>CM055837.1:12878652-13478652 GCA_029582265.1 Zoroaster sp. YZ-2022
GAAAAAAAATTTTTGGTTGGGAATAACTTTTCAAGTTTTTACGGGAGGCAGATAAAATTGATATCTAAATTAAAGCTTAGGTTCTCCCCTCTCGGAAAAACACAAAATCTTTGAATTTGGATAATGTCTTCATACCTTAAACGGCCTCCATGGACACTTACCCCCCTGTAAAATACGGTCAACTTGCATGCGGTTTCACAGCAAACAATACAGCACTGTACACTGTTACGAAAGAAACATTTCTAAGGTTGGGAATAACTTTTCAAGTTTTCAAGGGAGGCCGATAAATTTATATCTAAATTAAAGCTTAGGTTCTCCCCTCTCGGAAAAACACAAAATCTTTGAATTTGGATAATGTCTTCATACCTTAAACGGCCTCCATGGACACTTACCCCCTTGTAAAATACGGTCAACTTGCATGCGGTTTCACAGCAAACAATACAGCACTGTACACTGTTACGAAAGAAACATTTCTAAGGTTGGGAATAACTTTTCAAGTTTTCAAGGGAGGCCGATAAATTTATATCTAAATTAAAGCTTAGGTTCTCCCTCTCGGAAAAACACAAAATCTTTGAATTTGGATAATGTCTTCATACCTTAAACGGCCTCCATGGACACTTACCCCCTGTAAAATACGGTCAACTTGCATGCGGTTTCACAGCAAACAATACAGCACTGTACACTGTTACGAAAGAAACATTTCTAAGGTTGGGAATAACTTTTCAAGTTTTCAAGGGAGGCCGATAAATTTATATCTAAATTAAAGCTTAGGTTCTCCCCTCTCGATAAAACACAAAATCTTTGAATTTGGATAATGTCTTCATACCTTAAACGGCCTCCATGGACACTTAGCCCCCTGTAAAATACGGTCAACTTGCATGCGGTTTCACAGCAAACAATACAGCACTGTACACTGTTACGAAAGAAACATTTCTAAGGTTGGGAATAACTTTTCAAGTTTTCAAGGGAGGCCGATAAATTTATATCTAAATTAAAGCTTAGGTTCTCCCCTCTCGGAAAAACACAAAATCTTTGAATTTGGATAATGTCTTCATACCTTAAACGGCCTCCATGGACACTTACCCCCTGTAAAATACGGTCAACTTGCATGCGGTTTCACAGCAAACAATACAGCACTGTACACTGTTACGAAAGAAACATTTCTAAGGTTGGGAATAACTTTTCAAGTTTTTACGGGAGGCAGATAAATTTATATCTAAATTAAAGCTTAGGTTCTCCCCTCTCGGAAAAACACAAAATCTTTGAATTTGGATAATGTCTTCATACCTTAAACGGCCTCCATGGACACTTACCCCCTGTAAAATACGGTCAACTTGCATGCGGTTTCACAGCAAACAATACAGCACTGTACACTGTTACGAAAGAAACATTTCTAAGGTTGGGAATAACTTTTCAAGTTTTCAAGGGAGGCCGATAAATTTATATCTAAATTAAAGCTTAGGTTCTCCCCTCTCGGAAAAACACAAAATCTTTGAATTTGGATAATGTCTTCATACCTTAAACGGCCTCCATGGACACTTACCCCCCTGTAAAATACGGTCAACTTGCATGCGGTTTCACAGCAAACAATACAGCACTGTACACTGTTACGAAAGAAACATTTCTAAGGTTGGGAATAACTTTTCAAGTTTTCAAGAGAGGGCAATAAATTTATATCTAAATTAAAGCTTAGGTTGTCCCCTCTCGGAAAAACACAAAATCTTTGAATTTGGATAATGTCTTCATACCTTAAACGGCCTCCATGGACACTTACCCCCTTGTAAAATACGGTCAACTTGCATGCGGTTTCACAGCAAACAATACAGCACTGTACACTGTTACGAAAGAAATATTTCTAAGGTTGGGAATAACTTTTCAAGTTTTCAAGGGAGGCCGATAAATTTATATCTAAATTAAAGCTTAGGTTCTCCCCTCTCGGAAAAACACAAAATCTTTGAATTTGGATAATGTCTTCATACCTTAAACGGCCTCCATGGACACTTACCCCCTGTAAATACGGTCAACTTGCATGCGGTTTCACAGCAAACAATACAGCACTGTACACTGTTACGAAAGAAACATTTCTAAGGTTGGGAATAACTTTTCAAGTTTTCAAGGGAGGCCGATAAATTTATATCTAAATTAAAGCTTAGGTTCTCCCCTCTCGGAAAAACACAAAATCTTTGAATTTGGATAATGTCTTCATACCTTAAACGGCCTCCATGGACACTTACCCCCTGTAAAATACGGTCAACTTGCATGCGGTTTCACAGCAAACAATACAGCACTGTACACTGTTACGAAAGAAACATTTCTAAGGTTGGGAATAACTTTTCAAGTTTTCAAGGGAGGCCGATAAATTTATATCTAAATTAAAGCTTAGGTTCTCCCCTCTCGGAAAAACACAAAATCTTTGAATTTGGATAATGTCTTCATACCTTAAACGGCCTCCATGGACACTTACCCCCTGTAAAATACGGTCAACTTGCATGCGGTTTCACAGCAAACAATACAGCACTGTACACTGTTACGAAAGAAACATTTCTAAGGTTGGGAATAACTTTTCAAGTTTTTACGGGAGGCAGATGAAATTTATATCTAAATTAAAGCTTAGGTTCACCCTCTCGGAAAAACACAAAATCTTTGAATTTGGATAATGTCTTCATACCTTAAACGGCCTCCATGGACACTTACCCCCTGTAAAATACGGTCAACTTGCATGCGGTTTCACAGCAAACAATACAGCACTGTACACTGTTACGAAAGAAACATTTCTAAGGTTGGGAATAACTTTTCAAGTTTTCAAGGGAGGCCGATAAATTTATATCTAAATTAAAGCTTAGGTTCTCCCCTCTTCGAAAAACACAAAATCTTTGAATTTGGATAATGTCTTCATACCTTAAACGGCCTCCATGGACACTTACCCCCTGTAAAATACGGTCAACTTGCATGCGGTTTCACAGCAAACAATACAGCACTGTACACTGTTACGAAAGAAACATTTCTAAGGTTGGGAATAACTTTTCAAGTTTTCAAGAGAGGCCGATAAATTTATATCTAAATTAAAGCTTAGGTTCTCCCCTCTCGGAAAAACACAAAATCTTTGAATTTGGATAATGTCTTCATACCTTAAACGGCCTCCATGGACACTTACCCCCCTGTAAAATACGGTCAACTTGCATGCGGTTTCACAGCAAACAATACAGCACTGTACACTGTTACGAAAGAAACATTTCTAAGGTTGGGAATAACTTTTCAAGTTTTCAAGGGAGGCCGATAAATTTATATCTAAATTAAAGCTTAGGTTCTCCCCTCGGAAAAACACAAAATCTTTGAATTTGGATAATGTCTTCATACCTTAAACGGCCTCCATGGACACTTACCCCCTGTAAAATACGGTCAACTTGCGTGCGGTTTCACAGCAAACAATACAGCACTGTACACTGTTACGAAAGAAACATTTCTAAGGTTGGGAATAACTTTTCAAGTTTTCAAGGGAGGCAAATAAATTTATATCTAAATTAAAGCTTAGGTTGTCCCCTCTCGGAAAAACACAAAATCTTTGAATTTGGATAATGTCTTCATACCTTAAACGGCCTCCATGGACACTTACCCCCTTGTAAAATACGGTCAACTTGCATGCGGTTTCACAGCAAACAATACAGCACTGTACACTGTTACGAAAGAAACATTTCTAAGGTTGGGAATAACTTTTCAAGTTTTCAAGGGAGGCCGATAAATTTATATCTAAATTAAAGCTTAGGTTCTCCCCTCTCGGAAAAACACAAAATCTTTGAATTTGGATAATGTCTTCATACCTTAAACGGCCTCCATGGACACTTACCCCCTGTAAAATACGGTCAACTTGCATGCGGTTTCACAGCAAACAATACAGCACTGTACACTGTTACGAAAGAAACATTTCTAAGGTTGGGAATAACTTTTCAAGTTTTCAAGGAGGCCGATAAATTTATATCTAAATTAAAGCTTAGGTTCTCCCCTCTCGGAAAAACACAAAATCTTTGAATTTGGATAATGTCTTCATACCTTAAACGGCCTCCATGGACACTTACCCCCTGTAAAATACGGTCAACTTGCATGCGGTTTCACAGCAAACAATACAGCACTGTACACTGTTACGAAAGAAACATTTCTAAGGTTGGGAATAACTTTTCAAGTTTTCAAGGGAGGCCGATAAATTTATATCTAAATTAAAGCTTAGGTTCTCCCCTCTCGGAAAAACACAAAATCTTTGAATTTGGATAATGTCTTCATACCTTAAACGGCCTCCATGGACACTTACCCCCTGTAAAATACGGTCAACTTGCATGCGGTTTCACAGCAAACAATACAGCACTGTACACTGTTACGAAAGAAACATTTCTAAGGTTGGGAATAACTTTTCAAGTTTTCAAGGGAGGCAGATAAATTGATATCTAAATTAAAGCTTAGGTTCTCCCCTCTCGGAAAAACACAAAATCTTTGAATTTGGATAATGTCTTCATACCTTAAACGGCCTCCATGGACACTTACCCCCTGTAAAATACGGTCAACTTGCATGCGGTTTCACAGCAAACAATACAGCACTGTACACTGTTACGAAAGAAACATTTCTAAGGTTGGGAATAACTTTTCAAGTTTTCAAGGAGGCCGATAAATTTATATCTAAATTAAAGCTTAGGTTCTCCCCTCTCGGAAAAACACAAAATCTTTGAATTTGGATAATGTCTTCATACCTTAAACGGCCTCCATGGACACTTACCCCCTGTAAAATACGGTCAACTTGCATGCGGTTTCACAGCAAACAATACAGCACTGTACACTGTTACGAAAGAAACATTTCTAAGGTTGGGAATAACTTTTCAAGTTTTCAAGGGAGGCCGATAAATTTATATCTAAATTAAAGCTTAGGTTCTCCCCTCTCGGAAAAACACAAAATCTTTGAATTTGGATAATGTCTTCATACCTTAAACGGCCTCCATGGACACTTACCCCCTGTAAAATACGGTCAACTTGCATGCGGTTTCACAGCAAACAATACAGCACTGTACACTGTTACGAAAGAAACATTTCTAAGGTTGGGAATAACTTTTCAAGTTTTCAAGGGAGGCAGATAAATTTATATCTAAATTAAAGCTTAGGTTCTCCCCTCTCGGAAAAACACAAAATCTTTGAATTTGGATAATGTCTTCATACCTTAAACGGCCTCCATGGACACTTACCCCCTGTAAAATACGGTCAACTTGCATGCGGTTTCACAGCAAACAATACAGCACTGTACACTGTTACGAAAGAAACATTTCTAAGGTTGGGAATAACTTTTCAAGTTTTCAAGGGAGGCCGATAAATTTATATCTAAATTAAAGCTTAGGTTCTCCCCTCTCGGAAAAACACAAAATCTTTGAATTTGGATAATGTCTTCATACCTTAAACGGCCTCCATGGACACTTACCCCCTGTAAAATACGGTCAACTTGCATGCGGTTTCACAGCAAACAATACAGCACTGTACACTGTTACGAAAGAAACATTTCTAAGGTTGGGAATAACTTTTCAAGTTTTCAAGGGAGGCCGATAAATTTATATCTAAATTAAAGCTTAGGTTCTCCCCTCTCGGAAAAACACAAAATCTTTGAATTTGGATAATGTCTTCATACCTTAAACGGCCTCCATGGACACTTACCCCCTGTAAAATACGGTCAACTTGCATGCGGTTTCACAGCAAACAATACAGCACTGTACACTGTTACGAAAGAAACATTTCTAAGGTTGGGAATAACTTTTCAAGTTTTCAAGGGAGGCCGATAAATTTATATCTAAATTAAAGCTTAGGTTCTCCCCTCTCGGAAAAACACAAAATCTTTGAATTTGGATAATGTCTTCATACCTTAAACGGCCTCCATGGACACTTACCCCCTGTAAAATACGGTCAACTTGCATGCGGTTTCACAGCAAACAATACAGCACTGTACACTGTTACGAAAGAAACATTTCTAAGGTTGGGAATAACTTTTCAAGTTTTACGGGAGGCAGATAAAATTCTATCTAAATTAAAGCTTAGGTTCTCCCTCTCGGAAAAACACAAAATCTTTGAATTTGGATAATGTCTTCATACCTTAAACGGCCTCCATGGACACTTACCCCCTGTAAAATACGGTCAACTTGCATGCGGTTTCACAGCAAACAATACAGCACTGTACACTGTTACGAAAGAAACATTTCTAAGGTTGGGAATAACTTTTCAAGTTTTCAAGGAGGCCGATAAATTTATATCTAAATTAAAGCTTAGGTTCTCCCCTCTCGGAAAAACACAAAATCTTTGAATTTGGATAATGTCTTCATACCTTAAACGGCCTCCATGGACACTTACCCCCTGTAAAATACGGTCAACTTGCATGCGGTTTCACAGCAAACAATACAGCACTGTACACTGTTACGAAAGAAACATTTCTAAGGTTGGGAATAACTTTTCAAGTTTTCAAGGGAGGCCGATAAATTTATATCTAAATTAAAGCTTAGGTTCTCCCCTCTCGGAAAAACACAAAATCTTTGAATTTGGATAATGTCTTCATACCTTAAACGGCCTCCATGGACACTTCCCCCCTTAAAAATACGGTCAACTTGCATGCGGTTTCACAGCAAACAATACAGCACTGTACACTGTTACGAAAGAAACATTTCTAAGGTTGGGAATAACTTTTCAAGTTTTCAAGGGAGGCCGATAAATTTATATCTAAATTAAAGCTTAGGTTCTCCCCTCTCGGAAAAACACAAAATCTTTGAATTTGGATAATGTCTTCATACCTTAAACGGCCTCCATGGACACTTACCCCCTGTAAAATACGGTCAACTTGCATGCGGTTTCACAGCAAACAATACAGCACTGTACACTGTTACGAAAGAAACATTTCTAAGGTTGGGAATAACTTTTCAAGTTTTCAAGGAGGCAGATAAATTTATATCTAAATTAAAGCTTAGGTTCTCCCTCTCGGAAAAACACAAAATCTTTGAATTTGGATAATGTCTTCATACCTTAAACGGCCTCCATGGACACTTACCCCCTGTAAAATACGGTCAACTTGCATGCGGTTTCACAGCAAACAATACAGCACTGTACACTGTTACGAAAGAAACATTTCTAAGGTTGGGAATAACTTTTCAAGTTTTCAAGAGAGGCCGATAAATTTATATCTAAATTAAAGCTTAGGTTCTCCCCTCTCGGAAAAACACAAAATCTTTGAATTTGGATAATGTCTTCATACCTTAAACGGCCTCCATGGACACTTACCCCCTGTAAAATACGGTCAACTTGCATGCGGTTTCACAGCAAACAATACAGCACTGTACACTGTTACGAAAGAAACATTTCTAAGGTTGGGAATAACTTTTCAAGTTTTCAAGGGAGGCCGATAAATTTATATCTAAATTAAAGCTTAGGTTCTCCCCTCTCGGAAAAACACAAAATCTTTGAATTTGGATAATGTCTTCATACCTTAAACGGCCTCCATGGACACTTACCCCCTGTAAAATACGGTCAACTTGCATGCGGTTTCACAGCAAACAATACAGCACTGTACACTGTTACGAAAGAAACATTTCTAAGGTTGGGAATAACTTTTCAAGTTTTCAAGTGAGGGAGATAAATTTATATCTAAATTAAAGCTTAGGTTCTCCCCTCTCGGAAAAACACAAAATCTTTGAATTTGGATAATGTCTTCATACCTTAAACGGCCTCCATGGACACTTACCCCCTGTAAAATACGGTCAACTTGCATGCGGTTTCACAGCAAACAATACAGCACTGTACACTGTTACGAAATGAAACATTTCTAAGGTTGGGAATAACTTTTCAAGTTTTTACGGGAGGCAGATAAAATTGATATCTAAATTAAAGCTTAGGTTCTCCCCTCTCGGAAAACACAAAATCTTTGAATTTGGATAATGTCTTCATACCTTAAACGGCCTCCATGGACACTTACCCCCTGTAAAATACGGTCAACTTGCATGCGGTTTCACAGCAAACAATACAGCACTGTACACTGTTACGAAAGAAACATTTCTAAGGTTGGGAATAACTTTTCAAGTTTTCAAGGGAGGCCGATAAATTTATATCTAAATTAAAGCTTAGGTTCTCCCCTCTCGGAAAAACACAAAATCTTTGAATTTGGATAATGTCTTCATACCTTAAACGGCCTCCATGGACACTTACCCCCTGTAAAATACGGTCAACTTGCATGCGGTTTCACAGCAAACAATACAGCACTGTACACTGTTACGAAAGAAACATTTCTAAGGTTGGGAATAACTTTTCAAGTTTTCAAGGGAGGCCGATAAATTTATATCTAAATTAAAGCTTAGGTTCTCCCCTCTCGGAAAAACACAAAATCTTTGAATTTGGATAATGTCTTCATACCTTAAACGGCCTCCATGGACACTTACCCCCTGTAAAATACGGTCAACTTGCATGCGGTTTCACAGCAAACAATACAGCACTGTACACTGTTACGAAAGAAACATTTCTAAGGTTGGGAATAACTTTTCAAGTTTTTACGGGAGGCAGATAAAATTGATATCTAAATTAAAGCTTAGGTTCTCCCCTCTCGGAAAAACACAAAATCTTTGAATTTGGATAATGTCTTCATACCTTAAACGGCCTCCATGGACACTTACCCCCTGTAAAATACGGTCAACTTGCATGCGGTTTCACAGCAAACAATACAGCACTGTACACTGTTACGAAAGAAACATTTCTAAGGTTGGGAATAACTTTTCAAGTTTTCAAGGGAGGCCGATAAATTTATATCTAAATTAAAGCTTAGGTTCTCCCCTCTCGGAAAAACACAAAATCTTTGAATTTGGATAATGTCTTCATACCTTAAACGGCCTCCATGGACACTTACCCCCTGTAAAATACGGTCAACTTGCATGCGGTTTCACAGCAAACAATACAGCACTGTACACTGTTACGAAAGAAACATTTCTAAGGTTGGGAATAACTTTTCAAGTTTTAAAGGGAGGCAGATAAACTTAATATCTAAATTAAAGCTTAGGTTCTCCCTCTCGGAAAAACACAAAATCTTTGAATTTGGATAATGTCTTCATACCTTAAACGGCCTCCATGGACACTTACCCCCTGTAAAATACGGTCAACTTGCATGCGGTTTCACAGCAAACAATACAGCACTGTACACTGTTACGAAAGAAACATTTCTAAGGTTGGGAATAACTTTTCAAGTTTTCAAGGGAGGGCGATAAATTTATATCTAAATTAAAGCTTAGGTTCTCCCCTCTCGGAAAAACACAAAATCTTTGAATTTGGATAATGTCTTCATACCTTAAACGGCCTCCATGGACACTTACCCCCTGTAAAATACGGTCAACTTGCATGCGGTTTCACAGCAAACAATACAGCACTGTACACTGTTACGAAAGAAACATTTCTAAGGTTGGGAATAACTTTTCAAGTTTTCAAGGGAGGCAGATAAATTTATATCTAAATTAAAGCTTAGGTTCTCCCCTCTCGGAAAAACACAAAATCTTTGAATTTGGATAATGTCTTCATACCTTAAACGGCCTCCATGGACACTTACCCCCTGTAAAATACGGTCAACTTGCATGCGGTTTCACAGCAAACAATACAGCACTGTACACTGTTACGAAAGAAACATTTCTAAGGTTGGGAATAACTTTTCAAGTTTTTACGGGAGGCAGATAAAATTGATATCTAAATTAAAGCTTAGGTTCTCCCCTCTCGGAAAAACACAAAATCTTTGAATTTGGATAATGTCTTCATACCTTAAACGGCCTCCACGGACACTTAGCCCCCTGTAAAATACGGTCAACTTGTATGCGGTTTCACAGCAAACAATACAGCACTGTACACTGTTACGAAAGAAACATTTCTAAGGTTGGGAATAACTTTTCAAGTTTTCAAGGCAGGCCGATAAATTTATATCTAAATTAAAGCTTAGGTTCTCCCCTCTCGGAAAAACACAAAATCTTTGAATTTGGATAATGTCTTCATACCTTAAACGGCCTCCATGGACACTTAGCCCCCTGTAAAATACGGTCAACTTGCATGCGGTTTCACAGCAAACAATACAGCACTGTACACTGTTACGAAAGAAACATTTCTAAGGTTGGGAATAACTTTTCAAGTTTTTACGTGAGGCAGATTAAATTGATATCTAAATTAAAGCTTAGGTTCTCCCCTCTCGGAAAAACACAAAATCTTTGAATTTGGATAATGTCTTCATACCTTAAACGGCCTCCATGGACACTTACCCGACTGTAAAATACGGTCAACTTGCATGCGGTTTCACAGCAAACAATACAGCACTGTACACTGTTACGAAAGAAACATTTCTAAGGTTGGGAATAACTTTTCAAGTTTTCAAGGGAGGCCGATAAATTTATATCTAAATTAAAGCTTAGGTTCTCCCCTCTCGGAAAAACACAAAATCTTTGAATTTGGATAATGTCTTCATACCTTAAACGGCCTCCATGGACACTTACCCCCTGTAAAATACGGTCAACTTGCATGCGGTTTCACAGCAAACAATACAGCACTGTACACTGTTACGAAAGAAACATTTCTAAGGTTGGGAATAACTTTTCAAGTTTTCAAGGGAGGCAAATAAATTTATATCTAAATTAAAGCTTAGGTTGTCCCCTCTCGGAAAAACACAAAATCTTTGAATTTGGATAATGTCTTCATACCTTAAACGGCCTCCATGGACACTTACCCCCTTGTAAAATACGGTCAACTTGCATGCGGTTTCACAGCAAACAATACAGCACTGTACACTGTTACGAAAGAAATATTTCTAAGGTTGGGAATAACTTTTCAAGTTTTCAAGGCAGGCCGATAAATTTATATCTAAATTAAAGCTTAGGTTCTCCCCTCTCGGAAAAACACAAAATCTTTGAATTTGGATAATGTCTTCATACCTTAAACGGCCTCCATGGACACTTACCCCCTGTAAAATACGGTCAACTTGCATGCGGTTTCACAGCAAACAATACAGCACTGTACACTGTTACGAAAGAAACATTTCTAAGGTTGGGAATAACTTTTCAAGTTTTCAAGGGAGGCCGATAAATTTATATCTAAATTAAAGCATAGGTTCTCCCCTCTCGGAAAAACACAAAATCTTTGAATTTGGATAATGTCTTCATACCTTAAACGGCCTCCATGGACACTTACCCCCTGTAAAATACGGTCAACTTGCATGCGGTTTCACAGCAAACAATACAGCACTGTACACTGTTACGAAAGAAACATTTCTAAGGTTGGGAATAACTTTTCAAGTTTTCAAGAGAGGCCGATAAATTTATATCTAAATTAAAGCTTAGGTTCTCCCCTCTCGGAAAAACACAAAATCTTTGAATTTGGATAATGTCTTCATACCTTAAACGGCCTCCATGGACACTTACCCCCTGTAAAATACGGTCAACTTGCATGCGGTTTCACAGCAAACAATACAGCACTGTACACTGTTACGAAAGAAACATTTCTAAGGTTGGGAATAACTTTAAAAGTTTTCAAGGGAGGCCGATAAATTTATATCTAAATTAAAGCTTAGGTTCTCCCCTCTCGGAAAAACACAAAATCTTTGAATTTGGATAATGTCTTCATACCTTAAACGGCCTCCATGGACACTTACCCCCTGTAAAATACGGTCAACTTGCATGCGGTTTCACAGCAAACAATACAGCACTGTACACTGTTACGAAAGAAACATTTCTAAGGTTGGGAATAACTTTTCAAGTTTTCAAGAAGGACGATAAATTTATATCTAAATTAAAGCTTAGGTTCTCCCTTCTCGGAAAAACACAAAATCTTTGAATTTGGATAATGTCTTCATACCTTAAACGGCCTCCATGGACACTTACCCCCTGTAAAATACGGTCAACTTGCATGCGGTTTCACAGCAAACAATACAGCACTGTACACTGTTACGAAAGAAACATTTCTAAGGTTGGGAATAACTTTTCAAGTTTTTCCGGGAGCAGATAAAATTGATATCTAAAATTAAAGCTTAGGTTCTCCCCTCTCGGAAAAACACAAAATCTTTGAATTTGGATAATGTCTTCATACCTTAAACGGCCTCCATGGACACTTACCCCCTGTAAAATACGGTCAACTTGCATGCGGTTTCACAGCAAACAATACAGCACTGTACACTGTTACGAAAGAAACATTTCTAAGGTTGGGAATAACTTTTCAAGTTTTCAAGGGAGGCAGATAAATTTATATCTAAATTAAAGCTTAGGTTCTCCCCTCTCGGAAAAACACAAAATCTTTGAATTTGGATAATGTCTTCATACCTTAAACGGCCTCCATGGACACTTACCCCCTGTAAAATACGGTCAACTTGCATGCGGTTTCACAGCAAACAATACAGCACTGTACACTGTTACGAAAGAAACATTTCTAAGGTTGGGAATAACTTTTCAAGTTTTCAAGGGAGGCCGATAAATTTATATCTAAATTAAAGCTTAGGTTCTCCCCTCTCGGAAAAACACAAAATCTTTGAATTTGGATAATGTCTTCATACCTTAAACGGCCTCCATGGACACTTACCCCCTGTAAAATACGGTCAACTTGCATGCGGTTTCACAGCAAACAATACAGCACTGTACACTGTTACGAAAGAAACATTTCTAAGGTTGGGAATAACTTTTCAAGTTTTAACGGGAGGCAGATAAAATTCTATCTAAATTAAAGCTTAGGTTCTCCACTCTCGGAAAAACACAAAATCTTTGAATTTGGATAATGTCTTCATACCTTAAACGGCCTCCATGGACACTTACCCCCTGTAAAATACGGTCAACTTGCATGCGGTTTCACAGCAAACAATACAGCACTGTACACTGTTACGAAAGAAACATTTCTAAGGTTGGGAATAACTTTTCAAGTTTTCAAGGGAGGCCGATAAATTTATATCTAAATTAAAGCTTAGGTTCTCCCCTCTCGGAAAAACACAAAATCTTTGAATTTGGATAATGTCTTCATACCTTAAACGGCCTCCATGGACACTTACCCCCTGTAAAATACGGTCAACTTGCATGCGGTTTCACAGCAAACAATACAGCACTGTACACTGTTACGAAAGAAACATTTCTAAGGTTGGGAATAACTTTTCAAGTTTTCAAGGAGGCCGATAAATTTATATCTAAATTAAAGCTTAGGTTCTCCCCTCTCGGAAAAACACAAAATCTTTGAATTTGGATAATGTCTTCATACCTTAAACGGCCTCCATGGACACTTACCCCCTGTAAAATACGGTCAACTTGCATGCGGTTTCACAGCAAACAATACAGCACTGTACACTGTTACGAAAGAAACATTTCTAAGGTTGGGAATAACTTTTCAAGTTTTCAAGGGAGGCCGATAAATTTATATCTAAATTAAAGCTTAGGTTCTCCCCTCTCGGAAAAACACAAAATCTTTGAATTTGGATAATGTCTTCATACCTTAAACGGCCTCCATGGACACTTACCCCCCTGTAAAATACGGTCAACTTGCATGCGGTTTCACAGCAAACAATACAGCACTGTACACTGTTACGAAAGAAACATTTCTAAGGTTGGGAATAACTTTTCAAGTTTTTACGGGAGGCAGATAAAATTTATATCTAAATTAAAGCTTAGGTTCTCCCCTCTCGGAAAAACACAAAATCTTTGAATTTGGATAATGTCTTCATACCTTAAACGGCCTCCATGGACACTTACCCCCTTGTAAAATACGGTCAACTTGCATGCGGTTTCACAGCAAACAATACAGCACTGTACACTGTTACGAAAGAAACATTTCTAAGGTTGGGAATAACTTTTCAAGTTTTCAAGGGAGGCCGATAAATTTATATCTAAATTAAAGCTTAGGTTCTCCCCTCTCGGAAAAACACAAAATCTTTGAATTTGGATAATGTCTTCATACCTTAAACGGCCTCCATGGACACTTACCCCCTGTAAAATACGGTCAACTTGCATGCGGTTTCACAGCAAACAATACAGCACTGTACACTGTTACGAAAGAAACATTTCTAAGGTTGGGAATAACTTTTCAAGTTTTTTCGGGAGGCAGATAAAATTGATATCTAAATTAAAGCTTAGGTTCTCCCCTCTCGGAAAAACACAAAATCTTTGAATTTGGATAATGTCTTCATACCTTAAACGGCCTCCATGGACACTTACCCCCTGTAAAATACGGTCAACTTGCATGCGGTTTCACAGCAAACAATACAGCACTCTACACTGTTACGAAGGAAACATTTCTAAGGTTGGGAATAACTTTTCAAGTTTTCAAGGGAGGCCGATAAATTTATATCTAAATTAAAGCTTAGGTTCTCCCCTCTCGGAAAAACACAAAATCTTTGAATTTGGATAATGTCTTCATACCTTAAACGGCCTCCATGGACACTTACCCCCTGTAAATACGGTCAACTTGCATGCGGTTTCACAGCAAACAATACAGCACTGTACACTGTTACGAAAGAAACATTTCTAAGGTTGGGAATAACTTTTCAAGTTTTCAAGGGAGGCAGATAAATTTATATCTAAATTAAAGCTTAGGTTCTCCCCTCTCGGAAAAACACAAAATCTTTGAATTTGGATAATGTCTTCATACCTTAAACGGCCTCCATGGACACTTACCCCCTGTAAAATACGGTCAACTTGCATGCGGTTTCACAGCAAACAATACAGCACTGTACACTGTTACGAAAGAAACATTTCTAAGGTTGGGAATAACTTTTCAAGTTTTCAAGGGAGGCCGATAAATTTATATCTAAATTAAAGCTTAGGTTCTCCCCTCTCGGAAAAACACAAAATCTTTGAATTTGGATAATGTCTTCATACCTTAAACGGCCTCCATGGACACTTACCCCCTGTAAAATACGGTCAACTTGCATGCGGTTTCACAGCAAACAATACAGCACTGTACACTGTTACGAAAGAAACATTTCTAAGGTTGGGAATAACTTTTCAAGTTTTCAAGGGAGGCCGATAAATTTATATCTAAATTAAAGCTTAGGTTCTCCCTCTCGGAAAAACACAAAATCTTTGAATTTGGATAATGTCTTCATACCTTAAACGGCCTCCATGGACACTTACCCCCTGTAAAATACGGTCAACTTGCATGCGGTTTCACAGCAAACAATACAGCACTGTACACTGTTACGAAAGAAACATTTCTAAGGTTGGGAATAACTTTTCAAGTTTTCAAGGGAGGCCGATAAATTTATATCTAAATTAAAGCTTAGGTTCTCCCCTCTCGGAAAAACACAAAATCTTTGAATTTGGATAATGTCTTCATACCTTAAACGGCCTCCATGGACACTTACCCCCTGTAAAATACGGTCAACTTGCATGCGGTTTCACAGCAAACAATACAGCACTGTACACTGTTACGAAAGAAACATTTCTAAGGTTGGGAATAACTTTTCAAGTTTTCAAGGGGGGCCGATAAATTTATATCTAAATTAAAGCTTAGGTTCTCCCCTCTCGGAAAAACACAAAATCTTTGAATTTGGATAATGTCTTCATACCTTAAACGGCCTCCATGGACACTTACCCCCTGTAAAATACGGTCAACTTGCATGCGGTTTCACAGCAAACAATACAGCACTGTACACTGTTAAGAAAGAAACATTTCTAAGTTTTGGACTAACTTTTCAATTTTTTTACGGGAGGCAGATAAAATTTATATCTAAATTAAAGCTTATGTTCTCCCCTCTCGGAAAAACACAAAATCTTTGAATTTGGATAATGTCTTCATACCTTAAACGGCCTCCATGGACACTTACCCCCTGTAAAATACGGTCAACTTGCATGCGGTTTCACAGCAAACAATACAGCACTGTACACTGTTACGAAAGAAACATTTCTAAGGTTGGGAATAACTTTTCAAGTTTTCAAGGGAGGCCGATAAATTTATATCTAAATTAAAGCTTAGGTTCTCCCTCTCGGAAAAACACAAAATCTTTGAATTTGGATAATGTCTTCATACCTTAAACGGCCTCCATGGACACTTACCCCCTGTAAAATACGGTCAACTTGCATGCGGTTTCACAGCAAACAATACAGCACTGTACACTGTTACGAAAGAAACATTTCTAAGGTTGGGAATAACTTTTCAAGTTTTCAAGGGAGGCCGATAAATTTATATCTAAATTAAAGCTTAGGTTCTCCCTCTCGGAAAAACACAAAATCTTTGAATTTGGATAATGTCTTCATACCTTAAACGGCCTCCATGGACACTTACCCCCCTGTAAAATACGGTCAACTTGCATGCGGTTTCACAGCAAACAATACAGCACTGTACACTGTTACGAAAGAAACATTTCTAAGGTTGGGAATAACTTTTCAAGTTTTCAAGGGAGGCCGATAAATTTATATCTAAATTAAAGCTTAGGTTCTCCCTCTCGGAAAAACACAAAATCTTTGAATTTGGATAATGTCTTCATACCTTAAACGGCCTCCATGGACACTTACCCCCTGTAAAATACGGTCAACTTGCATGCGGTTTCACAGCAAACAATACAGCACTGTACACTGTTACGAAAGAAACATTTCTAAGGTTGGGAATAACTTTTCAAGTTTTCAAGGGAGGCCGATAAATTTATATCTAAATTAAAGCTTAGGTTCTCCCCTCTCGGAAAAACACAAAATCTTTGAATTTGGATAATGTCTTCATACCTTAAACGGCCTCCATGGACACTTACCCCCTGTAAAATACGGTCAACTTGCATGCGGTTTCACAGCAAACAATACAGCACTGTACACTGTTACGAAAGAAACATTTCTAAGGTTGGGAATAACTTTTCAAGTTTTAAAGGGAGGCCGATAAATTTATATCTAAATTAAAGCTTAGGTTCTCCTCTCTCGGAAAAACACAAAATCTTTGAATTTGGATAATGTCTTCATACCTTAAACGGCCTCCATGGACACTTACCCCCTTGTAAAATACGGTCAACTTGCATGCGGTTTCACAGCAAACAATACAGCACTGTACACTGTTACGAAAGAAATATTTCTAAGGTTGGGAATAACTTTTCAAGTTTTCAAGGCAGGCCGATAAATTTATATCTAAATTAAAGCTTAGGTTCTCCCCTCTCGGAAAAACACAAAATCTTTGAATTTGGATAATGTCTTCATACCTTAAACGGCCTCCATGGACACTTACCCCCTGTAAAATACGGTCAACTTGCATGCGGTTTCACAGCAAACAATACAGCACTGTACACTGTTACGAAAGAAACATTTCTAAGGTTGGGAATAACTTTTCAAGTTTTTACGGGAGGCAGATAAAATTGATATCTAAATTAAAGCTTAGGTTCTCCCCTCTCGGAAAAACACAAAATCTTTGAATTTGGATAATGTCTTCATACCTTAAACGGCCTCCATGGACACTTACCCCTGTAAAATACGGTCAACTTGCATGCGGTTTCACAGCAAACAATACAGCACTGTACACTGTTACGAAAGAAACATTTCTAAGGTTGGGAATAACTTTTCAAGTTTTCAAGGGAGGCCGATAAATTTATATCTAAATTAAAGCTTAGGTTCTCCCCTCTCGGAAAAACACAAAATCTTTGAATTTGGATAATGTCTTCATACCTTAAACGGCCTCCATGGACACTTACCCCCTGTAAAATACGGTCAACTTGCATGCGGTTTCACAGCAAACAATACAGCACTGTACACTGTTACGAAAGAAACATTTCTAAGGTTGGGAATAACTTTTCAAGTTTTCAAGGGAGGCCGATAAATTTATATCTAAATTAAAGCTTAGGTTCTCCCTCTCGGAAAACACAAAATCTTTGAATTTGGATAATGTCTTCATACCTTAAACGGCCTCCATGGACACTTACCCCCTGTAAAATACGGTCAACTTGCATGCGGTTTCACAGCAAACAATACAGCACTGTACACTGTTACGAAAGAAACATTTCTAAGGTTGGGAATAACTTTTCAAGTTTTCAAGGGAGGCCGATAAATTTATATCTAAATTAAAGCTTAGGTTCTCCCCTCTCGGAAAAACACAAAATCTTTGAATTTGGATAATGTCTTCATACCTTAAACGGCCTCCATGGACACTTACCCCCTGTAAAATACGGTCAACTTGCATGCGGTTTCACAGCAAACAATACAGCACTGTACACTGTTACGAAAGAAACATTTCTAAGGTTGGGAATAACTTTTCAAGTTTTTACGGGAGGCAGATAAAATTATATCTAAATTAAAGCTTAGGTTCTCCCCTCTCGGAAAAACACAAAATCTTTGAATTTGGATAATGTCTTCATACCTTAAACGGCCTCCATGGACACTTACCCCCTGTAAAATACGGTCAACTTGCATGCGGTTTCACAGCAAACAATACAGCACTGTACACTGTTACGAAAGAAACATTTCTAGGGTTGGGAATAACTTTTCAAGTTTTCAATGCAGGCCAATAAATTTATATCTAAATTAAAGCTTAGGTTCTCCCCTCTCGGAAAAACACAAAATCTTTGAATTTGGATAATGTCTTCATACCTTAAACGGCCTCCATGGACACTTACCCCCTGTAAAATACGGTCAACTTGCATGCGGTTTCACAGCAAACAATACAGCACTGTACACTGTTACGAAAGAAACATTTCTAAGGTTGGGAATAACTTTTCAAGTTTTCAAGGGAGGCCGATAAATTTATATCTAAATTAAAGCTTAGGTTCTCCCCTCTCGGAAAAACACAAAATCTTTGAATTTGGATAATGTCTTCATACCTTAAACAGCCTCCATGGACACTTACTCCCTGTAAAATACGGTCAACTTGCATGCGGTTTCACAGCAAACAATACAGCACTGTACACTGTTACGAAAGAAACATTTCTAAGGTTGGGAATAACTTTTCAAGTTTTCAAGGGAGGCCGATAAATTTATATCTAAATTAAAGCTTAGGTTCTCCCCTCTCGGAAAAACACAAAATCTTTGAATTTGGATAATGTCTTCATACCTTAAACGGCCTCCATGGACACTTACCCCCTGTAAAATACGGTCAACTTGCATGCGGTTTCACAGCAAACAATACAGCACTGTACACTGTTACGAAAGAAACATTTCTAAGGTTGGGAATAACTTTTCAAGTTTTCAAGGCAGGCCGATAAATTTATATCTAAATTAAAGCTTAGGTTCTCCCTCTCGGAAAACACAAAATCTTTGAATTTGGATAATGTCTTCATACCTTAAACGGCCTCCATGGACACTTACCCCCTGTAAAATACGGTCAACTTGCATGCGGTTTCACAGCAAACAATACAGCACTGTACACTGTTACGAAAGAAACATTTCTAAGGTTGGGAATAACTTTTCAAGTTTTTACGGGAGGCAGATAAATTTATATCTAAATTAAAGCTTAGGTTCTCCCCTCTCGGAAAAACACAAAATCTTTGAATTTGGATAATGTCTTCATACCTTAAACGGCCTCCATGGACACTTACCCCCCTGTAAAATACGGTCAACTTGCGTGCGGTTTCACAGCAAACAATACAGCACTGTACACTGTTACGAAAGAAACATTTCTAAGGTTGGGAATAACTTTTCAAGTTTTCAAGAGAGGCCAATAAATTTATATCTAAATTAAAGCTTAGGTTGTCCCCTCTCGGAAAAACACAAAATCTTTGAATTTGGATAATGTCTTCATACCTTAAACGGCCTCCATGGACACTTACCCCCTGTAAAATACGGTCAACTTGCATGCGGTTTCACAGCAAACAATACAGCACTGTACACTGTTACGAAAGAAACATTTCTAAGGTTGGGAATAACTTTTCAAGTTTTCAAGGGATAAATAAATTGATATCTAAATTAAAGCTTAGGTTCTCCCCTCTCGGAAACACACAAAATCTTTGAATTTGGATAATGTCTTCATACCTTAAACGGCCTCCATGGACACTTACCCCCCTGTAAAATACGGTCAACTTGCATGCGGTTTCACAGCAAACAATACAGCACTGTACATTGTTACGAAAGAAACATTTCATGAACACTTTTTGCGTGGAAGCGTAAAGCAGGGTCTCGACCACTGTGGTGCTTTTCGTGTCGGGTATTTCGAATTATGATACTGCCAGCGAGTTTAGTTTTGGAAACACCAATGACGCATTCATTCGGAACATCGTCACAGCCCCTTCATCATATCAACACCAATAAAAAAGTGACAAAAACTGTTCAGTTTGGAAGGCCATCCGTCAAAATCAACGCCAGAATTTCGACCGAGCGGGCTGGGCGAAGAAAGGCTCACCGTCTACGGCAAAAAAACGACGCATGCCTGGCGACCATTGACGGGCCAGCCAACCTCAAATGATAGCAAACACTGGGGGATTTGATTGTTGAATGTGATGGTGACCATGATGATGCCATGAATAATGTCGCATTTGTAGGATTATTTATTGTTGGACAGGTAAGAGTAATAAAAGAGAAATATTGTTTGATAATATAATACTCGTAGGGCTATTTGTAAGGCTGTAGCCCTATGCTGAACTCTTATGATGAATTTCTGTTAGCCATCACATTATTTTTGATAGTTCCTATAGCTAAGGCCCAATGATATTGTGATGATTTTTACAATACAGACATGATAATTATGAGATATAGTTTAGATTAGAAAGCAGAACAATTTCCAGTGAATTAGTTGTAATTTCCACCATCGATGCCCGGATATTTTATGGGGAGGAAATAGCATCAGGTACCATTATTCCCCTAAACGTACGAGTACGAGTACGAGTTATATTTAATTGGATTTTTAATATGCACCATGTCCATCATATCCACCATTATTTCATTAGCTGTTATGTTTTGTTTTATAGTATGAGAAAACATCACTGCCAGTATTTTCACTTGCATCAACACCATGTAGAGTTCACCTGATTCCATTTCCAGTATTCACAGCTCCAAAGCATTGCCAAGGTAGAGTAAATCTTGAATTGATTCAGATAAATTTTTTTATCCCATAATTTTTGTGTATATATAGAAAACTTGGTTGATGTAAATATTTGTTTTTCTATCAAACAAAATCAGATTTACAGAAACAATTTCTCATTTAGAAAAAATGAAGTTGTGCATTCAGGTGTTTTCCCCTTGTGCATGCTTAATGTTAACTTGTCCATATTAAAGGGACAATATCACGATCAGAGCAGACTTTCAACAGGGCATGGAATTGGTGTCCTAGTTTAAGATGAACACAGTGACTGAAACTTACTGGCTCATTTATGCAGCAGCAATGATAGTATGACCTTATCATGTGGGATATTATTTTCAGTCACCAAGATAATCTAAAACTAGCACTCCGATTCCATGCCCTGTTGATCATGACCGTTGTCCTCTTAAAGGGAAAGTACAACATTGGTTATAAATTGAATTGTGTGTGTGAATGATAAGTGTACTGTAGCACTAATAATTAGTCAAAGTAGCTTTACATGTGTTAATTATTACTGGCTATTTTGTTATTTATGTCTTTGTGGTCAGTTTCATTTCTCAACTGCTAGAGTAATCAGTTCAACGTAATCTTTCATTTGTAAGATTATATACATTATGTTTGTTCATGTTTGGTCCATAGATGAGATGAAGGGAGATGGAGACAGAGACGAATGCCTACAACATCCCACTTACTAGCAGACATGCCACTGAATAAGAGTTTTCTCAAGAAGATTACCTACTATATCAACTTCAGGTTTGTTACGGGTGCCATCCAATCAAAAGTTTCTAGGAAGTATAGAGGACATGTCCTACTTTCAAGACCCTCAAAAATTGCCCAAAATTGCAGGTATAACATGAAAATGTTTCAAGGCAACTGACAGCCCTCAACCCCCCCCCCCCACACACACACACACACTCAAACAAATTACTCTATTAGTATTCTGTACTACCTTGAAAATGTTGAAATATTTTGAGGCTTCACATGGTTGAAGAACAGTAGGAGTAAGAGAAATTATCTTTCAAGAGTAGTAAATAGCATTGGTTCTGAGTAGAACTGGCAGTGACATTACTTTATGTTTCAATCAGTATACTCTGATTGTCTTCAGGGGGATGAAGATGATCAGAGTATACCGATGGAAATTTCAAGTTATCTCACCACTGGTTATTCTAAGAGCCAACACTATTAAACTGTAGAGATAGTTACACGGTGCTACCACAAACCTCTTTATATGCATAATGGTATTGACACTAGCCCAACACATGCTTTTCAAAAACCATGCCAGATGATAAATCAACATGTAAAAACACTCATATGAAAACAGTTTGCCAGGGTTGTAGGTAGCCAGATCAACTTATTCAGCGTTATTATGGGCATAAAGTCACAAAGTTGATTTATGGTAGTAACTGGATTAAACTTGGCTTCAAATTCAAAGGACAGGAAGTGGGGATTAAATTGATTGGGGGCTGGGGGTTGCTGAAGATACTGAAGCATGGAGGAGCATATAAATATTTCCCCTTTCTTTCTTTTTTTCTTTACCAAGGAAAAGTTACCCTGTGAGAGAAGAGTCTTTACACTCCTGATATTTCCATTTCCAGGCTGTCAATAATTTTCGCTACATGGAACATAATAGAAAGTTGGCTAATAATTGTGCATTTCATCCATGTTCATGTATCAGGTACCACAGAGTCTACTCAAAGCACAGCCGTATAGTAGTTGGGTGGAGAAGAAACAATGCAGCTTATGTCAAATAGCTAATGTTTGCAGTCTTCAAAGGTTGTATGGATATCAGCTAATTTGTCTTTCAGTAGAAAACAAGCTTATAAATACTACATGATAAAGTTGCAAGAAAGCTTGCATCCGTGCTTTCCCTTTTCCCCTGCCAACAGCAGAAGAGTAAGGCCACAAATTGTAATTAGCCAATTGACAATTCAAACAAAATTAAATGTAATTACATCCACTTTACCAAATCTAATAATTGCTTGCTCTTTTCATTTTGTTTATGGAAAAACCTTCAAATTGCAGATTTAGATAAAGCCAACGTTGGTATTTATGTCTTGGTATTAAGTCTTGTACAAAAATAAATTTAATAGATGGACTGCATGTTTATATACCGAGAGTGATCTTTATTTATAATATACTTCACTTTCAACTCAAGTTTATAATGAACAAAAATATAATGATAAATTGACAATGATAGTAATCAAGCATCTCCTTATTGTGACATGCTTATAAATTGTCTTTGTTTTCACCTATACTGCAAATAATTAAAAATCATTTATAAAATTTGAAAACAAATTCTACATTGCTTTTTACATTTTCAAGGTTGTACACATATTTTTGGCAAAATGTCTGTAGCTGCATCCAATCTATAAAATTACAAGCTAAAGATCAGATGCCATTTTGTACATAAATGTTTAGACATTGAAATAATCAAGAGCTGTATGGGTGCTTGTAAATTGCTAATAAAACAATGAAATACATATTTATTTTATTTGTCCATTTGGTTTCATGACTTGACTTTTGTGGTTCCCCCCCCCCCATAATCAATTGAAACCACTTTGCTGACCTGTTTAACCTATTATAAAGAATCTAACAATGAGTGTACATGGCCTTACACATGTAACAAGTGAAATGACTTCAGTGTAAATGAACCCAACCATGATCCTTTGTTGACAAGAAAACAAAATCAATCTGCATAATAAATGTAGCTCTGTATTTACGATTTAGTGACATTTCAGAATGGGTGACATTCAGGGACTGTCATTGGAATGGGTAATTTTGGAATAAAATGCTTGCCCCCCCCCCCCCAAGTTCTCGGTGATGGCATGTACTGCCACTGGTGATGAACCAACACATTTGCTTTCTGAAATTATTTGAACAATCATTGCAGCACTATAGAATCCAAGAACTAGGGAGGGGAGGGGCAAACAAGCAATAAAAGTAAGGGGCCCAGACATATGCTTGATTCCAAATTACCAATTCCATTGACCAAAGTAGCAAGATGTTTCTGTCCTCTTTCTGAAAAAGAGTGAAAAGAGGAGTAAGGGCTTAGATTTAAATAAATTTATCAACATTATCAACAATCACTGTGAAATAAGGTAAAACATTGTTTAACTGATATGGAATGGAAAGGTGGTTATCAGATAGACCCCTTCTCTTGGACTGAAATGCCAGTACTGCTATACATGTTGCAAAAAATAACAAATTATACTAAACCTTAATTTTTTTTTAAATAAACAACCATTAAAACTAAATGAAATGTTCATCATTGGTATTTGATAATGAACATTAACTTCAACACTGTAACAGTTAACTAATGTTAATTAGATCTCACGAAAAATAGCATAAAAACTAACCTGTGAAAATTTATTAAAAATAGGTGCTCCCCCTCGTGTTTCACAAAGTTATATCTGGTAACTTCTTGTATTTTTTACATAATTACTTTTTTCTCTCTCTAAGATAAAAGCACTTCGGACAAATTAATTTGGTCATAAGGCCTGTGTCCTGACCAAATAAAAATGTTTGATAATATTTTGAGAATATGAAAATCTAATTTCTAAACCAAAATTGAAGCTTCCCTTTCAACATTTTTTCCTGTCAAATATGTAGAGTATGTAATCAGGGGTTAGGGCAATTTCACATAATTGCCAGGGGACATTGTCATGATTGTGTTCATCATGTACAGTCCTGTACATCATGTACTGTCTACCAATCAATAGCAATGCAAACTAATAATAATATTGATCATGATTGAGATGCTCACCCAGAATCCAGTATTATGTCCAGACAGATGCTGCTAAGTACTGGTTTGTTCAGTCTATGCCTTTCTCCATAGTTGATCCAATGTCTATCAAGCCTACTAGGCATTTTCATCACTTTTTGGATGATCTTGGACGTCGACGTGCACCTGGTTGCAATCGAATCCAGGAATTCTGTGATCGTTCGTGTGTTTACAACAGATACAAAATGTACAGACTGGAACCTTGTTCCTCTTGTTACAATCACAACGGTGTGCAATGCAGAGGTACCAGTCTAAATACAATCGCCAATTGCCGTACAGGTTTCACGGTCATGTAGACAACTGGAAATGAGTATACGTGACCTTTGACCTTATTGTTGTTTTTTGGACATTTCTCGGTAATTACACGATACCTGGATTTAGTTTTTTGAAGAAAACCTTCCAAAAATTATTATCTATCATTCTATCAAGCCCATTTTTTGCACTTTTAGGGCGGTGTGTACCTTTAAGCAGGAAGGTCGTGGGTTCGAATCCCGCCCGAGTCGCCTGTGTAGTTTTTTCACAGACACTCGGAAAGCACCGAGTATACAGTGCTATACACACGTCGGTGTAAGGCAAAATTAAATCAAAGGTTCGTGGATCGTCATTTAAATAAAAAAAATTGAAAACAATTATTTTACCATGGCGATGGTTTTGTTGATGAGGAATGATGATTATTACAAAAGTATTATTTAAGTTTCTCTCATGTTGTTGTTATATTTGTTTTGTCATTTAATTATTATATGTAAAATTTAGGAATCTAGGAATATTTCGACCATGAACTAAATGGAGGAAAACGTGCAAGTGCTGCTCATTTAAATTTACTAAACTACACGAACACTCCAAATTATCATGGGGACACCAGAGACCAGACACCGGAGACCTTTTTTTGGCCTTTTGGGGGTCGAGTAAGAAATCGAGTAAGAAAGGCACTTACCTATTTGCTGGTGTAGGAGTAGACCCAACCTTGTCTCTGGACCAAATGATGGGAGCCATGGTAGTCTGAAGCGTTGACGAGTTCACACTGTCCTGACGATACCTCGTAGTTCGCTGAGTGACATGACACCGAGGCTTCGCAAGCCAGATGACATAATTTCTGTGTCTTGGTGTAATTTGAAGTGCTGTTAAAACCCACCAATGCAACATCAATCATTGCACACCACACATTATTGGATGATTTTAGCGCGTTTCCCTTAACAGGTGCAGATATCACAATCAGAACCAAGGCTATAAAGACAGACCACCATGCTCTGATGGTCGCCATTGTTATTCTGATGTGCAGTGCGTCAGCGTGATGACATGACCAGCCATGCCAGAGCGGTTAGAAGATAAAATGAAAATATTGTATTTAGCGAGAAAATCACTCACGAATAGCTTAAATTCCTGACCAATCAGCCACAGCATTTTAATGCATATTCATAAATACACAAACAGGGCGCGGGCGTATATTAACGGCCAGTAAAGATTCCGGCTGCATATGCATTATCGGCGATAATAACCAACCAGGAAGTACGCGGGAATGAACCAATCAGTGTGTAGAAATTTGTATCACGTGACGCGAACTCACTGGTCAAGTTGGAATAGGCCTATAATACGTACCAAACGGATTCTTTCTGGCTCTTTCCAAATACAAATGGCACTGGATATTGACATTTTGAAAACGAAATCAATGTGGGCATTTATGAATGGGAATAAACGATTGACGCTTTTGCGTTTTCCTCAAAATATTCAAGTTTGTACCGAGCTAGATAACTCAAAATGTATTGATGGTGACTGCGCGCGGGCACGGGTTTATGTCTCGTGAACTGTTTGACAAAAATAATTAAATTTTTGATGGAATTATTATTGTGTGTGTAAAGTTCACATTATGCCCTCCGATAATTAGGGTGAAAAAGCAGCAGTAACAAGGTTTTTGAATTATTTTTCGTTTCTTAAATAAAATCTCATGGTAAAACCGAAAACCATTTTTTCTCCGACAAAAAGCCAATAAAAACGACTGGCCAAAATATAGGTAGGGCCCAACCCTGGAAAAAAATATGAACTATACTCTTCGTAAGTACATAGTTTACATAGGCTACATATTACATGTTCCAAATATGTGGCAGCAGTGCAACAAGGATGTTCGAGGTGATCGCAATAAACGCATGACTTTCCAACGGTCGGTACCTCCAGAGGCATCGTCGTGTAGCCACCGAGGGAGACTTTCTGGTCCTTTTATTTACAATCGCTGGCTCGCTGCTTTGGATTTGGTCTCTACTTTCCAAATCATTCCACCCCTGTTGGACTGAAAAGTATTAATTTGGCCTCTTGCAAATCGTACAGCATAATAAATACGTGTACATGATATAGTTTCCTATATAGCCATATAAATGGTTTTCACATTACCAGCAGTACATAATTCATTTTTTTAAATTCCAGTAATGGAGCTTCCTGAAGCGCTAGTCTTGCTCGATGACTATACCAGTAATAAAACAATCCATTCAACTGGTGATATAAATCATATGATACAATAAAAATGCTATTAAGCGAGCCAGTTACCAAGGGCAACCAATACGTCAATTGATAAACAGAAGACCTTACAATAAAGGAGGTATCTATATTGAATTCAATTGACGCAAAGTGTTTATCCCCATAGTATGCATAAGTCTTTATCTTAAAGGGTTGTAAATGAACATTCATTTGTAGTTCGTTTTTCAAAAAATGACAAAACCCAAGGCAGAATGATTTATTTTTCATTATGTTTGATACCGTCATCAACATTACACCAAATATGCTTTCAGAACTGATACTTATTCTTTCCTTTACCAATAAGGTACAAGGGTTGGACATAACAATGTAGTACATTTTCCCTGGTAAATTCTTTCATATAGCACCTGATCCCTGTCGCATCTAAATCCTGTGTCTCAAATTTCAATTTTGTTTTTTGTTGATTTTAAATTAACATTAAAAATATATCTGAACCACATGGGCAGGCGTTTTAGCCATATATTTTAGCCACGGGTTTATCCCCAAAATTTTCCGCCAAGAAAATATTTTGACGAGCGGGGGAGGGTAGCAATACGGCAAAATACCTTTTTTAAATTGTTGTTTTGATTGATTTATTTTTAATTTTTTAAATTTAATTTTGTGTATATGTACATTTGTTAATGGTATTGTGGCGGAATATCTACTGAAGATGATTTATCTAAGTGACCTTAAGTTGATGGATCTTCCGGCTTGGATGGCTGAATATCGGCCAGGAGATGCAGGCCCGTTTGGTCGGAAATATACTGCATATACACAAGTTTACACTGTTCCCTGGTTCGATCGTGGATGGAGCTTGCAAAGACTTACAAAAATGATCCACAAAAGAGACTACTAAATTAAATTGATTCTGGTTTAATAAATCAACATGAATTATTGTTGGACCCCAAGTGACTGTATATGTAATTAATTATGCGTACCCTCCAATAAACCTTAATTGTACCCTCCAATATGCATATAGCGCCACACGCGAAGGCGTCGCTAGCTAAGCCTTGCTGGGGGTCCTGTATCCTCCTTGATCTGTACTTTGCTACACTGAAACCGTCAGCCTTCCTTGACCAACGCGACCGCCTCCTCTATCCTCGCGTCCACTTTCCACTCCAACAGTACCAGCTATCCCGACTGCTCCTCGGTGGCTGTGACGCGGGCGTCCCAAGGCTTATCCACGCACGCTATGCACGTTCCGCCGTAAGTCCCCGTTGCTGTGTCTCCAGTAGCCTCCTTACTACTTCGGTCCGTCGATAGGCCCCAGCTCGGCTTCGTTAGCAAACCTTACATGCCCAACGCGCTCGCAGGACGTACCTTCTTATTCAAGGGCTTGGCTCGCACTGCCGTTTGCGATCTCAATCGCCAGCTGCGCGCACTTACGCGCATGATCCAAATCTCATGCACTACTACACGCACGCAGCCACAGCACCCCGCGCCCTGCCCGCGCCGCTATTCGCGCGCCCTCTGTCTGCTACGATTAATTAGCCTGACTTGCGCAACAGAGGGGCACCTCTAATCGTTTGATTATAAACAAGATCATTTTCTGAAAGTAATATTAATATTAAGCAGTTTATGGTTTATGGTCTCACTACAGAACAAAATACAATCGCCAGTTTGAATTACTGCGCGTCGAGTGAGGGCGATCTACCAAAGCTGATTCTAGACGATTATTAAAATCAAATGTATTCTTCTGTGACACCAACATTACATCGGTCGGGCAACGGCGCCCTCACGCGATACTTAAACCAAGACTATGGTCATTAGCTGATGCTTGTGTATTCCATAATTACATTCTACTCAATGTGATTTTTATTTAGACTGGCTTCAAAATGAAGTTTTTATCAACTGGGCTTTGTGTTTCATTTGTTTTAAGTTTATAAATGTTTCGATACTAACCTAAAACGTACTAAGAAGCTGATGGTTGTATCAATCTTCCATAGAAATAAATGTTTTCTGAAGTGCAGACATTTGTAAGAAATGTTTTAATATTTCCGTTTTGAATCGAATTTAGAAAAGAGTCCACTTTCCTTAATTTCACATTAGAATGAATACACACATCTGACAGTCATGACTTTTGAAGATACGCAAGGTATGTCTTGTGTATATAAAAACAAATTGCTACACTCACTGGCCATCAGTATTGCAACATTGAAATTCACACCAAAGTTCAGTTTGGAGAACTGTGTTACAATAATTTATTTTATTTTATTTACACTACTTAAGACTTCTTGAAAGTGCCTGTATTTTGAAGTCAATGTTCTTTTTTACTGTACTTGCTATGTAATACACGATCGATGAAATCGGATCAAATGATCATCTCACCTGTTACTGTAAAGTGCTATTTTGAGCATGTTGCAATACTTTTGGCCAGTGAGTGTAATTGTACCGACTCGCGTAAACTTATGAGAGGGGCTGCATGATAAAATAAAATCTCAACAAGTCCCGTCTATAAAGATTCAAATAGGTTTAAAAATAATCAGATCGATCAGGGTTCAAACATCCGCCTCGTCTTTCTTTGCCACTGGTCACTACTCAAAAACTTTAAACATTAATAATTATCACGTCTAGTTCAGTGGCGAAGCCAGTTTTTGTTAAATTGAAAGTATTTTAATTAAATATATTTTACAAATATATTTTTTTCATATTTTCGACCATTTGCAAAACTTGAAATAAAAAATGTGATTTGATTTGAGTAAACTTTTATCTTGTTTTACAAATAAAAACAATACAGAAATTGTATCAATTATTTTGCTGTAAATTTCTCAATTCATTTTTCGAAATGTTATTATTTTGTCATGAATATCCAAACACTCGGAACAAATTTTAGCAATTAATTTACAATTTCTCAAACTGGTCAACAGAGGGCACCACAACCCTTGATATTCACTGTCTGTACCACTTCACTAGATACATGATAGATAATAAGAACCAAGATGTCATATTTATGTCTAAACTAATAAATTTCGTTAAACACATTCAATTAAGCAAATTAAGAAAATCACACGTAAAGGGACAATATCATCAATAACACCCCACATGATAAGGTCATCTAACAATAAATGAGCCAATAATTTTCAGACACTGTGTTCATCTTAAACTAGGACAAGATTCCATGCCCTGTTGAAAGTCTGCTCTGATCGTGACAATATTGTCCCTTTAATCAAGCAATACCTAAATGGCCTATAGTTATGCGAACATGACATACTTTCAAAGTCTATATATATATTTATCACATTGAAACCATCTAGTATTTCTCCCATACAAATGAACGTGACCAAACCGAGGCCGGCGGGAATATAGTCTGGCCCTTTTATGTATAGACATCAGCGCTATATGATCGTATTTACGCACAGGGAACCTGACGAAGATGACTGCACTGTGATACGCTTTTGGTCAAGGTTATGTGTGTTCATAGTTCATGAAGTTCAATACATAAACATAGGAACCAACCTATGGAGGTTTCAGCTCAATTAATCAGCACGTGACTGAGAACAAATTACAAACCGTCAATTTGAAATGAATTAAAGGGAAGATACAACATTGGTTATTATCAGATTATCAAATAAACGAATTACTATCTACGAACTTACTTGGTGTAAAGTTGATATGAGTATCAATTTTCCTGAGATATTATTTCGTCTAAAACATATTTTGTTTAAATTGACAAAAAACCTTCAAATAAAATGAAATAAAATAATCAAACATGTAACAGTTTCTCGTTGTTTTCTCAAAAACGTCAGGACCTATTGTGATGAAATTTTCACAACTTAGTTTTATTATAAATTTCCTGAAAACTAGAGGGTTGAAATGACCATACATTACCAAATACCAATGTTATACCTTCCCTTGTAAAGGGCAGCGTGTTTTACCCCATAGCAGACAGTACTACAATTAAGTACAATGAGATGGGCTTCTAAGTAAATGACCATACGTTACCAAATACCAATGTTATACCTTCCCTTGTAAAGGGCAGCGTGTTTTACCCCATAGCAGACAGTACTACAATTAAGTATAATGAGATAGGCTTCTAAGTAAATGACAAGATAGGTTCCCTGTATAAATGAATGATTGGAAACCTCATAGACTAAACAGTATTATACAAAGCCAGGATAACGTACATTTTGTTGGTAAAAATGATTCAAAACTCTTCCGGTAAAATGAATTCATTTCTGACAAAATTGAAAAAGACGCCCAAATATACTAAATATCAGTCATAAGTGATCGATAGTATTTGACTACAGGTATTAATGTTTCACTCACATAAAATCGTTCTGAATATTTAATTACAGTTAATTACATTTTAACAAAACATGATTCTCAACTTAAAGGGCCTATGAAATAGAAATGTTTTGACTTGATTTTGTGAACTTTCACTGCATGCTGTTTCTGTTGTGTTCTCACAAACAGCGCCCTTGTGTGTCAAGGAAAAGCATATTTTTTTTCTTCAAATTTACAAAATCTTCACTTTACCTCAAAAGTAAATTTTCGATTTTGTTTATTTGCCAAAATATGTATCTACACAAAAGTGCATGTTATAGGCCCTTTACAAATATTTTGTTCTTGTCAAAGAATTGTCAATTAAAGAGCAACATCCAAAGATAAAGTCACAACTATTTACATTTGACTTTAATATAGTATAACATACCATATAGTGTATAAATTTATTCTATAAAGATTCAATCACTAAATTTAACTCATTAACAAGCAAAAAAAAGCAATGACAAGTTTCTTATACATCATATTGCTCAGAGATATGTTGCGCCATGATGCTCAGAGATATCTTGAATCTTATTTTAAAAAATCATTGTCCAATGCAATTTACTTATTACAATTTAACAACAGATTTCACTGATTAAATAAAATTCCTGGTTTCTTGTCCCCCAGTTTGTCGCCTCCACGTCGCAGACCCATTGTTTCAAATTTCACGTTTCTTCTATTACTTTATTCATTGTGAAACTGTTATCAGGTGAGTGTACATGCTTGAGATATAGTATGTATTTTGCCCATTTGTTTTGACTCACATTAATGGTTGTGGTCGCCAAACAAAACACATCTCTAAAAACATGACACTACACCAAGTCTGAAAGTGAACTTTGACCAGAAACCAGAGGTGGTTTTTTTTACGATTTGGCCTGTTCAGGAAATTATTTTTCTCTGCATGACCACTAAGTGTAAATGAACCTACTACACGTACTATCTACATATACATTCTAACACAATTACAGTTAGTGCAAATACACAATTTCATTTAAGTCAAATCTCAAAAGCCACAGTGTACACTTTCGGTAAATTTAATTATTTATGATACAACAATTAATAGTTTTTGCTCCCCACCAAAATAAAATTGAAACACACAAATAATTATCCCTTCAGAACGAAGAATTTTGTAAAAATGTTGATGCCATACTGTCTTTATTTTTCTATATTTTTTGTTTTTAATTTAGGCATTTATCGAAAGTGTACCGTGTGTTCTTCAAGATATATCTATCATTTGTAATTCGGCTTCCACCAAATTATTATTATTATTATTTTCAAAAGAAAAAGTGCAATTTAAATCCACAAAATGTATTAATAAAGTAGTTATGTGCCTACCACTGAATCGGTCAACATGAGAAGTTATTTATAATCCCATCTGAATATGGTTTTTGTTTTTCTAAATTGTACTTGATAGTGTTATACTTTTCAAAGACTTCAACAGTCAGAGTGCTACACCCAAGAGAATATCATTACTATTTACATACAAATGAACAATACCAGTATACAATAAATAAATCGAATTTCCATTGAAATTAATTCACTAAATCTAACTGTTTTCAGTCACAAAAGTTCCTTGCAAAATATTTGTCAATGTTTTTTTCTGCAAATTTCTTTCAATTCTAGCTATATCGCAACTCTCTCTAATGGGCAGTATTCCAACGGACCTAGCATTTTTAATTAAATATGTATAGTAGGAATAGGCCTACTATGGGCAGAATGATTTCTCTGGATGTTTGATACCATCACCGACTTTAGCATACACTTTCAGGTATATCTTTGTACGTTTTATTTTAATGTGTATAGGGGTTTGAAGATGTTGTAGTTTCCGAGCGATGAACACATACGACCTTAAATGCAGCCAATAAGCTCGAAGCGCATACACATCCCCCCGCTATACCCAAACGGATGTATGCGGATATATCTTGAGCGGATCATTCTCTGTGATGCGGACTGAACTGGGACTATCACGTCTGCAGAAGATGCGCTCGACGAGTAAAACTGAGAATAGAAGTAGAAATTTTAAAATATTAGTTTATTTCTTTATTGCTGTAAATGTATTTTTTTTAATACAGTAGCAGATCCAGGGTTGCCAACAAGGGGAATGCAGCAAAACAAGGGATAAAAACGATATGGTTAGATTATATTCATAAGATGATCACAATGGATGGGACACATACCTAATTTGACCTCCTGAATTCCCTGTAAAGGTGACTGATTATAAACATAAAGGAATATCTGGAAAGGTTGAATAGTAAACGCATGAGAATATTATAATGTTTTAATTTCTGATATCCAAACCCTTCATTAGACCAATCGCGCACACGACCATAAATGTATGAGAAAGTTCCAGTACAAACAAATGAAAGGCCATAACATTTCTCAATAGGCTTTTTAGCTACAATAAACGATGCTGGTGATATTTCACCTGGAGTAAGTTACAAAAATAAATAGAGAATTAGCTGTTGCAACAACAATGTTGATGATATAACTTTGTGTCAATCTTTTACCGATGTGGAACAGACAAATGATATTCAGTATAATAATAATAATAATAATAATGTATGGACTTATATAGCGCACGTATCCACCAACTAAGTGGTGCTCAAGGCGCATTCTTTTACGTGCATTACACAACACACGGGACCTACGGCTTTACGTCCCATCCGAAGGACGAAGCAATTATGGTTAAGTACCTTGCTCAAGGACACAAGTGTCACGACCGGGTCTCGAACCCACACCCTGCTGCTGGCAACACCAGAACTTGAGTTCGGTGCGCTAGATCGTATGATCGTATTCACCAATGAACAGTTGTTTTTTGAGTCACGAATCTGAGTTAAAATGGATAACTATAGTGGCCAAACGTTACGTTTGATGAAGTGGTTATAATCTGAGCAATTAGTCCCGAGTATTTATTGTTTATTTATATCACGATGCTTTAAAGAATATTAGCAGCAACGAGTAATCAATTTATACTGTAAAATATATATGCGTGATTAAGTACATATACCACAATACAAGGCTGCATCAAGGGTCAACCATTGGCTTCGCTATCGTAGGTGTCACTTGTGTGCTTCGCTATCTACATATCAAGATAGGCTGTGTCTTTTGTATAATTGGTAGAAGTGTTAGTATTTAAATGTTTTCGCTATATTAAGGATCTGAAGCTTTGTATTGTGAAAGTAAGTAGGAGTAAGGTTTGTGGTAGCAACATGTAACAATCTCTGAGAACACTACAACTCTCAGAGAGTGTTATACATGATATTGTCCGTATAGTTATTTATGTATTGATTATTATTCTTAGGGTGTTGTATTTGCAATTATTTTTTCATGAAAATATTTTCAACGACAACCAACTGTAATTTGTTGGTCACTGTAAACGGAAACACATTTCTTCGTTGCCACCTTGCGAGTAAACATACGAGTGGAAAGTATAACAATATTGGTATAGTCTTAACTTACGTGTCGTTCAGTTTCATCTTCATTCTTCATATCAATCCACGTGACGTTATCATCGCTGTAACTCATGTAAAATTCAGAGACATATTTATTAGCGTCGTAAAGTCCTTGGACTATCAAGCCATATAGGTCTACCACGCGACCGATATCCACCTGAATCCAATCTCCATATCCCAAACCACACCAGCCGCCTGCGATCAAATACAAGAGAAACAATGTAATTATCATCTCCATATAAACAATGTAGATTGAGTAAGTATTCATCGCCAGCTATATTTATCAACTGATATAAAATTACAACAAGTCTCGAGCAACATAAGGTGTCTCAACCGATCCAGCCTGCCAATCAAACAGCACCGATTAACCAGTAGGGTTTAGCCTTTCATGACATTGGTTACTATGTTGTTCAAGCGCTTGGATTGACTTTTATGAATGTGGCTTGACCGAGTTCTTAGCATTGGTATTAGAGTGGGCAAGTACTATGACCATACACAGATCGGTGTAGTGAGCACATGGGGCATTGCTTTTCAGTGGGGGGGGGGGGGGCAGGGCTATGGGTTTTTCCCCTTTGCTTTTTCTTTTTTGGGGGCAATATCGGGATTTTTCATGGGGGGCACCTGCGGGGGGGAAACTGTAAATATGTGGGGGGCACGTGCCCCCTCAGGCCCCCGTGGTTACGCCATTGAGTCCTAACCCGTTCCTTTTGGTCTGCCCTCTCGTTGGCTGCATGGTTTAGATTTCATAGTTTTGATTTCCTTTATGAATGAAACAAATAGCGTATGACGACAGCTGCTCCTCCTTCTCAGGGCTGTACCAACAAATTGTTTCCTATTTAATTCTATGCACGTTTATGTAAAACCAAAAATACATAATATAAAATGTACATTGTACTTACTGTTGCTGTTCAGTCGGGCAAGTGCTGGGCCGTAGTTCACAGAGTCGTTGTTTAAGACGCTCGTCGCAGTGATCTGACTGTCGAGTATGGTGACGTTTTCCATGCCAAGCGGAGTACAACAGTCACAAACTGTAGACAAAATAGAAAAGAACATAGCCTAATGATTATCCAATTGAGTTCACTGTTGGCATTTATATAGTAATTAATACAACATTTGCCTATAATTATTTGAAGGAGACTTACCTAGAAAACTTAATAGAAAACATTATTCAATACAATACAGCTCATCGTAAAGTATTAGTTTCAACAAATTCAACAGCTTCATACCTATGACATTGACTAAGAACCCACACGGTTACCAGCCGTATCTCCTTTATATCGTGATTATCATTATCCTCTTTGAAGTGGTTTTGGGGCACTGTTTAGGAGAGACGGTCTGTTGAGGTTCCTACACTCGTGTATAAGGGTGATTATAATAATTTATTCATAATTTGTGTCCCTAATATTGTTAATGTGTTTATTAAGGGTGTTATCATAAGAATGGAAGAGGAATCTCCTTTTCAATAACAAATTGAGTCAGAGCACCATTGAAATAGACGACATTCTGCGTTAAGGGATCTTTATTGCGCGGTCTTTACCGAAGGATAAATGGACAGAACCGAACCGAAGGGGAGGTCCTTTATCGCCCGTGGCCACGACCCGAGGTCTTTATCCTGCGGAAAAGACCAAGCATTTATTCCTGTTCATAAGTGCCCATTTAGATTTCGTTTTTAAATTTCAATAACCAGTGCCAATTATATTGAAAAAGAGCCCGAACGAATATGTCATATCCAACATTTAAAGACAATTCACTAAAGTGACCTTGATAAAGAATGTGATGATACCCTTGTTGAATCATTCTTACCTCCATCAGCTGCTGTTGTTGCTATGTCAGGTGGACTCGTTTGAAGTTCATGTGTCTTCATGCTGCAACTAGCCTAAAATGTTATCAAATACATTTCATAATTACATCCATCATAATTATTCTTTAGAGACACATTATCTCACTCACCCGTTATTGTTAATGTCACCAGTATAAATGCCGGAAGTGGACCATATTTCAAGTAATTCAACAAGTCTTTCATAATGTAGTCCAGTCAGTAATATTTGCGTAAATGGGCCTGTGATGATTATTCATTCAAAACAAAAATAATAATCTCTCATGTTGTCGTTTAATTTGTTTTATCATTTTATAATATGTCAAATCTAGGAATGTTGTAGATCATTGTGGGCAAACAACATAATATTTCAACCTTGAACTGGATACTAGGAAAACGTGTAACTGCCGCTCTTATTAATTTTGAGTGGCACTAAAACACTTCTACAACAAAATGAAGGGAAATTACATGCTTTTTTTTTTTAGATGGCAGACAAGTTTTCTGTAAAACAGGATTCTACATGTGGATCAAGAGCATTGTCAGTGTCAGGATATTTCCCGATCCTGAACTCATGGTCACTTAAAGTACTGCCTATAAACAACGGATAAAACAACTCGGTACACCAATCTTATATTTAAAAGTATTCTTATTTACAATTGCCACCCAAAATTATTATTTACAAATAATTTATTTATACAGAGTAATCAAAAAAATGAGACTGATAATAATTACGACTTAATTTCAATATATAGTATTTTTAGAATCTAGATGGTCGCTAGTGGGGATGTGTATACTCCTGATTGCTGAGTAGCCTGCTGTCCTCCCACCTCTAATTCAATTGTTGTCCTCCGCAAGGTACAGTTGGCCGTCAACCCTCGTTGCGGTCTACTACACTAGACTTGGGACATGTCATGAGGTTGTCTCTCGGGAACAAAACCATGGTTGTGATGATGGATATCGACTTATGCTGTGGTGTGTTTTCTGTTTTGCTTAATATCTTGATATCTGTTGTCTTCTCTTTGAAAATATCGCTGCCTATACGAATTCATAAAGTGTTGTCTGCTATAGCTAGCTATGCCTGATGACAATGATTGTGGAGGCACGATCTCATCACACCACCTTCACTCCTCAAGCTTCAGATCTCAACTGATCATACTATTACTAACTTTCACTTTCCATTCTATCTTACATCCATTAACACTACTGTTGTCAATGTAAGTCCTTAGTTACTATTATTTTAAACATCTGCTATATTGTTATGTAAAACTAACGCATGCTAACTGGGTGCATTTTAACACGTTGACTACAACCATGGTTTTGATGACAAATCTATACTAACTGCTGTTTGCAAGCTGCACTGTCACATAGAGGGTTGCTAAAGACGCTAGCTGCATGCTGCACTTAACAAAAGGTTGCTAATGACGCTAGCTGCTTGCTGCACTTCACAAAGGGTTACTAGGATGCACAAGTGATTAATCTAATGGCCTATTGTGTATTTGTGATGATGTAAGTTTAAGTCAAACTTTTGAGACTTTTCCATAGCAAAAACAGGGGTGTTTTATGAAACTTCTCACAGTCAGATCCATGGATACAACATGATCATTTGATCATCATGAATATACGTTTGATGAGTGCCTATTTTTTTGGCAATGTGTGACCTTTTGCTGCGTGTGGCCCTCTTTTCTCTTAACTTGGATCCGCCCATGATGGAGGGAAACGTACATTTACTGGCTTGCTGCTCTTGAATTTGTGAAATAAGCAACAATACCACCCAAATTATGAAGCCACTCGCAACAGAATCAGTAAGACCGCCACTGAAAATGCATCTTATAAGGTGCACAAAATATTGGTTGGTTGCTATGTAAAACAGGATTCTCAGAATGGCCTTTAGTTTGAGCGTATAAATAGTGCTTCTTACGCATCAATAACGGGGCCATTTGCATCAGATTCAATTACAGCGAATGAACAATTATGCATTCTCACAGAAATTAAATAATTTTACGGAACACCAAATATCAGTAGGTATCCATGGTTTCGTCAGTCAGCGTGAAGGCACACAAAAGAAGTCGTGAAGATATACAACGAGTTGTTGTTATGGTTACACTGTATTAACCTTTGTTGCATTGCGCGTGGTACGGTTATATCTATATACCTCAAGGATCCTGAAGTCTCCATGGGGAAAACAAAATATACCAGTGTATTTTTGTACCACGAGTGACAGCATCCATATATAATGCTAATAAGCCACGTTGGTTTAATTGTAGCCAATACTGTGTGTTGATGGGCAATTAGACGTTTTTTGATGAACATTGCCGTATTTTTAAGGCAGTGTGAACCTATTATATTCTAAAAAGCATACCTGATCAGTACATAAAACCTACTTACTGTAAAGTTGATGGTAGAAGGCATCCCTTTCAATCTTCTTATCTCTGCACTGTAACAGCAGCCAATTTTTAATTTTGTTTTGAATATATATATATATATATATATATATATATATATATATATATATATATATATATATATATAGGGCCTATATATGTTTTATTATAAGGATTCATGTAGTTTCAGATGGAGTATTATTAATTTCACTTTATAATAATATTGTTCATAATTAAAGATGCATCGCCCGTGTTTGGGACGATTTGACGGTAAAAATAGATTTAAATGTTGAATTGCTATTTTTCTGGGGTTAAGGAAGTTATAAGCTTTCATTTCAGAAATTGAACGAAAACATCCATCCGAGTTGGTTTCACTAAAATAGTATTTTCATTTTCGTATAACGGCAATCAATTTCGCAAGATGAGAATTTAAAAATAAATACAAGAAACAAATGCAAACAAATTAACTGTACAAGACAACCGAATACGTTTCACATCTTTACTTTAATTCAAACTTAATTTTGTTTTCTTTATTTATGTGCGTTTCTCGTACACTATATAGAGGTCATATCGATCTTTTTTGTTACGATTTGTTTTGTTTATTCTCTGATTAGAATCTTTATTGGTTTTCTGACCTGAGCCTAATTCTGTAATGTGTTTTTGAAACATTTATGTTATATTGGACTGATTCATTATAACCTGTTTTATTGTTTGAGTGTGTCTTTATGATTGTTGATCCTGGTTTCTTAATGTCCATTCATGTGGATTTTCTCTTAAAGGGACAATATCGTCACGATCAGAGCAACCTTCAACATGGCATGGAATTGGTGTCCTAGTTTAAGATGAACACTGAAAATTATTGGCTAGCAATTATGCAGCAGCAACGGTAATATGACCTTATCGTGTGGAGTATTATTTTCAGTCAGTTTAAAACTAGCACTCCGATTCCATGCCCTAGTGATCGTGACGATACTGTCCCTTTAACCGTCAATTTAGTTGCACAAATGTCACAAATGCCTGCCCAATAATGAATTTGAATCACCAAATACGCGCCGCGAAAAGCTCCTGTGAATTTGAATGCTGTTCGAGTGGATTGTTAAATTGGATAGTTATTTTGTTTAAATCGCATGACGCAAGAGTACTGTTGCCTAGTCATAAAACGACATCGAATGATGGTTTTAAGTAGCATTCAATTTCGCGCGAAACAGAATGACGCGGTGGTTAAATTGGCTGATTATTTACCGAAATTGACCGGGAAAACCTATAATATAACCATATGAACAACCACATATTAACCAGATCTCCTCTGAATGGTCGAAAACTGTATGTTCATAAAGCGCACTGGCATGGGCGTAGCGAAGGAATTTTCTTTGGGGGGTGTGGAAGCCAATTTGCCGACTGACATCAGTGACGTAGCCAGGATTTTCAGAGTGGGGGGAAAACATTTGTTGTGGGTAAATTTACCGACACAACACTAATATGACCATGGGGGTTGTAGGGGGAACTGCCACCCCAAACCGTAGCTCTTTCTTTGAGTAAAATACAATTTAAAAGTAAAAACAACGAATAACTAACAACTCAGCAAATCTTCAGTGCTTAGAAACACAATACATTTGCAGTCGGCAAACACAAAGCTCCAGGTTTGCCGACTGCAAATTTATTCTGGACCAACACTTGTTCTAGTATCTGTGATGCCGACCGAGGCTCTAAATGCAGACTGAGAACAATTATTGGTGGGTGTCACACCTCCCTCCGCCTCCCGCTCGCTACGGTCCTGCGCACTTGTAACCTACTGCAAGAATTAAACCCGCTAGTTGCGTTCATATTGGCCAACTCGCTCAATATCCTGAACTTGACGGGAAACTATATTGACACCACCTGTAGCGTAGCCAGGATTTTCAGAGTGGGGCAAACATTTTTAGGGTGTAAATTTACCGACACAAAACTCATATGAACAGATAAATTAAATTTGTTTCCCCCAAAAAAATGGACGATCTCTAAAGTCGCTCAACGGAGGGGGGGGGGGGCGTAGTAGCTTAAAACAACACGTTATGTTGCATTTTCTCCTCTCTGTTATTTTATTAGCATTTTTGTAGTTTTTGTATATTTTTAAACTCCACTTTTTAGCAGACAAATAATTTCAGAAGTACCAAACAAGTTCGTGAATTTACCGACAGACACTATTTTGCCAACAAGTGGGGGACGGCCGCCCACCAGCCCATCCCCCTTTGATTACGTCACTGGTTAACACCCATTAAGCACACTGGCAATCCTCTGTAACAACTACACCAAAATATTACTTGGTGTACAATTAATGAAATAATTTCCTAAATTAATTTCTGTCTTCATGAAAACAGAAATACCACATTGGAATAATTACAAACAGTCTTACGGCATTCTCACTTTGTGAAACAAGCTGAAAATTTCACTGGTTGGTTTAGATACATCTTGATTCTTATCACGTATGGATGCATTTAAGGATTGGTTATTCTTGGTTATCGGTCGGCTTCAAAATCGGTGCAGTGACGTGCCTTTTTTTCTTTTCTTTTGCCAACAGGGAAATACGTGATACATGTATACGCAGGGACCAAATTTCCTATTATACAAAGGCCTCAGAAATCGGGCAAACGTTCATACCACTGAAAAATTGTTTAAAACACAGCACGGCAGAATTCCAATCGATCCAGCAATTTTGGCCGCAATTGGACATCGTTTCATAAAAATAAAAAAAACTTGCCAACGCGCGGGTCTGAGGCGACGCGCGTGGAGACCAACAACCGGAAACCCTTGTTTTTTTTGGGCCTTACCAGAAGTGCATGGCTTTAAATGTGATTAGATACAGAGTAAATAGGAGACTTAGCATGATAAATATAGTGTATGCAAAATAAATGGTCTGTGATGATTCAGTCAATGTTTTTGTGAAGGTTCTCACTTGGAAGTCATCCCTTTTTATTAAGGATAATACAATTGGTCCGATTAAGTATATAGTTGTCGGTAAAATCAATATTGATTTATCCTTCTCGTAGAATACCTTTACAATTTCCATTGAAAGATGTGTAGTGACCCAAACCTTTTTGTGCGTAGTGACCGATCAGTGCGTGATGCTCGTACGGCACAAAAAGGCTTCCACGGGACCCTGGACCACAACTGGTCTTGGTCGCTGATGCCTCGTAGGACACCCACGACACCATCACCATTGTGAACGGTAGTAGCATTTTCATTTTGTCCGCCAGACTCGGAACCGAATCTTGTCCACAACTGACGCGACTTTGCTCACATGTGTCATGTTAAACCGTCCGTGTAACAGTATATAACGTAATATCAATGGGAGCATTCATTTTAAACGTGGGGTGTCTGCTATTTCGGAATTTCAATATTTTTCAAAGTTAAAGACCATACAAAGTGCCTTGAGGTTTTTACTCAAAATTGTTCAATATGTATTTAGTTATTTAGTTATATGCTATTAAACAAATCAGAAATTGCTGAAAAAAAATCACAATTTGCGGCCAAAATTCAGCGGTTGAAATCTGCGACGTCACTTTTTTAGATGTTGGACATTTGCGACCCGTGGCGGCAGCAAATTTTTTTCCTGTTTTTATAAGTGACCCCGCTTTAATCTTTGCTATCATAATTGTTGTGAAAGAACGTTATAGTGATGAATGAACACCTCCATCTTCCATTCCAGTATGGTCTCAGTTCTTTTTAGTGTGGCATGAACCAATGTGGTTGAACCAATGGCCCGCTGGTCCGATATAATTATACATATTATATCGAAATGTATATACCTTCGACACAATTCATTTTGATTGGAATAGGAATACTAGGCCTTTACTATTTTGCTCTTTGAAAGAGAACATAAATAAATTAAGTTCCAAAATGTTTATAGACCTGATAATAAACCAGAGTAACATAAATTAATTCAATAGAAAACATTCGACGAATGGCACAATGGAACATGAGAGAAAGGATATTCGGTTCTTTCGAATGCCTTTTATTGTTTTAATAGCGTTAACATTGATAAAATGGTGCAAAAATATTAAAAGTGACTCGGACACCAGTGGCGAATACAGGATGTGGCAAATGGATGATACACCTGACAGGAGCACCTCTCATCTTTTGATTATAAACGAGATTATTTTCGAGGCGACATTATTAAAATCAAATGTATTTTTTTGACACTAAGATCTACATCGTTCGGGCAACGGCGCCCTCGCGCGATACTGAAACCAAGACTATGGTCATTAGTTGATGCGTGTGCTTTTCCATAATTACATTCTGCTCAATGTGTTTTTTGTTTACACTGGCTGAAAATTAAGTTTTTATCAACTGGGCTTTGTGTTTCAAACATTTGTTTTAAGTTAAGGTGTGGAATTAGTAATTAGTTTTTATTACTAAAAAAAATGCTGATGGTTGTATCAATCTTCCATAGAAATAAATATTGTCTGAAGTGCAGACATTTGTAAGAAATATTTTAATATTCCCGTTTTTAATTTAGAAAACAGCCCACTTTCCTTAATTTCACATTAGAATGAATACACACATCTGAGCGACATGACTTATGAAGATACACAAGGTACGTCTTGTGTATACAATAAACTTGCTAATTGTACGGACTCGCATAAGCCTATGAGAGGGGCTGCATGATAAAATAAAATCTCAACAAGTCCCGTCTATAAACCACTTTTGAACCAGAATCCGTTGGTTTTGTTTTTTTATAAAGATTGAAGGATGTTTCATAATAATCAGACCGAACAAGGTTCAAACATCCGCCTCGTCTTTCTTCACCACTGGTTACTATTGGTATACATTTTATTAATAATTATTACGTCTAGTTCAGTGGCGAAGCCAGTTTTTGTTATTAATATGGTGTTTTTCGTTAAATATATTTCATATAAATATAAACATTTTCATATTTTCGACCATTTGCAAAACTTGAAATAAAAAATGTGATTTGATTTAAGTAAACATTATCTTGTTTTACAAATAAAAAGATTACAACAATTGTATCAATTATTTTGTAAAAAATTTCATTTTCCGAAATTATTTTACCAAAAACTTGGGAGCAAATTTTAGCAATTAGGCCGACCGGTAATTTACAATTTCTTAAACTGGTCAACAGAGGGCACCACAACCCCTGATAATCACTGGCTGCACCACTTCACTAGATACATGATAGATAATAAGAACAAAGATGTCATATTTACGTCAATCACACATAAAGGGACAATATCATCACAATCAACAGGGCATATAATCAGAGTGCTAGTTTTAGATTAACTCAGTGACTGAAAATAATACCCCACATGTTAAGGTCATGTTACCATAACTGAGCCAGTAATTTTCAGACACTGTGTTCATCTTAAACTAGGACAACAATTCCATGCCCTGTTGAAAGTCTGCTCTGATCGTGACAATATTGTCCCTTTAATCAATACATTCATTTGAAGTAATACCTAAATGGCCGATATAGTTATGCGAGCATGACATACATGTTTCAAAGTCTATACTTAATCACGTTGAAACCATCTAGTATTTCTCCCATACAAATGAACATCACCAGACCGAGGCTGGCAGGAAAATAGTCTGGCCCTTTTATGTATAGAAATCAGCGCTATGGTCGTACTAACGCACACAGGGAACCTGACGAACTGAGGGCTTCACTGTGATCAAGGTAATACGCTTTTGGTCAAGGTTATGTGTGTTCATAGTTGATGAGGTTCAATACATAAACATAGGAACCAACCTATGGAGGTTTCAGCTCAATTAATCAGCACGTGACTGAGAACAAATTACAAACCATCAATTTGCAACGAATTAAAAGGGAAGGTACAACATTGGTTATTACTAGATTATCAAATAAATGAATTACTATCTAAGAACTTACTTGATATGAGTATCAATCATCCTCAGAAATGATTTCGTCTAAAACAGGATTTTTTTTTTCATTGACAAAAAGCCTAAAACATACAAAAAAATTAATTAACAAATAATCAAACATGTAACAGTTTGTCGTTGTTTTCTCAAAAACGTCAGGACCTATTGTGATGAAATTTTCACAAGTTAGTTTTATTATAAATTTCCTGAAAATTAGAGGGTTGAAATGACCATACGTTACTAAATACCAATGTTATACCTTCCCTTGTAAAGGGCAGCGTGTTTTACCCCCATAGCAGACAGTACTACAATTAAGTACAATGAGATGGGCTTCTAAGTAAATGACCATACGTTACCAAATACCAATGTTATACCTTCCCTTGTAAAGGGCAGCGTGTTTTACCCCCATAGCAGACAGTACTACAATTAAGTACAATGAGATGGGCTTCTAAGTAAATGACCATACGTTACCAAATACCAATGTTATACCTTCCCTTGTAAAGGGCAGCGTGTTTTACCCCATAGTAGACAGTACTACAATTAAGTACAATGAGATGGGCTTCTAAGTAAATGACCATACGTTACCAAATACCAACGTTATACCTTCCCTTGTAAAGGGCAGCGTGTTTTACCCCATAGCAGACAGTACTACAATAAAGTACAATGAGATGGGCTTCTAAGTAAATGACCATACGTTATCAAATACCAATGTTATACCTTCCCTTGTAAAGGGCAGCGTGTTTTACCCCCATAGCAGACAGTACTACAATTAAGTACAATGAGATGGGCTTCTAAGTAAATGACCATACATTACGAAATACCAATGTTATAGCTTCCCTTGTAAAGGGCAGCGTGTTTTAACCCATAGCAGACAGTACTACAATTAAGTACAATGAGATGGGCTTCTAAGTAAATGACAAGCATTTCCCTGTAGAAATGAGTGGAAACCTTATAGACTAAACAGTATTATACAAAGCCAGTCAAAACTCTTTCGGTAAAATGTCTTCACACTCAATTGTGGAATTTATAAATTTGTCACCAAAATGCTTCACAAACATATTTAATTTACAGTTAATTACATTTTTACAAAAGATGATGATACTTAGCATAAAAGGCCTATGAAAGAGAAATATTTATGACTTGAAAACATTATGCACACTTTGGTTACAATGTTGACATAACTTTTCTACATTTTAGTTGCCAAATTGTGGGTGTTTTGATAACTTTGTCGCTGATTGTCCAGCGTCGCGCTTAAAATATAACCGTAAAGATATGCTAATAGCAATTTTTATAATCATTACTTAATTTGCATATTCATGAGCAAATCTGAGATGTCACTGCGAATCAGATGCAACATCATGGTTGATTTGTGCATAAAATATCTGACTAATTCAACGTCTTTTCAAAAGTCAGTTCTCTTAATTGTTTGCGTTGTCTTGTTAATTGAGTGTTTGTTTACCAATCAGTAAACTTATTGAGGTACCGGTAACCATTTTTTTCTTGGGCAATGTTTGGGGTTTTGAGTTTGTGCACTTTCAGTGCATGCTGTTATTTGTTGTGTTCTCACAAACAGCGCCCTCGTGTGTCAAGGAAAAGCATGATTTTTTTTCAAATTTAAACAATTCTTCACTTTACCTCAAAAGTAAACTTTCAATTTTGTTTAAACTGTACTGAAGCATGGAAATTTGCTATATATCTACATAAAAGTGCATTTCATAGGCCCTTGGCGTTCTTTGAACGTTTTTCGAACACTAAAGTAGTATGGTGCGGTTTGTAACCGCCCAGTGTAATACGTATGAATAACGTACTGTAAACTCTGTTTTATACCATTTTTCATGCATAATCATTGCACAGCTACCCCTGAGACAGTCCCTGAATGTAGTCCAGGCCCAATAAGTACAGAAAAAAACTCTCTAAAGAATACATAACCAGACAGCTGCGATGTATTTTCGCTCCAAATTTTGAAGGGAAAATAGTCAAATTTGATTTTTTTTTTACAATGTAATATTTTAACAAATTTCAATTCACCCCGTATTATACATCAACGCATTTTTTCAAATATATATTATATCTTTTTCTGACCTCATCCAAACTTTTTTTAACTAACCCATATCGTAATCAGTCAGCAATCTCTCTAAAGTTTTGTTTCAAATGTTTTTAAAAAACGTAGTGAGCTGGAATTGGCAGTTAGACATCTACTTGACACATTGTGTAAGATTAATGACTGATAATAATAAATTCATCCTGGGTAATGCGTTGGTCGTAGGCCTATACCTTCTTGCACTGGAAACAACTGTGCATGGGCCGGTATCCACTAGTATAGAGCTGTCATGGAAAAACCAAAAAGGAAACCAGACTTTGATAAAATTCAATGTCATTGTAGGTATCCAATGGATGCATCCTGTCCCAAAATACACGTTCCCGCCTCATTGCGCGCCGCTGATTTATGTCCATTTGCGCCAACAGCATTAACACAGCCATCTCCAAGTAGCTCCCTTTACGAAATGATTAGTCAAAAAGCCAACGCACTTGGACTTAAGACACCCCGAGAGGTGTCTCAGATTTAGGGGTGGATTTGAGTAGGATACTTTAGATAAGTAGCTTGGAGAATTCCACTTAAGTATAGTACTTTACTTCAGTACCTACTTAGGCATCGTACTTTGACTTAAGTTGCTTGATAAATACCGGCCCAGGATGATTGATCACACAAAGGGTACCGCTGTGCCAAGGGATATAGGCTGTGTATACCAGGCTTTAATAATAATAATAATAATGTGTGGACTTATATAGCGCACGTATCCACCAACTAAGTGGTGCTCAAGGCGCATTCTTTTTTACGTGCATTACACAACACACGGGACCTACGGCTTTACGTCCCATCCGAAGGACGAAGCAATTATGGTTAAGTACCTTGCTCAAGGACACAAGTGTCACGACCGGGGCTCGAACCCACACCCTGCTGCTGGCAACACCAGAACTTCAGTTCGGTGCGCTAGACCGCTTTGTACACAAGCTATGGTCTTGTGGCGAAGGGGTCATGGTATCTGGCTGAACTATAAACAATTACAATAAAGGGGCTATGCCAAGTTGTTAGGCTATGGCTGATGTAGGAACTTGTAAAAAAAAAAAAATTTTGAGCGCTCAATTAAGGAGTAATTAATTAATTAGCAAAAAGTGGCGGTTAACTACCGCTACGCACAACTCGCAGAAGGTTTTAATTAAAATATTTTTTAAAGAATTGTCAATAAGAGCAACATCCATACATTAGGTTATAACTATTTACATATACCATAAAGAATTTAAATTTACTATAACGATTCAGTAACTAAATTTAACTGATTAAAAAGAAACAATTCAATTAAAATGTTGTTACACCTGTGCTTCTACATTTGTATTGGTAAAAATGTCACTTATAATATTAATAAGTATTTGTAGTCCCATAAAGTGGCCCCATTTCTACACTTCCAAGGGGGTGGGGAGAATTTAGTGTGGATAGGTGTGCAGAGTGGTGACTTCACCACCCCGCCCCCCGTAATTTTTGGGGTGCCATGTTGCTCAGAGACATCTTAAATCTTATCAAATAATTTACAGTCCAATATTATTAAGATGAAGAAATTCAATTTACTTGTTACAATTTAACCATCAAATTTCACTGTCGCCTCCCGCAGACCCATTGTCGATGTTTTCCTAAACTCCCCTCAAATTCCAATTTCAATTACACTTCTGTTTCTTTATTCATGGTGAAACTGTTATCAGGTGAGTTTACATGCTTGAGAATAAGGGTTGTATTTTGCCCATTATTTTGTTTTGGCTCACATTAATTGTTGTGGTCGCCAAACAAAACTAAAAAATATGACACTAGACCAGGTCTGAAGGTGAACTCAGATTGGGAATTCTTTTTATTTCTCTGCATGACTGCACTAAGTGCAAATGTACTACTTATATACATAGACATTCTCACACAATTACAGTTAATGCAATAACTTCTTTTAACTCACATCTCAAAAGCCACAGTATATACTTTTGGTAAATTTCTTTGTAACACAAAATTTTGAAAAGTTATTTAATTATTTATGATACACAAATTTATGCTTTTTGCTCCCCACTAAAGCAAAATTAAACACACAAAAAACACAAATAATTATCCTTTCAGAACGATTTTTTGAAATGTTGATGTTATACTTCAATCATTATACCAGTGTACATATGGAATGAGTAATTCGTTTGAGTACAGATTTCTGAGTTATCGCAACTCTCTCTAATAGGCAGTATTGCAATGGACTTTGCATTTTGAATTTTGGATGGCCTTAACGCAACGGCGCACCCAGGATTTTGTCTTGGGGGGGCTCAAAGAAAATGTTACTCTCACAAATCAACTTGGCCTAGTATGTACTGTATGTATGTAATTTTGGGTTGTATGTATGTATAATATGTATGGATGGATCTTCCCATTAGGAACTCGGTAACCTCCCATGGAGGGGCATAAACGCCAAGCTGGCAAAAGCCAATCTCACTCACACACAAACATTAGTGTATCGTCTATAATTATAAACTGCACAAATCAATCAATTGTGATTCAGTAACTAGACGACAATACTTAATATAGGCATTGTGAAATCAGCGGTCAGCCTGGGATTCCGAACTCACAACCTTGTGATTGCAAGCCCTGCAGTCTAACCACGTGACCACGGTGCCATTAGTATAATAGGGGCAGCAATTTTTAACCTCTATAGTCCTAGTAGAGGCATAGGATGTAAGGGTGTTCAAAAACTGGTTAGGTAGAGGCATAGGGTATAATAATAAGGGTGTTCAAAACTGGCTCCTAATCCTTTCATTTATGATACCTATAGTTGTAGATTGAAAATAAAATCATTTATTTGTGACAAATGTACAACTTTACTTAATAAATCTAGTGAGGCAATAACATTAAAGTGAAAAGTCCAATCTACGACGCTTTAGTGCCATCCGATTTATGACGTCATCGATGTCCACATCTATTGCTCTATGTATAGCCATCAAAGCAAGGCCTGTCAGACGCTGGTTGCTCATGGTTGACCTCAAGTAGGATTTAAGGCGACGAAGGGTACTGAAGGTGCGTTCTGCAGTAGCTGAGGTAGCAGGGATGACTGCAAATATCGTGATAAGTGTGTGTATATTCGAACAGGTCCGCCAATCCTGGTACTGAAGTCAGAGTCTCTGTAGGTGTAGATGGTACATTACCGACAGCATTTTTCCACCGCGCACACCACATATCAAACTCGCCTCTCACTATGCCTTCAGATTCGATGTCTTGTGCGTACATTTGCACAATGTCCTGGAGTTGATTGAAGTTGGTATCATTGCAGTATGCAGGCAATATGTACTGTAGTTTGGCGCATCTTTCAAAGTGGACTGAAAACCTTGTGCTGAGTTCACTTAGCAATTGATCAATGTAGATGCCAAACATTGATACCCTGGAAGTATTCTTCAGCTGATTGAGATGGATGATTTTCTCTAGCTGTTTGACGAGATGCTGTCCGTGGTTTGCGTATGACGCCGTCTACTTCATCAGCCAACTTCGTTGCGTCACTAAACAACCGTCCAAACTCTTCTTCACTGTTTTCCTCATTTGCTTGATGATCTGCTGCACATCACGCACAAGTCTAACGCATCCAACGAGGTCACATGTAGGTGACTGCAATTTCCGGGATAAGGGTAGGAGGACTCCGCTGAGCCGGTTTAGTATGGTTGTGGCCACGATAAATACTGAAGATCTGAGAGCAGTAAGCAATGTGGACGCTCTTTGCGACGATGATCTGTCACCATTATGTGACACATACTCAAGGGCCTCCTATAGGGACGTAGAGTTCATAGAAGACGTTAACAGCCTCGTGCCTCTCAACCCATCTTGTGGTGCATAGTTTTTTCAGACGTTTGTGTGACGACTCTGGGGCCGTCTTGGTGATGTAGTCACTTAGGAGGCTTTGTCTCTTGGCCGAAGAACCAAAAAACGAACAAATCTCCTGAATGGTGCTGATCGTGTTTAGTATTGTAGGTGTTACTTCCATGAGAGACAACCAGATTTAATACATGACTTGCACAATGTGTGTACACTGCGAGTGGGTTCTTCTCTCTTATGCATGCTTGGACTCCATTAAATTGCCCGCTCATAGCCGAAGCCCCATCATAACCTTGACCACGCATATTCATGGGATCTAGAGTTTTCTCATGGAGTATGTCAAGTATGCTTTTCGCAAGTCCGTGTCCTGTGAGATCATTCACTGTTACAAAAGTCAAAAACTTCTCACATACTTTGCCATCATGCACATATCTCACTGACATGCTCATTTGTTCTTTCGTGGAACAGTCTGTTGTCTCATCCACCAATACACTGAAGTATTTCGCATCATTCACTTCATCAACTATCTTTTCAGAGATAATATCTCCAACGGTGTTGATGATCTCATTTTGTGTGTTCCAACTTGTGTACATGGCGTTTCCTCCTGCAGTTTCTATGTGCTTCTTCAGATAATTGTCTCCAGCGTTGATGCGGAAACGAAGGGCTGACCTGAAGTTTCCATCATTTTCCGTGGATGTGTTGGCGATGTTGGCGATACTGCCGCTGTCTCGGTGACCACGAAATGAAATTTCCTGCCTTCCCCAAAAGAGCACAGTTTCAATCATAGGTCTGATACGCTGTCTATTGGTTATTATTTGTTGTTGTCTTGTGTTGTCAAGTTGATTGTCAATGCTTGGTACATGTACCTTGTTGGTCACAACCTTGATAAACATCTGACATGAGTTGACAGCATCAGCATGATTCTTTGCACTGTTGTGCTTGTTGAAGACTTCAATTGCGTCTTTGTATTTGTTAAAGGGAGTGCTTACTAAGGTTTTTAATATTTGATTGCCGTGTGCTCCGGCAGATTCAGGGTCAAAGATGAGACATGGTTTGCAGAAAACACCCTTCTCTGCATCGCTGTATGCCAACCAGTTGTATCGTTTTAGCCAGCTATGTTGAAATCGTCTCCTAGAATTTGCACACTGTGGGAAGTTGAAGGAGGAATCAGGTACCCAGCAGTCTGTAATGAGGGCCAACTTTGTTTCATCGTCTAGCAATTTCCTCCCGTGCGCTTTACTGTAGTTTCCAATGTCGTACTTATTTGTGAAACCTGTACAGTTAGACCCTTCTATTATGACAACTGTGGCAGACTCTATTTGTTTATTGCAGTCGTCTGAGCTTTCACTGCTTCCACGCTGTGGAACGGACTTAAGGATGCCGAAGTCATCAGGGAAAGGGTCATCAGGGGTGTCTTTAGAGCTACTCTCTTTGCTTACTGGGGCAAAGCTTAATTTGGCTTGCTTCAGTTTCTTGGGTGGGGGCCCACTGGTGCTCATTCTTAAATTCTGATAAAGTACAAATCAAAATTACACATTTTAATTTAATTTATTTTATTTTAATGCTAGCCCTTAATTTGAATCTTTAACATGGTGTTTATTTTTTTGTATTCAGTATAGGGGGCATATATATTTAGTTCTAAACTTATTTATAATGGATGTTCGTCAGATTGTCAATATAGGCTCAAAACAAGAAATAGGGCCCAAGTATATATGTTAGACTTATTGACACTCATCTGGGTTAGGCTGGTGCCCGCATGGTTTCCCCAGAATGTTGTGGTATGTTGGTGTAATCTGTGTACAGTGCTGCAAAAACAGCCCACTGGACTTCCAATTGATTATACTTACCGATGAATCCAATCTCTGGAGTCTGGATTGCAATTTTTCAGTAATACTCCCTCTTGATAAACATGAACTTGAGTGTATATCGTCGGCAAGATTTTTGCTTTAAATAATTATATAGCGGACGTTGTTGAAGAGATCATTCCGGGGCGGTGCTACCTACTTTCCATCAATGGGCGGCAAATTCCATGAACAAGTGGGCGGCAAATCCAGATCCTACCGGTAATCTTTTTCTTCTTTTTTTTGCTAAAACGGTGTCACATAATAATTATTTATATCAGATTACTAAACTAAAACTAAAACCCTAACCTGGGCATGTATGTGATGTGTAATTTGGAAAGGGTAGGATTGCAGGCCTTTTTAATGCCCTGCACACAGCCGAGTTAAATAAAAATGGAGAAAAGGAAACAACACATGATAAAATAAGATTGGATCTGGTCGTTGCACCAGAGTTACATGTTCATGCATATTCATTATACATCATCTAAAAATAAATTGTGGGTAAACAAAAATGCATTACTTTATCCTTACACTTGTCTGGCATTCCTTGAAAAGGAAAACACTTAAATTTGAAAAATGCGGGAACCACGTAAAATATATTTTAGCCCGGACAAATTGGCACGTTGGTTTCAAATGTTTATGTTATTGTTGCAAATTTAAACAATTATAGTGAAATTTCATGAGACATCATAATAAAATAATTTTGGCAGAAAGAAGAAAAAAATTCCAGTGGCATAAGATGAAAAGGGCTGGAAAAAAACATTTGCAACTTTTCTCCTCCCCCCCTCTCTCTCTCCTTTTTTTCCTTCTTCTTTTTGTCCCTTTTTTTCGGGGACCCTCTTGGGGGGGGGGGGTCAAGCCCCCCAAGCCCCCCCTTGGGTGCGCCGTTGCCTTAACGATTTATAACCGATTATGCTGCCTTAGAATGTTTGATATTACCATGACCGACTTAAGAGCAAGCGCCGTACACCTTCAGGTATTTTTTGCATGTTTAATGCATGTTTTTGAATGTTCAATGATTAATAATGTAAATGTGTTTTAAGTTGTTGTAGTCTCCAAGCGATGAACCCATTCATATGACTTTAATTGCAACCGATAATGCCCCGTTCCCACTATCACGATTCGCGCCACGATTGAAATCGTGGTCTTAATCGTGGGGTAATCGTGGTGATCCTATCAGATCTTATCAGATCTTGAGGTCTGTCGTGGCAATCGTGTTGATCGTAGAACATATTTGGACGGTTCAAAAATTTTCTACGATCAACACGATTAATTTTTAATCGTGATCATCGCATGAGATCGTATTGGATCGTAACAAAGCGCGACAGATCGCATCTAATAGTGCTTCGAAATCGTGGTGATTGGGATCAACCTTGGACAATACAAACACCACGTTGTCATCATCCTCAACTCCTGCCATCATCAATGATTGTGGGTTGTAGTCTTCACTCTGTAGAAGTTCAAGAAACAATGACGTCCATGGTCAGTCGGGCTGTATATATACCCGTCGGGGTTCAATCGTGGCTCAAATCGTGATCACTCTCCATCCCGATCGTGAAAGACATCGCCACCACAATCGTATCCGATCGCAAAAGAACGCATCGGTTCGTGATGATCGTATCGGAACGTATCTGAACGTATCTGCACGTATCAGATCGTCCAAAATCGGGGACCCCGATCGTGATGATCGTGTCAGATCGGGACACAATCGTGGACTCAATCGGGACAATCCTATCGGAACGTATCTGATCGTATCTGAACGGGAGACCAGATCGTGCCAGATCGTGTCATCTGAAATTGACCAATCGTGCCTATATCGCATCCAAGCGCACCAAATCGTACCAGAACGTATCGACTCGCATCAACTCGCATCCAAACGTGAAATTTCAGAAAAGGTAACAAAAATTCCACGATCAGCTACGAATGGCCAATCGTGGCGTTCGTAACGGATCGCACGACAGTGGGAACCTAGCATAAGCTCGAAGCGCATACACACATACCCAGTGCTGTACCATGTCGGATGTATGCGGATGTATATTGAGCGGATCATTCTCTGTGATGCGGACTGAAATGGGACTATCATGTCTGTGTAAGATGCATCCCACGAGGAAAACTGAGAATGGGAGTAGAAATGTTAAAAGACTTCTTTATTTCTTTTTGATGTATAAATGTATTGTTTAAATACATGAGTAGATCCAGGGTTGCAGATCCAGGGTTGCAGATCCAGGGTTGCAGATCCAGGGTTGCAAACAAGGGGACCACAGATGTAGGAATTAAGGCTTTGCATGGCGGATTATATTATTGAGTTCTTTCGGGTACACCATGTAATGGGGACACAGCAAATCAAGGGATGAAAATTAAAAAAATATGGTTTATAGTTTATATGTAAGATGATCACAATGGATGGGGCACATACTTTATTTGACACCCTGGATCAGTCAATTTCTGATATCCCAACCCTTCATTTAGACCAATCACTCAAACGATCATAATGTTTAAGAAAGTTCCAGTACAAACAAAAAGTGATGCCATGACATTTCTCAAGAGGCTTTTTAAGCTATAATAAACGATGCTGGTGATATTTCACCTGGAGTAATTTGCAAAAATAAATAGAGAATTAGCTGTTGCAACAACAATGTTGATGATATAACTTATGTGACAATCTTTTACCGATGTGGAACAGACAAATGATATTCTGTATGATCGTATTCACCAGTGAACAGTTGTTTTTGAGTAACGAATATGACCTAAAATGGATAACTAGTGGCCACACTAATATCTATTCTCCACGTTTCGAAGTAAAGCCATTAAATAATTGTCTTAAGAATTCGAGCAATGCACACTGTAAAAAAAAAACGTAAATTTACAGCAAAATGTAGGCAACTTTATTTCCAACAATTTGCTGTATTACAATTTTACACAGCAAGTGTGTTAAACTGATTTACACAATTTCTGTAAACGCTTAATAATGAAACTGCAATACGTTTCCACATTTGTTTGTTTTACCCATTCTGATTCTCTTGTTCGGTCGACAAAGAATATGTCCAAACAAATAATGGAAACGTACTGTAGTTTCATAATTAAGCGTTTACAGAAATTGTTGGAAATAGAGTTGTCTGCATTTTGCTATAAATTTACATGTTTATTTTTACATAAGAATTTTATTTAAGAATTCGAGCAATGCATATCGTGTGCAGACTAAGCAATAGTGAATAGAATAGTATAGGATGTAGCCAGATTTAAATAAAGGGAAAGGTAACAACAAGGTTAGTTTTATACCAAGCTCTACGCTAAAATAATTAAGTCCAACACCCCACGGAGGGGAGCACTGAATTGTTTTGGGGCACAGGTTTTTGGAACATTCCGTCGCAGTGCTGACATACCGGCGAATCTCACAGATTTTCGATTTTGATATTTTAATTTTGTTGTGTTGCTTTTTCATATTTTGCTATTAAATATTTCAAATTATTCTTATTTTATGAGATTTGGAACTCCTTACTCCGGCGAATTCATCAAAACGGCACGATGTGAATCTGACATAGTGACGAATAAACGATTCGTCAGTTTATGAATGCATAAAATAACATATCAAGATATGACAAACAGACGAATATACGCGATTCGTTGGTTACCATGTTATATACATGTGTAATAAAACTAATAACGAGTACCAGTCAACATTTGGACAACTTTCGCGCCGGCAGTAGGCCTAAACATGTCACGTAAAAGGTAAGTACTTTAAAACAATAATTAATACACAAATAAATAAATGAAAATGACATTTGTATGTTATCTTTTTTGTACGATCATTGTGAAGCCCAGGATAATGGCAATATCAAAAATGCACGCGCAACACTGTAGGCCTAACGATACACAAACTCAGTCTCAGTGGCCACTGCTGTGCACATAATGAAACATGACAAGAAACAGAAACAGATTATTTGGTGAACATGTTTGCTATCCGCACAATTATTTTATAAGAATTCTTTAATAGGAAAAAACTCACATACTTCAGCACGGACTATATATCTTTAATTAAGCACAACTAGCAGACAAAGCAATACTTTAAATGTCACAACTTTTATGACAGTAAAGTTTTAATGAATTTCTAAATGTTCCACGTTAGCCTATCAATATTTAGAACTTGTAGCTTTGCATGGTGAGGAGGATAAGTAAGAGTAATTGCGGTGACACCATGTGAAATGCTCAACGAGTACGAGTTGTACCTCCAGTTCTTTTCAGAACTAATTACTACTCAATTGAGCATTTCACATGGTGTCACCGCAATTACTCTTACCTATCAATATTTGTTGTAATTCCGTATAAAATTCAGATCATTTAAAGTAACACTGTCCATGATTTCTGCATACAGATTAGCAAAGTTTAAGACCTTAAAATGAAACATGACAAGAAACAGAAACAGGTTGTTTGGTGAACATGTTTGCTATCCGCACAATCGCATATTTTATAAGAATTATTTCGTTTTTATCTAAAAGGAAAACAAAACACTTACTTCAGTAGACAAACCAATATTTTAAATGTCACAACTTTTAATGTCAGTTAACGTTTTAATGAATTTCTAAATGTTTCACGTTATCAATAATTGTTGTAATTCTGTACAAAAGTCAGATCATTTAAAGTTCCGGGGTAACACTGTTCATGATTTCTGCATAAGCAAGAAAAAATACATATACCTTTAAATGAATTATAATATTATGAGCTGCCAGTTATAAGTAGATTAATCATTGAGTTAGTCATTATGATATTACATCAATTTAATTAATTTCAAAGATATAATCAATAAATTTCAAGGCAATATTCCCATGGAGAACAGTGACAATTATTGCATTTCTTTTTATCCCGTGTATGTTTGAATTTTGCAAGATTAAAATGAATCGGTGAATCTATTACACAGCAAAAAGAGTTGTTTTTGTTATTACTTGTGTGGTATAGTACAACGAAACATGTGTGTAAGATAGTGTTTTACCAACAAATCAATCACAGGGTTTTCTCAAACTAAAAGAAACGTTTTATTTTGTAGTTTTAAAAGGATCCGGCAATTAGCATTTGGAAACATGCCGAAAATAGGAATATGCATTTTCAACACATTATGTTGTTTTCACTTCCCATTAAAACAATGGCAAGAATCATGAAGGAATCAGTGATGTTGCAACACGATGGAATCTATTAAAAAAGGAAAAGCCGCTAAATAAACGTCAATGATGCACATAACTACGTGTGACAAACTGACGAATATCAGGGCGCACGCGATTCCGTAATTTTACAAACTGACGAATAGCATGAATCTAGTGACGAATAACAACACATGATGAATTGTGAGGTCCGACAAACTGACGAATAACTTTATGATAAGAACAAAACAGTTTACAAACTATTTTTGAGTTAAAACAAATAAGTAAATAAAAGTAGAAGACCAATTTTCTTCCAGCATGCAATATAAAAGTTAAGGTCTGATATGTGTACAGTTGAATACAACACCCAAAAATGTGTTTAACTTCAACTGCGATTTTCTCGAATTACGGGTTCTACGTATTCGTCGGTATGTCAGCACTGCGACGATTTTAAAATGTTATCTCTGTTTTCCTGAACGTCACGTTCCCCGTTGAAGTGGGTTTAATCTGAACAATTAGCCCCAAGTATTTAATGTTTATTAATATGACGATGCTTTAAAGAATTGTTATTTATGAGCAGCAATGAGACCTATACCACAATACAAGGCTGCATCAAGGGTCACCCATTGGCTTCGCTATCGTAGGTATCACTTGTGTGCTTCGATATCCACATATCAAAACATGTGTCTTTTGTATAATTGGTATAAGTGTTAGTATTTCACTATTTCACTATATAAGTAGGATTTGAAGCTTTGTATTGTGGAAGTAAGTAGGAGCAAGGTTTGTGGTAGCAACATGTAACAATCTCTGAGAACACTACAACTCTCTAGAGAGTGTTATACATGATATTGTCCTTATGGTTATTTATGTATTGATTATTTTTCTTAGGGTGTTGTATTTGCAATTATTTTTCATGACAATATTTTCAACGACATGCCAACTGTAATTTGTTGGTCACTGTAAACGGAAACACATTTCTTCGTTGTCACCTAGCGAGTAAACATACGAGTGGAAAGTATAACAATATTGGTATCGTCTTAACTTACAAGTTGTCGAGATCCATCTTCATTCTTCATATCAATCCATGTGACGTCACCATCGCTGTAACTTACGTAAAAAGCACCGACACGTTTATTAGAGTCGTAAAGTCCTTGGACTATCAAGCCATGGAGGTCTACCATGCGACCGATATCCACCTGAATCCAATCTCCAAATCCCGAACCACACCAGCCGCCTGCGATCAAATACAAGAGAAACAATGTAATTATCATCTCCATATAAACAATGTCGATTGAGTAATTATGCATCGCCAGCTATATTTATCACCTGATGTAAAATTACACCTAGTCTAGAGCAACACCTTGATCTCAACCGATCCAACACGTCAATCAAACAGCGCCGATTAACCAATAGGGTTTGGCCTTTCGTGACATTGGTTACTATGTTGTTCAAGCGCTTGAATTGACTTTTATGAATGTGGCTTGACCGAGTTATTAGCATTGGTATTAGGGTGGGCATAAGGACTATGACCACATCTAGATCGGTGTAGTGAAAACAAACAGAACGAGGTTAAATGACACCTGCAACAGACTTAGAAACCGCGGACGGTGGCTGACCTTGGAATTACACAAAATCACTCACTCCCCATTTAGAGGCGTAGTCGGAGGAGAAGGAATGTGCCAGTTCACAAAAGTTTAAACATTCCGTTTTTATTCATATTTTAATAATAATAATAATAATGAACATTTGTAATGCGCCGATATCCGTCAAAAGAGACGCTCATGGCGCAGTGACACATTTTGGGCTGGGGGTCCTAACCCCACCCTTTTGGTCTGCCCTCTTGTTGCATGGTTTAGATTTCATAGCTTTTATTTCCTTTATGAATTAAACAAATATGTTTAGCGACAGCTGCACATCTTCCTATAAGGGCTGTCATAATAATTCTTTCCTACTTAATTCTGTGTAAAACCAAAAATACATAATATAAAATGTACATTGTACTTACTGTGGCTGTTCAGTCGGGCACGTGTTGGGCCGTAGTTCGCATAGTCGTTGTTTAAGACGCTTGACGCATTGATCTGTCTGTCGAGTATGGTGCCGTTTTCCATGCCAAGTGGAGCACAACAGTCACAAACTGTAGACAAACAAAATAGAAAGGAGTGTAACAATTATCAAATTGTATTCACTGTTGCCATTTATCTATAATTTGGCCAACACAGATTCAAAAACATTATTCAATACAATACAGCTCATGTTAAGTAAGAGTAATTGCGGTGACACCATGTGAAATTAGTAGTAATTAGTTCTGAAAAGAACTGGAGGTGCAACTCGACGTTTCGATCAGTATGCTCTGATCGTCCTCAGCTCATGTTAAACAAAATAAAAACAAAACAAATTCAATTTGGGCGCAAACTGAGTGCGGCCATCTTGTCCTCGCGCATCAGTATATTTAATAAAAAGTAAAGTTTCAACAAATAGAGGTACGTACCTATGACATTGATTAAGAACCCACACTGTCCCTGGTTACCAGCCGCATCTGACGCTGAACACGTAATTGTCGTGTTACTCGCTTTAAACGGACCCCCTGATCTGACAATCGTTCTGTCATTATCATCCTTACACGTGATTTGGGTTTTAGATATTCTCCCATCCACGTCATCAGTGGAACTAGGTTGCCACAATGGGTACCAGTAGACTGGGACACGTGTATCGATGTCATTGGTGTAGCTGTAGACATCTTCTGGGCAGGTTACTTCAGGAACTTGAGTATCGACTGGTGTCCGAGTGAAAAGGGGAAAAAGAGTGAAAAGGGGAAAAAGAGTGAGAAGGGGAAAAAGAGTGAACGAGTTTAAAGGAATAAATTTTTTCTCCACTGTATGCTTGATTGAAACTATTTGAAATATGTCATCACCTTTATATCCCGATTATCATTATCCTCTTTTTAGTGTTTTGAGGACACTAGGAGAAACAGTCTTTTGTGGTTCCTTCGCTCATCTATAAGATTGATTATAATATTCATAATTTGTGTCCCTATGTGTTTATTAAGGGCGTTATCATAAGGATGAAATGGGAATCTCCTTTTAAATAACAAATTGAGTCAGAGCACCATTGAAATAGACGACATTCTGTGTTAAGGGATCTTTATTGCACGGTCTTTACCGAAGGATAAAGACCGAGGGTTTGTGGCCACGGGCGATAAGGGACCGAACAGAACCGAACCGAAGTGTGAAGGTCCTTTATCGCCCGTGGCCACGACCCGAGGTCTTTATCCTGTGGAAAAGACCAAGCGTCGAACTTTTATTCCCGTTCATAAATGCCCATTTTGAATTTTTAAATTTAAATTTCAATATCCAGTGCCATTTATACTGAAAAAGAGCCAGAATGAATGTGTCATATCCAATATTGGTTATTATTCCAGCCGGTCTTTAACATGATCAAGTTTTGTCCAATCAGATTGTTGTATCTGTCTTAGGCATTTATGAATAAACTCTGGTCCCGCAATATATCGACATGGGGTATTCATAGAGACATGGTGCATCGGGACTCATTATTTGATTCGTAACGTTATCATGAGTTGTTAGATTTTCCGTCATCGCAAAGCTCAAACTGTGAAGTGAGTAAAAGTAAGTTTCATATATACAGAGGTTTTGTTCATACCTATGACATTGACTAAGAACACACACTCTCCCGAGTTACCAGCCACATCTGACGTTGAACACGTGACATTCGTGTGACCCACTTTAAACGCATCACCTGATACGACAATCGTTCCGTCATTATCATCCTTACACGTGATTTGGGATCTAGATATTACCCCATCCACGTCATCAGTGGCATTAGGTCGCGTTGATGGGTACCAGGAGACAGGGACACGTGTATTGTTGTCTTTGGTGGATTTGAAGGCATATTTGGGGCAGGTTACTTCAGGACCTTGAGTATCGACTAGTGTCAGAATGGAAAGGGGAAAAGAGAGTGTAAAGTGTATATATGTGGTCACATGAGTTAATTTTGTCAAGATCATTGTTTGGAAGTCGACCCCAAAAAACAACCCAAATCCAATGTCATAGAGTATCAACAATCTAGTAAAACAATATTTTATTGAATTCTGATGAGTTGATAAAAATGTTATTCTTAAAATATATATTGAAAATACACCTATTACAATGGTGAGGTGGGTGGGCGTTTTCCCCTATGTAATTCAGCCACTGCATTGAATTATTTCAACCCTTCTTGACAGACATATTTACCCCAAAAACATTTATTTTCAAAGACAATTCACTAAAGTGACCTTGATAAGGAATGTGATGATACCCTTGTTGAATCATTCTTACCTCCATCAGCTGCTGTTGTTGCTATGTCAAGTGGACTCGTTTGAAGTTCCCGTGTCTTCATGCTGCAGCTAGCCTAAAAATGTTATCAAATACATTCCATAATTACATCCATCATAATTATTCTTTAGAGACACATTATCTGAGACACGTTATTTAAGTGTCTCAAGTAATAAAAGAAGTCTTTCATAATGTAGTCCAGTCAGTAATATTTGTGTAAATAGGTCTGTGATGATTATTCATTCAAAACAAAAATAATAATCTCTCATGTTGTCGTTTAATTTGTTTTAATCATTTTATATTATCTCAAATCTAGGAATTTTGTAGATTATTTTGGGCAAACACGTAATATTTTAACCTTGAACTGGATACTAGGAAAACGTGTAACTGCCGCTCTTATTAACTTTGAGTGGCACTAAAACACATCTACAACAAAATGAAGAGAAATTACATGTTTTTTTAAATTAAGATAGCAGACAAGGTTTCTGTAAAACAGGATTCTATATGTGGATCAAGAGCATTGTCATATCCAGGGATTCAACATGGTTATTTGATCATCTTGAATATATACCATACGTTTTACATGATGAGTGCCTAATTTTTGTTGGCAATGTGTGACCTTTTGTTGCGTGTGGCCCTCTTTTCTCTTAACTTGGATCCGCCCGTGGTGGAGGGAAACGTATACTTGCTGGTTTGCTGCTCTTCAATTTGTGAAATAAGCAACAATACCACCCAAATTATGAAGCCACTCGCAACAGAATCAGTAAGAGCGCCACTCAAAATGCATCTTATAAGGTGCACAAAATATTGGTTGGTTGCTATGTAAAATAGGATTCTCAGAATGGCCTTGAGTTTCAGCGTATAAATGGTGTTTCTTATAAACTTACTAAATGTAAGGTAAATCATCAACGCATCAATAATGGCCGGGGCCACTTGCATCAGAATCAATGACATCGAACGGACAATTACGCATTCTCACAGAAATTGAATAATTTTACGAAACAGCAAATATCAGTATAGATATCGTCAGTCAGCGTGAAGGTACACAAAAGTAGGCGTGAAGATATACAACGAGTTGTTGTTACGGTTACACTTTATTAACCTTTGTTGCATTGCGCGTTGTACGGTTATATATATATATACCTCAAGGATCCTGAAGTCTCCATGGGAAAAACAAAATATATAGTGTATTTTTTTACCACTAGTGACTTGTGACAGTGTTCATATATCATACTAATAAGCCACGTTGGTTTAATTGTAGCCAATACTGTGTGTTGATGGGCAATTAGACGTTTTTTAATGAACATGGCCGTATTTTTAAGGCAGTGTGAACCTATTATATTCTAAAAAGCATACCTGATCAGTACATAAAACCTACTTACTGTAAAGTTGATGTATAAGACATCCCTTTAAATCTTTTTATCTCTGCACCCGCCAACCCGCCAACCCGCCAACCCGACAACCCGACAACCCGCCAACCCGACAACCCGCCAACCCGACAACCCGACAACTTGTGATTTTGAGGTAAAAAACTACAAGCCTTACTCTTTGTGATTTTGAGAAAAACTACAAGGCTTCTTTCCCCTTGTGATTTTGAGAAAAACTACAAGGCTTCTTTCCCCTTGTAATTTTGAGGTCAAAATACAAGCCAAACCCGCTTTTGATTTTGAGAAAAAATACAAGGCTTATTCCCCTTGTGATTTTGAGGTAAAAAAAACTAGAAGCCTTACCCCTTGTGATTTTAAGTTAAAAACTTTACCCCTTGTGATTTTGAGAAAAACTACAAGGTTTATTTCCCCATGTGATTTTAAGTTAAAAACTTTACCCCTTGTGATTTTGAGAAAAACTACAAGGCTTATTCCCCTTGTGATTTTGAGGTAAAAAAACTAGAAGCCTTACCCCTTGTGATTTTGAGAAAAACTATAAGGCTTATTTCCCCTGGTGATTTTAAGTTAAAAACTTCACCCCTTGAAATTTTGAGGAAAAAACTACAAGGCTTACCCCTTCTGATTTTTAGAAAAAAATACAAGCCTTACCCTTGTGATTTCGAGGTAAAAAAAAACTAGAAGCCTTACCCCTTGCGATTTTAAGTTAAAAACTTTACCCCTTGTAATTTTGAGGAAAAAAAACTACAAGGCTTACCCCTTCTGATTTTTAGAAAAAAATACAAGCCTTACCCCTTGTGATTTTGAGGCAAAAAAAAATACAAGCCTTACTACAAGACTTACTCTTTGTGATTTTGAGAAAAATTACAAGGCTTATTTCCCCTTGTGATTTTAAGTTAAAAACTTTACCCCTTGTGATTTTGAGGTAAAAAAAATACAAGCCTTACTACAACCCTTACTCTTTGTGATTTTGAGAAAAATTATAAGGCTTATTTCCCCTTGTGATTTTAAGTTAAAAACTTTACCCCTTGTGATTTTGAGGAAAACTACAAGGCTTATTTTCCCTTGTGATTTTAAGTTTAAAACTTTACCCCTTGTGATTTTGAGAAAAAACAAACTAGAAGCCTTACCCCTTGCGATTTTGAGAAAAACTACAAGGCTTATTTCCCCTTGTGATTTTAAGTTAAAACTTTACCCCTTGTAATTTTGAGGAAAAAAACTACAAGGCTTACCCCTTCTGATTTTTAGAAAAAAATACAAGCCTTACCCCTTGTGATTTCGAGGTAAAAACTTTACCCCTTGTGATTTCGAGGTAAAAAAAAACTAGAAGCCTTACCCCTTGTGATTTTAAGTTAAAATCTTTACCCCTTGTGATTTTGAGAAAAACAAAACTACATGCTGTACTCTGTGATTTTGAGAAAAACTACAAGGCTTCTTTCCCCTTGTGAGTTTGAGGTAAAAACTTTACCCCTTGTGATTTTGAGGTAAAAAAAAAGCCTACCCCTTGTAATCTTTGTGATTTTGAGGAAAAAATACAAGCCTACCCCTTGTAATTTTTGTGATTTTGAGGAAAAAATACAAGCCTTACACCTTGTGATTTCGATGTAAAAACTTTACCCCTTGTGATTTCGAGGTAAAAAAAATACAAGCCTACCCCTTGTAATTTTTGTGATTTTGAGGAAAAAATACAAGCCTTACACCTTGTGATTTCGATGTAAAAACTTTACCCCTTGTGATTTTGAGGTAAAAAACTACAAGCCTTACTCTTTGTGATTTTGAGAAAAACTACAATGCTTCTTTCCCCTTGTAATTTTGAGGTAAAAACTACAAGGCTTACTCTTTGTGATTTTGAGAAAAACTACAAGCATTACCCCTTTTGATTTTTTGAGGAAAAAATAAAAGCCTTACCCCTTGTGATTTCGAGGTAAAAAAAATACAAGCCTACCCCTTGTAATTTTTGTGATTTTGAGGAAAAAATACAAGCCTTACACCTTGTGATTTCGATGTAAAAACTTTACCCCTTGTGATTTTGAGAAAAACTACAATGCTTCTTTCCCCTTGTAATTTTAAGGTAAAAACTACAAGGCTTACTCTTTGTGATTTTGAGAAAAACTACAAGGCTTACTCTTTGTGATTTTGAGAAAAACTACAAGCTTTACCCCTTTTGATTTTTTGAGGAAAAAATAAAAGCCTTACCCCTTGTGATTTCGAGGTAAAAAAAATACAAGCCTACCCCTTGTAATTTTTGTGATTTTGAGGAAAAAATACAAGCCTTACACCTTGTGATTTCGATGTAAAAACTTTACCCCTTGTGATTTTGAGGTAAAAAACTACAAGCCTTACTCTTTGTGATTTTGAGAAAAACTACAATGCTTCTTTCCCCTTGTAATTTTGAGAATAACTACAAGGTTTATTTCCCCATGTGATTTTAAGTTAAAAACTTCACCCCTTGTAATTTTGAGAAAAAAACTACAAGGCTTACCCCTTCTGATTTTTAGAAACAAATACAAGCCTTACCCCTTGTGATTTCGAGGTAAAAACTTTACCCCTTGTGATTTCGAGGTAAAAAAAAAACTAGAAGCCTTACCCCTTGTGATTTTAAGTTAAAACGTTACCACTTGTGATTTTGAGAAAAACAAAACTACAAGCCTTAGGCCTAACCCTTTGTGATTTTGAGGAAAAAAACTACAAGCTTTACTCTGTGATTTTGAGAAAAACTAGAAGGCTTATTTCCCCTTATGAGTTTGAGGTAAAAACTTTACCCCTTGTGATTTTGATGTAAAAAAATACAAACCTTACCCCTTGTGATTTTGAGGGGAAAAAATACAAGCCTACCCCTTGTAATTTTTGTGATTTTGAGGAAAAAATACAAGCCTTACACCTTGTGATTTCGAGGTAAAAACTTTACCCCTTGTGATTTTGAGGTAAAAACTACAAGCTTTACTCTTTGTGATTTTGAGAAAAACTACAAGGCTTCTTTCCCCTTGTAATTTTGAGGTAAAAACTACAAGGCTTACTCTTTGCGATTTTGAGAAAAACTACAAGGCTTGTTTCCCCTTGTGATTTTGAGGTAAAAACTACAAGCCTTACTCTTTGTGATTTTGAGAAAAACTACAAGGCTTCTTTCCCCTTGTAATTTTGAGGTCAAAACTACAAGGCTTACTCTTTGTGATTTTGAGAAAAATTACAAGGCTTCTTTCCCCTTGTGATTTTGAGGTCAAAATACAAGCCAAACCCGCTTTTGATTTTGAGAAAAAATACAAGGCTTATTCCCCTTGTGATTTTGAGGTAAAAAAAACTAGAAGCCTTACCCCTTGTGATTTTAAAGGTCCTAGGAAATAGAAATTTTTAACAGTGAAAACAATAAAGTATACCTATTGGAACATATATTTGTCATTTGTCTATTTTATCCCCGCCCCTTTGCACCATTAAAAAAATAAATTCTGAAATTAGGGGGGCGCCACGCTCCTCCCCTACCTCCTCATTATCATATTATAATCCGCAAATCCGTGACGTAGACCTAGGAAGGTCCAGCACTGCCTGCGATGAAGTTTCAGTCAAGTCGTACTCAAAACCACTGAAGTTGATGTGTCATATTAGATCTTCTTTTCAGCTAAATTTAGTAGATATCCCACATTTTTGGGAAATGCCTTGTAGGTGTGTTGTTGCTGGGTGTAGCAACACCACAAAGGAAGGTGTCAGCCTTCACCGATTTCCACCAGACCCTAAATACAGGCGAATTTGGACGGCGAGTGTGAAGCTGACCAGGGCGAAATGGTCAGGACCAACGGAGCACTCTATGATATGTAGCGCTCACTTTGAGCCAACATACTTTGACCGGGGCTCCAGAGCCAGTTTGGCATGAGATTTAAAGCCATGCTGCGCCCTGATGCAGTACCAACAATATTTCCCTTAAGTCAGAAGGCCAAGAAACGTCCAGAAAAGAAAAGAGTAGCTTTCTTGAAGCGAGAAAGTCTCAGGGTAAGTTGCTTTGTTTTCCGTGTAACTTATGTGCACCCACAAGCAATAGGCTTATTACTAACGTTAGAGGTCGATTGTTACACTTCACACCACATTAACGCTAAAATGTCGTTTCATTGTGAAGTCACTGAAGATGTCATTGTACAATTATTTGACAATGTTAATTATGTGTGTGATTTTTGGATCTTGTTTCAAAATCATCGAGTGCAGAATTATGTTTTGAAACGGTCATAACGACGGCTTACACAATTCACCAATGACTCCTGGCCATGTGTATCCATGCCATTGATTCGACGGGGCCTTGCGCTTCGTTTTACGGTAGAGCCTACAGTACAGATTTATCGGTGCTATACGGTCATGTTTACTATGCAACTTGCAAGTCGTGTGCACATACACTGTACATGTGTACGTTGCGCACAGTTTATGACCCTTTTTTATAATCCCACGGTTTAACCATGGAGCAACTAAACACAATGGCAACATTGGTGCCTAACATTGGAGCTTAGTTTATTCATGGTTTATTGCTCCTAGGTCTACGTCACGAACAGCGCCACCGCGCGTTGGGCAGCATTTGAAATTAGATGAGGCAATTTTTGTAAAAATCAAATTAAAAATAATTAGCCCAATCCAGACATAAATTAAACGTAAAATCGTTTTTTATTCATATCAATTGATAAAATAACAAAAGAAAATAAATAAGCACAATTTGACTCTTCCTAGGACCTTTAAGTTAAAAACTTTACCCCTTGTGATTTTGAGAAAAACTACAAGGCTTATTTCCCCTTGTGATTTTGAGGTAAAAACTTTACCCTTTGTGATTTTGAGGTAAAACAAAATACAAGCCTTACTACAAGCCTTACTCTTTGTGATTTTGAGAAAAATTATAAGGCTTCTTTTCCCCTTGTAATTTTGATGTAAAAACTTTACCCCTTGTGATTTTAAGTTAAAAACTTTACCCCTTCTGATTTTAAGTTAAAAACTTTACCACTTGTGATTTTGAGGCAAAAAAATACAAGCCTACCCCTTGTAATTTTTGTGATTTTGAGGAAAAAATACAAGCCTTACACCTTGTGATTTCGATGTAAAAACTTTACCCCTTGTGATTTCGAGGTAAAAAAAAAATACAAGCCTACCCCTTGTAATTTTTGTGATTTTGAGGAAAAAATACAAGCCTTACACCTTGTGATTTCGATGTAAAAACTTTACCCCTTGTGATTTTGAGGTAAAAATCTACAAGCCTTACTCTTTGTGATTTTGAGAAAAACTACAATGCTTCTTTCCCCTTGTAATTTTGAGGTAAAAACTACAAGGCTTACTCTTTGTGATTTTGAGAAAAACTACAAGGCTTGTTTCCCCTTGTGATTTTGAGGTAAAAACTACAAGCCTTACTCTTTGTGATTTTGAGAAAAACTACAAGGCTTCTTTCCCCTTGTAATTTTGAGGTCAAACTACAAGGCTTACTCTTTGTGATTTTGAGAAAAATTACAAGGCTTCTTTCCCCTTGTAATTTTGAGGTCAAAATACAAGCCAAACCCGCTTTTGATTTTGAGAAAAAATACAAGGCTTATTCCCCTTGTGATTTTGAGGTAAAAAAAAACTAGAAGCCTTACCCCTTGTGATTTTAAGTTAAAAACTTTACCCCTTGTGATTTTGAGAAAAACTACAAGGTTTATTTCCCCATGTGATTTTAAGTTAAAAACTTTACCCCTTGTGATTTTGAGAAAAACTACAAGGCTTATTCCCCTTGTGATTTTGAGAAAAACTATAAGGCTTATTTCCCCTGGTGATTTTAAGTTAAAAACTTCACCCCTTGAAATTTTGAGGAAAAAACTACAAGGCTTACCCCTTCTGATTTTTAGAACAAAATACAAGCCTTACCCTTGTGATTTCGAGGTAAAAAAAAACTAGAAGCCTTACCCCTTGTGATTTTAAGTTTAAAACTTTACCCCTTGTGATTTTGAGAAAAACTACAAGGCTTATTTCCCCATGTGATTTTAAGTTAAAAACTTTACCCCTTGTGATTTTGAGAAAAACTACAAGGCTTATTCCACTTGTGATTTTGAGGAAAAACTACAAGCATTACCCCTTTTGATTTTGAGAAAAACTATAAGGCTTATTTCCCCTGGTGATTTTAAGTTAAAAACTTCACCCCTTGAAATTTTGAGGAAAAAACTACAAGGCTTACCCCTTCTGATTTTTAGAACAAAATACAAGCCTTACCCTTGTGATTTCGAGGTAAAAGAAAACTAGAAGCCTTACCCCTTGTGATTTTAAGTTAAAAACTTTACCCCTTGTGATTTTGAGAAAAACTACAAGGCTTATTTCCCCATGTGATTTTAAGTTAAAAACTTTACCCCTTGTGATTTTGAGAAAAACTACAAGGCTTATTCCACTTGTGAATTTGAGGTAAAAAAACTAGAAGCCTTACCCCTTGTGATTTTGAGAAAAACTATAAGGCTTATTTCCCCTGGTGATTTTAAGTTAAAAACTTCACCCCTTGAAATTTTGAGGAAAAAACTACAAGGCTTACCCCTTCTGATTTTTAGAAAAAAATACAAGCCTTACCCTTGTGATTTCGAGGTAAAAAAAAACTAGAAGCCTTACCCCTTGTGATTTTAAGTTAAAAACTTTACCCCTTGTAATTTTGAGGAAAAAAAACTACAAGGCTTACCCCTTCTGATTTTTAGAAAAAAATACAAGCCTTACCCCTTGTGATTTTGAGGCAAAAAAAAATACAAGCCTTACTACAAGACTTACTCTTTGTGATTTTGAGAAAAACTACAATGCTTCTTTCCCCTTGTAATTTTGAGGTAAAAACTACAAGGCTTACTCTTTGTGATTTTGAGAAAAACTACAAGCTTTACCCCTTTTGATTTTTTGAGGAAAAAATAAAAGCCTTACCCCTTGTGATTTCGAGGTAAAAAAAAATACAAGCCTACCCCTTGTAATTTTTGTGATTTTGAGGAAAAAATACAAGCCTTACACCTTGTGATTTCGATGTAAAAACTTTACCCCTTGTGATTTTGAGGTAAAAAACTACAAGCCTTACTCTTTGTGATTTTGAGAAAAACTACAATGCTTCTTTCCCCTTGTAATTTTGAGAAAAACTACAAGGTTTATTTCCCCATGTGATTTTAAGTTAAAAACTTCACCCCTTGTAATTTTGAGAAAAAAACTACAAGGCTTACCCCTTCTGATTTTTAGAAACAAATACAAGCCTTACCCCTTGTGATTTCGAGGTAAAAACTTTACCCCTTGTGATTTCGAGGTAAAAAAAAAACTAGAAGCCTTACCCCTTGTGATTTTAAGTTAAAAACTTTACCCCTTGTAATTTTGAGAAAAAAAAACTACAAGGCTTACCCCTTCTGATTTTTAGAAAAAAATACAAGCCTTACCCCTTGTGATTTTGAGGCAAAAAAAATACAAGACTTACTCTTTGTGATTTTGAGAAAAATTACAAGGCTTATTTCCCCTTGTGATTTTAAGTTTAAAACTTTACCCCTTGTGATTTTGAGGTAAAACAAATACAAGCCTTACTACAACCCTTACTCTTTGTGATTTTGAGAAAAATTATAAGGCTTATTTCCCCTTGTGATTTTAAGTTTAAAAATTTACCCCTTGTGATTTTGAGGAAAACTACAAGGCTTAATTTCCCTTGTGATTTTAAGTTAAAAACTTTACCCCTTGTGATTTTGAGAAAAAACAAACTAGAAGCCTTACCCCTTGCGATTTTGAGAAAAACTACAAGGCTTATTTCCCCTTGTGATTTTAAGTTAAAAACTTTACCCCTTGTAATTTTGAGGAAAAAAACTACAAGGCTTACGCCTTCTGATTTTTAGAAAAAAATACAAGCCTTACCCCTTGTGATTTCGAGGTAAAAACTTTACCCCTTGTGATTTCGAGGTTAAAAAAAACTAGAAGCCTTACCCCTTGTGATTTTAAGTTAAAATCTTTACCCCTTATGATTTTGAGAAAAACAAAACTACATGCTTTACTCTGTGATTTTGAGAAAAACTACAAGGCTTCTTTCCCCTTGTGAGTTTGAGGTAAAAACTTTACCCCTTGTGATTTTGAGGTAAAAAAAAAAGCCTACCCCTTGTAATCTTTGTGATTTTGAGGAAAAAATACAAGCCTACCCCTTGTAATTTTTGTGATTTTGAGGAAAAAATACAAGCCTTACACCTTGTGATTTCGATGTAAAAACTTTACCCCTTGTGATTTTGAGGTAAAAAAATACAAGCCTACCCCTTGTAATTTTTGTGATTTTGAGGAAAAAATACAAGCCTTACACCTTGTGATTTCGATGTAAAAACTTTACCCCTTGTGATTTTGAGGTAAAAAACTACAAGCCTTACTCTTTGTGATTTTGAGAAAAACTACAATGCTTCTTTCCCCTTGTAATTTTGAGGTAAAAACTACAAGGCTTACTCTTTGTGATTTTGAGAAAAACTACAAGCTTTACCCCTTTTGATTTTTTGAGGAAAACATAAAAGCCTTACCCCTTGTGATTTCGAGGTAAAAAAAATGCAAGCCCACCCCTTGTAATTTTTGTGATTTTGAGGAAAAAATACAAGCCTTATACCCTGTGATTTCGATGTAAAAACTTTACCCCTTGTGATTTTGAGGTGAAAAACTACAAGCCTTACTCTTTGTGATTTTAAGAAAAACTACAATGCTTCTTTCCCCTTGTGATTTTGAGGAAAAACTACAAGGCTTATTTCCCCTTGTGATTTTGAGGTAAAAAAATACAAACCTTACCCCTTGTGATTTTGAGAAAAAAAACTTTACCCCTTGTGATTTTGAGAAAAACAAAACTACAAGCCTTACCCCTTGTAATTTTGAGGGGAAAAAACTACAAGCCTACCCCTTGTGATTTTGAGTTAAAAAACTTTACCCCTTCTGATTTTTAGGGAAAAAAATAAATGCCTTAGGCCTACCCCTTGTGATTTCGAGGTAAAAAACATACAAACCTTACCCCTTGTGATTTTTAGAAAAACTGCTTTCCCCTTGTAATTTTTGTGATTTTGAGGAAAAACTACAAGCATTACCCCTTTTGATTTTTTGAGGAAAGATTACAAGCCTTACACCCTGTGATTTCAAGGTAAAAACTTTACCCCTTGTGATTTTGAGGTAAAAAACTACAAGCCTTACACTTTGTGATTTTGAGAAAAACTACAAGGCTTCATTCCCCTTGTAATTTTTGTGATTTTGAGGAAAAACTACAAGCATTACCCCTTTTGATTTTTTGAGGAAATAATACAAGCCAAACCCCTTGTGATTTTGAGAAAAACTACAAGGCTTATTTCCCCTTGTGATTTTCAGGTAAAATCTTTACCCCTTGTGATTTTGAGAAAAACTACAAGGCTTCTTTCCCCTTGTAATTTTCAGGTAAAAAAACTACAAACCTTACTTCTTGTGATTTTCAGGTAACAAACTATAAGCCTTAACGCTTGTGATATTGAGAAAAAAATACAAGGCTTACCCATTATAATTTTTTGGAAAAAAAATACAGGGCTTGTGATTTTGAGGTAAAACAAACTACAAGGTTTACCCTATGTGGCCAAAAGAATTTCTGGTCATTGGTCGACATCAAAATCGGTTTGGTTTCTTTTTAAGTGATACATGTTAACACGCACATTAAGCCGGTTCAGATTTCCCTTTTTTCAATTTTTGTACCCTACTGCTTGGTTTCCCATGGTTTTGCATGCGAGAACTTCAAAAATCATATGTATCCGTTTTGGTCTCAGACAATGGGGTATGGTCCCTCAAGAGCCCTGAAGTCATGTGACTTCTTAGTGGGGAAATTAGGTTATTTTTGCTAAAATAATCTGTACGTTGGTATAATGACCCTTGAAAAGCAAGTGATGGGTGATTTTATGCAAAGCATGCCTGCTGAAGAAAATATAAGCACTTTGAAAATCATAGGGGTCATAACATGGGTCAAAATGTGGGGTCAATGGTACAAATTTGCATATAGGCCTACATTGTATTTTGACCAATTGAAGTCTTTGGACATCCTGCTGCTGACATGCCAGTTTGATTTTATGCAAAGCACAGTACTGATGAATGAGTTTGAGTGATTTGGTCAAACAAAGTCAATATTGATCAATACACATAATATAACCTGTCTTAGGGTAATTGCTGTATACATGTAATTGGCTTGAAAGGCCCATGTTTCTATTACAAAGTATTTTGAAGAGTGATTATTACAGTGTATTTTTTCATAAGTTGTTATGTCATGGATCGGGAGTGCTTATAAATGCATTTAGGGTTGCTTTTGCGATACTGGCATATTATTTCCTGTTGAACTGCTTACAGAAGCCAAGCTCGCTGTTGGGGGTCAGTAGTAATGATGTTGGCAAAATCACTCATCATCTTCACTCCTCGCTCTGATCTGCTATGTCATTCAAATATTTCTCAGTGCAACCATGAAATCTGGTTTACGAGACCATGTGTCCACACAGTAGAGGATAGCCAATTAGAACTTATATTGAGAGCACTGGCCCAGTAAGATCAAAAAGTGTGGTGTCCTTTGCGATGGTTTGGAAAACAGGTTTCCCTTTCTGAGTGTGTTGAGCAACTTGGTTGTTGGTGTGTTGGTTGTTCTTGGATCTGTGCTGGACAAGTTGAATATGACCACTTCTTGAGTTAGGTAACATCCATGTTTTATCATCTTGCCTAGGGCTGCATCAGCCACCTCTTTTTCTATCGTCTGGTACATGTACTTCATCTGTATCAGCTGCAGGTCATTATTTGGTGCATCAGCAACACTGGTGGCCGTCATCCAATGTGATGAGTAGAAGAGCACCAAAAAATGGTTGATCCTCTGCAGGTTGTTTTGTGTCACAACATCATACCCGATCTCATCACCAAACATGAACATTTTAATGGGAGTAGATGTTAATTGCCATCCACCTTGCCTGATGTGTTGCTCCTGGTCTGGTAAAGTGGATTCCTCGAGGTGGTATGCCAACAAGGAGGATGATGGTGAGCTCTGCCACCTCTCTGTAGTCACTTTGGGATAGCTTGGTAGGGTCTGGCTTGGAGGGGATGTCATTGAGCAATATGATGGTCTGCTCCTCTTCTCCCAAAGCCAACTGTTCTGCCTGGTCCTAGTTGTCAGTGTATTGAGGTTCTCCATGTCAATACCTGACCAGGCCTCCTTCAGCTCTTTGAACAAAGGGTTTTCAGGGCTCTTCACATTGCCAAACAACTGCTCCCATACAGCACCAACTATGAGTTCTAACACATAGTGACGACAGTCCATGAAGAATACTTTTCTTCCTTACCTTCTCTAACAATGTGGCAGCTTCCTTGTAAATGTGTAAGGACACAATACTGGCTGACAAAAATGGGACACATGGTTTTGAACAAAAATATTGGTGGAAAGTTGTAATTTACTTGGAAGTCATGAGAATGGACACCCTTGTACTTGAAAATAGCATTGGAGAGATAATGTGCCAAGTAGATTTTTCCTCCCTGTTGTATTTTCTCGATTGGCATGTGAAAGTTAACGTAAGTTACATGGTGTCCACTTTTCAGTCTAGTACCCAACAATAAAAGTCAAATCAAACAAATGTTTACACCATGATTATGTAGCTTATTCCCAATAAAAAATGGCTTAGTTTGGTAAGGATGAGTTTTGTATAAAAAAAAATATCTGGCCGTTTTAACATCGTATGATTTGGCAGACACGATGTGTGTCACAGATTTAGCGATAATTTTTTAGGTTCGTGAATGTTTTTTGTTTTTTGTTTTTTTAGGACCCAGTTTATTTCTTCATTAAGTTACTCAAGTTATATGCACATCGTGAGGAAAATAAGTAAGGGATATGTAAAGTGTTTGATTTGATGAACTTTGGTTCAATTAATGTCCCGTTTTTAGACGCCATTTTGGCAATAAAATCGGTTTGTAAATGTGAATTAAAAGTGACACAACACGTATTCACACTTTTTTTAAATCTTTATTTGTCTCTTAAACATACATACAAATATTATCTAAAATAAAAAACAGTTCAAAATAGTCAAATTATTTTAGAAAATCAAGATCATTTTGTGCACCATGAAAGTTAGTCAGTATTGTGTCCTTACACAAATACCAGTGTTACTAGCTGTGGTGTAAAATACCAATGCCACTATCGAGGTCTCATGCTGTAAGCAGCTCAATAGATGCATCAGCTTGTGATAGGCCTCTGAAGTCACTGATGGTAGGAACGCCAAGTAATTTACCCTCTTCATATCGCGGAGTACCAGAGATGAGCACGGCCAGGATTTCCTTAGTTACTCCCATTGCAATGTCCCTTACCATCTTTCCATCCCATTGAATTTCTCCATGGATATTTGAACCTTTAGCGAACTACCATCCTCATCCAGCGTGTTGTAGACTTTAAGATGGAAAAAATAAGACCACCTCCTCAAGTTTTGATCATAGAATAAACCAGTGCCATGGTTTGATTGTTGACTGCTGACCCTGTCAGCCCTCCCAGTCCTATTCGCACCGTGAAGAGGCTGGTTATTAACTTGTCTTGTTTCGGTGCGAGGGGGCTGGTTCTTCAGTGTGGAGTTGTTGTAACAACTTAGTAGCCCCACCTTGGAGTGGCCATTGGCCTTGTGTGGGGCGATTTGCATAACAAAAATGCTTATCCCAAAGTCCCTTATTATTATTATTATTATTATTATTAATCAACATTTATATGGCGCTCTTCAAAGAGCACAGCGCCTTACAAAATTACAAGCAAAAAATGTAAGCAAGACAAGTAAACAACAAAACATCTAACATTTATACAAATGTGTTTTCAAAAGACGTTTGAAAACAGGCACAGACATCGCCTCCCTCAACTGCATTGGCAAGTCATTCCATAGCCGTGGAGCAGCAACAACGAATGAATGATCGCCAGCTCTCTTCTTGGAGCGCGGAACCGAGAGCCTTGTAGTATCCGATGAGGAGCGTAGTCTGGGCCTATTCTCATCCGTAAATGTGTCACTAAATAAAGTAATAAGGTCACTCAGATAAGGTGGAGCGACATCCATCATACATTTGTATACAAATAACATTATTTTAAAATATATTCTATCCTTGACCTGGAGCCAGTGTAAGGAATCTAATAGATCCGCAGAGCACCTGTCCCGTCCGCACGCAAAAACCAACCTAGCTGCCTTATTCTGGAGACGTTGCAGTCGCTTAAGATCCGCTTCACGAGCACCAAACAAAAGCGAGTTGGCATAGTCAATGCGAGACAGGACAAGTGTTCTAACGGCATGATGACATGCTTCTTGAGTGATAAATCGACGTATCCGCCACAAATTGCGTATGTGAAAATTTACAATTTTACACAAGTTACTGATATGAATGGACATATTCATTGCACCATCAAATGTTACACCGAGGTTTTTAACAGAGATGGAAGGCTTAATTGATGTACCGTCAAGCGTCAGTTGAATATTAGACACAGAACTCAAAACTCTGGGGCTAGCAACAACAAAAAACTCAGTTTTATCTTGATTCAATTGCAGTTTGTTTTGCAACATCCATCCATTTATATCAGAAATGCACTTGGTAATATTCTCCATAGCTCGCTCACAGTCACCAGGTATTTTATGATCGAACGCAGCATACAATTGGATATCATCCGCATAGCAGTGGAAACAAATATTGTGACGGCGGATGATGTCACCAACAGGAGCAGTATATAAAATAAACCCTTGGGGACCGATTATCGAACCTTGAGGCAGGGGTAAGTGAGGATGTGTTCATCAGACAAAACATTCTTTATCGAAACCCTGATGGTACGGTTTTCGAAGTAGGATCTAAACCAAGAAACAACTGACTCACACAATCCAAACCGATCCCTAAGCCTCTGTAAGAGTATGGGGTGATCAACCGTATCGAAAGCCGCCGACATGTCAAGTAGGACAATAAGAACAGTCTTGTTGTTGTCAACGTACTGGAGAAAGTCGTTCTTCACCTTAAGAAGAGCGGTTTCGGTGCTGTGGAACCTTTGTACGAGGACTGGTATTTCTCGCCCAAGTTGTTACTGTCTATATGGCTAGTTACTTGACATGAGGCAGCTTTCTCGATTACCTTTGACATGAATTTAATATTTGCCACAGGCCTGTAATGCTTGAGAATGTTATGATCAAGGCTAGGTTTCTTGATAACAGGTGTAATTATTGATTGCTTTAGAGTATCAGGAATGTTCCAGATAACAGAGAACGGTTAACTACTTTGGTTATTATGGGTAATAAAGTATGCAAATTGTCCTTAACAAGCCAGGTAGGTATTGTGTCCAACGAACAGGTCTTACTGGAAAAATTCATGATGATCTTTTTAACATCGCCTGTTGTAAGGGGATCAAAATCATGCATACTAATAACCTGATCAATTGTGTTTTCCTGGTATACAGTCCCAGTAACGTTTAAACCAACATTTGCTCTGATTTTTTCAACCTTAGCTATAAAAAAGGAAAGAAAATCATTAGCAAGTTCTTTTTTAGATTTTGATTCTAAAACAGGAAGAGCTTTTGTTGATTTGTTCAAAAGCTCAGCTGATCTATCACAAAGGTAAAATTCATTCACTCTAATATTCATCTGGTCAAAACTCGTACAGTATAGAGGACTTGCTACGAGACCCAAAGGTGCTAGGTTCAAGTACTACCTTGGCCCACTGTTTAAATTGTTTTGACCAGGAAACAGAAAGTATCCAGGAATTGGACCCAGAAACCCACGATTGGAAATAACAGATATTCAAAGATGGGATATTTAAATATAAAAAGCAGCAGGGCTTACAGATAGGCCCTCTAGAATTTCCATATTCATAAAGGCAGGTTATACTGAAATAGGACAGGATAACTGGCAATGAAAATAAATTAACAAAATTAATATTCTGTACATATGCTTTCATTTATTGAAATAAAAATAATAATTACTGTTCCATATTAATACATTTTAATACCATGCATTATTTTTACAAATTAAAACTTCATGTACTCAAAAGATCATTTACACAAATTTTAAACAAACTACATTCCAAAATGATTATGTTAATCAATCTGTACATAAATTACTAAATATTAGTGTCAAAAGTTGGTGATATTTAGAGAAAAATAAATGTCCTTTTTAGACCGTACTATCATGGGAATATACTGCCCTCTAGTACTGCCCTAACATAGTATAAATGTAAGTTTATGCTAGTACCTGTACCATCTTTTAGGTAATTTATCCATGGAAGAATGTCTATAAATGCATCCATATACTTATTTAGGCACCCCCAAAAAAGTGTCTGGTTTCTGGTCATCGGTCGGCTTAAAAATCAGTGTGGTGACATGCTTTTTTTTTTTTCGGTAATCTTTCTTTTTTGCCAATAGGCAAATACGCGGGGAACAAATTTCTCATATACATTGTACAAAGTATGGTGGCTAAGAGAAGCACCACAAATCAGGCAAATGTTCATATCCCTATGTGAAAAGTTGTTTAAACACAGCACGGCAGAATTCCAATCAATCCAGCAATTTTGGCTGCAATTGGCCTTCATTTCATAGCAAAAAAACTAAAATAAAAATTTTAAATGCTGATGCGTGCGTCTGAGGCGATGCATGTGGAGACCAGAAACCAGAGACTTTTTGGCCTTAGATATGGATGAAAAACTTAGTGTAAAGCTGATTGATCTTCCCTAGAAATGTGTCTGAAGAGCTGTGAGTTAAGAAAAAGTCATTATAATTTCCTGTTCAAATTTAGTTTCAAATAATTCCACGTTAGAATTAATCCAAAACATCTTAATTCATTTTCACTATTTCCACATGTTAATATTATAGCAGTACTGGCATTTCAGTACAAGAGAAGGGGTCTATCTGATAACCACCTTTCCATTCTATATCAGTTAAACAATGTTTTACCTTATTTCCCAGTGATTGTTGATAATGTTGAATTTATTAAAATCTAAGCCCTTACTCCTCTTTTCAATCTTAAATCTTTTTCAGAAAGAGGACAGAAACATCTTGCTACTTCAGCTATGCAGAATTGATGCTGGGTGTGATTCTCGACATAATGAAGCACCAATCTTCGGTCAATGGAATTGGTAATTTGGAATCAAGCATAGGCCTGTGTCTGGGCCCTTACTTTTATTGCTTGTTTGCCTTGCCTTGCCCCGCCCCGCCCCGCCCCTCCCCTCCCCGCCCCTCCCCGCCCCGCCCCACCCCTCCCCTCCCCTCCCCTCCCCGTTTATTGGTAGTCCTGAGGGAAGACAGTGGTTGTAACTTAGTAAGCCCCAGGCATTGGCAACAAGGCATATGGCCACAGGAAAATTCTAAGTTGTTTATTAATGATAAGAAATGCCGGATATGTGTATTTATCTGTTTTTAAAGACAAGTGAACGAGATTGTTCCAATAGTTAATATTTCTTCCTTATATATCCAAGTATATGAACCTTATTGTTAATTGTTAGTGTACAGATGACTTTATAAATAAAATCACTTGTGGCAGATTATTTCAAGTGAACATACCTTATATTCAAAGTTCTTCTTGCCCATTGATTTACAGATTACTTAATTCACCAACCACCCGTCAACCCCGCACGGGTGTAACACATGAAACATGTGATTGTGCTTGCATATACTGTAGTCTGTACTATTGTATTGTACATGTATACATCTTGTGAGCCCGGCCACTTACAGATGTGGTACATGTATGTCGGTATAATCACTGGGGTGGGTGTACATGGGATAAAGGATATTTTTCCGATAATAATAATTCAATTGGGATAAGCTGGGGCCAATAGGAATCGGTATGCAAATCAGTCTTTAAAACAACGTTTTTCGTTGTTCCTGACCATCAAAACTGAAAAAATAAACATTTTTCGTTACACAAGCTACTAAACATTCAAAATTCGTTTGCTCGTGAAATTCCATTTGTTTGTCAAAATTGGGCAATGCATCTTTCATGTATATTCTTCACAATTAAGATAAAATAGACAAAGAAATGTGATAGATCTTTACCACTTGCGTTTCAGTGCAACAATGACTGACACGAACGAGTCTTCAGATGAAATGGATCTCGTGGAAACCAAGGCAGTGCCCCCGTTGCTCCAAAAGCTAAAGACAAAGTTTTCCTTCAAGAAAACAAGTTTGTCCAAAAAACTGAAGGAAAAACATACAGACGGTGCAGGTGCAAATGACGGAAGTGATGACATTCCAAGTATTGAGAAGCCTAAGAAAAAAGTGAAAGGCAAAGAAACATACGCATGTGTTGGAAACGCACACGCATCCAAAAAACTCGCAAAGTACAACTTAGCCTGAAAGTGGATGGAGTTCATGTGAGACGAGAAGATCATGGGGGCGGGAAGCGGTTTGCCCACATGAACAAGGATGCTGTAAAAGAAGACATTATGTACAGCGCAAAGAAATTTTTCTTTCCGGATGAAATCAGCAAATCCTGTGAACAGCAGTGATACCGTAGGTGGCTTGTATGAGTCTACTGGATTGGGTCTCTTGCGGTTTTATCTGTGCACCACATCAAAGAATGAGATGCTTGACCAAGATGAAACAGACGGAGACTCTGAAAGTGCTGTGTTCAGTGTGTCTCCATTTCAGAAGCACGCGTCCGAAAGGAGATTTACATCTTCCCGCCATACGGAAAAGTCCGCCGCCCACGGAGCTGGTCCATCGGATAGGCCTGGACGGGACGTTTGGACAGCTGATCTATCTGCCCTCTCTGATGTTGAAGCTGGTCCATCGTCCTATCATGCAGTGCCAAAATCCTCCATCTCTTCTTCAGTGAGCATGACGCATGAGGTCTCATTGGTTGTGGGGGATTTCACTGTGGATGATCCAGAATCCGTGTCCAAATAACAGATCCAACTGGATTAACAAACCTTCATGAAATTGTATCAGTGTCCAACCCGTCCATCACAGCTCCTGCCCATCATTCATTCATTGACTTGGGAACACCGACTGTCCAGATAAGAAGGGAGCTTAGTGGTGATGGTGATGATGAAATCGTGCCGCTTGTCCTGGAAACATCCTCAGAAACAACTGAGAGGAATGAAGGTGATGGAGACTTATATGATGCCGCCCTTGAGCCTTTTTATGAGGTTGTTGATGACGACCACAATTTTGAGGACAGGTCCCAAGCAAGCTCAGCATCCATAGTAGAAAAAATAAGACTACACAGAGGGCAAGTGCTGACTGAACTAATATCCTATTATAAGACTCATGACGGAAAGAACACGGTAGAGGTGCAGATGATTTTGCCAAATGGCATTGAAGAGGCAGGTGAGGACAATGGCGGAGTCATTCGGGATGCCCTTAGTGAGTTCTGGGAAGAGTTCTTCGAAATGAACACCGTTGGAGAGAATCTCAAGGTGCCATGCCTTCGACACAATATGACACAGGCAGACTGGCAGGCTTGTGCAAGAGTACTTGTTGTAGGGTTCCGTCAAGAGGGGTACTTTCCTGTGCAACTGGCTCCACCGTTCCTGCAATTCACCCTGGAGGGTGATGATGCTGTCAAGGAAAAATCTCTCCTTGACAACTTTCTTGAATACACATCTGAATGCGAGAGATTTTTTCTAGAGCTCTGAACGACTTCCAGGCAGTGGAAGAAGATGATCTGCTAGATGCGTTGGATGCTCACAGTGTGAGAGTTCGTGTGACTTCATCCAACATAGAGGCAGTGCTAAAGGAAGTTGCACACAAGGAAATAGTTCAGGCACCAGCATATGTTGCCAGATGCTGGCATGACATTGTGGAAGACCTGAAGCCGCTGTTAAAGATTAGCTTCGACGAGATGAGAAAGAGGATGGTGCCCACTACCGAACTTGTTCTGCAAGCATTACATTTCCCTGATGACATGACGGAGGGACAGTCAGAAACGGCAAATATGCTGAAGAGGTACGTCAAATCTTTGTCCAGAGAGAAGCTGAGAAGATTCCTCCGCTTTCTGACAGGTAAGACAAAACCTAGAACGTCTCCTGAAACTGTTCTTAGCTTTCACAAAAGAGTGTTTGCCGTAGCTTTAAAACAACCCACTGCCCTGTGGTAAAGTGAACATAATGGAACCAGTGCCAGATCCGGGGGGGGGGGGGGCTTTTGTGGCTGAAGCCCCCTGAGCCCCCCATTCTTAGAAATTAATCCAAATTCAATGTTTCCATAAAGAACGGAAAAACAAGAATAGCCGGGGCAGAAATACGTTTGAGTGATTGTTAAACCTTGTGAAAGGGGGAGGGGCTGAACTTACCGAAATGTTCATTTTGGAGCATCCGGTGCCCCCACCTCCCACAAGTTGAGCAACTTTTCCGTGGCGGCCAGTCAAAAATTCGCCAAACGAACAAACGAACGACTCAGGACGAGCAAAACAATTCACCCCAAAAAAACAAAACAATACTAAGCAATAGTTGCAGCTATGATGCGTAACTATGACATTAATCTAAAAAGTGGCAGTTCACCCTAAAACAGAATGGTTAAAATAGCCAGCAATTAATACATTAAGTGTATGAGGAGTTTTCATTTTTCTCTTTTTAACTTCATTAACCAGTCTGTTTTATTGTGCATAAGTAAAGGGATCTACGGACCTGCAGTAAGTGATTTTGCCATTTGCACTTATCTTTGTAGGTTCCAATCTGCTGATAGGAAAGAAGGTGATGGTGAGGTTTGTTGTCCAAAGTGACTTCACAAGACGTCCCATTCCACACACGTGTGGTTGCGTGCTCGAATTGGCCTATGACTTCAACAAAGTCCTTGAATCGAATGTGTGGGTCATGGACATTGTTTAAGATTTGGTTCGGGATATTTACTTCACTCGTTGCTTCTACAAGGAAGCCGAACAGATGTTGGAAAATCAGTTCCACTTCTTTGACAATGTACAATGGATCACTGTGAAAAAGGATGGCTGTCGCACTCCGATTACAGTCAAATTGGGCCCATGTACTGATGACGTTACGGTTTATTGACATGTGCCTTTTTTTATGGAAGTCAGGTTTGGAAGATGGATTTGACGCTCATTAAAAAAATGCACGAGAATGTTTTCTTTTTTTTTGGGGGGGGGGGGTTTATTGCCCCAGAATTTCTTATTTTGCAACGGACCGTTGCTCAACGATGAGTTTTGGAAAGTGAAGGTAAGACCTGACCCCGTCTGGTCTTCTTGTCGAGTTAGAAAAAAATAGGAGCTCCTTATCTTTTCCAATGCCACAAGAACACCAGACGGGTACCTTCTTTCCAAAACTCAGCGTTGAACACCCACATTGTTATAGCAGACTCGGTATACACACATTATATCTCTTTCGTGACACTTATTTGATCCTTTGGCTCTCCATACCTAGGACAATTGCATGATGGGATTGTTTGATATAATTAGCCAAGATGGCGCTTGTGAAGATAAATCATTGAACGTGAAGAATAAATATATAATTAAACGATCGTCAATCAACGTTTCCCCTATTTTTCTTGTTCCTGTTTGATGTGATCGAATCCAAACATAACGTTATACCGTTATACTGGCGTAGTCGGCAGGATTACTTCTTTTTCTTATATATGTAAATAGTCTTCCTAGTTCTGTAAATTGTAAAACTGTAATGTATGCTAATGATACTACGTTATTATTTCGTTCATCAGACCCACAGAATCTTCAGAGTGACCTTAAGAATAACTTTAAAAATATCGGGAAATGGTTCTTAGATAATAAGTTGACATTGAATATCAACAAAACGAAGTTAATGCTTTTTGGTACAAACAAATGTTTGGATAAGTTTAGTAATATTTCCATAACTTACAACAATGAGTTAATAGAAAGGGTTGATAATTTTAAATACCTTGGTGTTATTTTTGATAGCAAAATGACATGGCTTAGTCATATTAATCATGTATCATCAAGAGTTTCAAAACGCTGTGGTGTCTTAAACCGTTTAAAGTATTATTTACCAAATTGTACCTTAAAAATGCTTGCTGAAGCAATGATCATACCTAATTTTGACTATTGTAGCCCTGTATGGTCAAATTGCAACAATGAACTAAAATCTAGACTTCAAAAACAGCAGAACAAATTAGCTAGAATAATCTTATCTGTAGACATTAGAACTCATGTTAATGACATGATGACTTCCCTTAATTGGCTCAAATTAGATGATAGGTGGACTAACCAAATGCTTATTATGATTTTCAAATGTTTAAATGGTACGTCTCCCTATTATTTGTCTGCTAAATTTAAGTTCACCCACTCTGTACATAATTATTCTACGAGAGGTCAGATTTCAAACTCACTCGCTATTCCACATTGTAACTCTAATTCTGGTCAACGCATGTTTATAACTAGATCTTGTCAACTATGGAACAAATTACCACAGAATATTCGCATTAATTATCACACTATGTCAATCAACCAGTTTAAAAATAATACCCTCATTCACTAAAATTGTACTATTAGTAATATTATTTAATATCCAATTATTCAATTGTATTATATCTAGTGTATATATTATCCATATCCACACATATATCTAACCTTGTATTCTGCAATAGTCCTGTGTGTTTGATCTACTGGTACATTCTTTTTAGAAATCATTGTAAATGTATACGTGTATCAGGGCCACCTTGGAAAGCAGTGTCACTCACTGAATGGTGCTACCCTGAATAAAGAAAGCTTAAATAAATAAATATGGGCAAGTGGATGTCGGTGGATTCCTAACGTGACGATCGTGAGTAACCAAATTTCCGAAAATAAACAGAACTTTGAAGTTGACAGGAAAAAGTAACATTTTGAGTCCCCAACGCTCGAGTTTCATGTAAATTCCAACAGACTTTACGATATTTTATATTCTCACAAATATAAAGTGGAAAAAATGACCAACCGTGTCAAGAACTATAACTTTGGTAGTATCCCCCTGATTACTGTTCGTTAGTGTAGTGTGCACAGATGCCCACAGTGTATGCAGTTAGCACGTGTCCCTCTGACTACCGTCCAGTAACTGTTATGCATAATACATCTATATAATGGAAATTGGATTGATTGGATGATTGAAAGCTACTCTACCCTGCTGAGTTCATAGCATAAATCAACATAATCATGTCAACAACTGCTTCGTATCTTCGCCGCTTCACGGCAGAACACATTGCAAAACTGTGTGAACTAAATCATATTGACGTCAACGAAATCAAAACAAAACAAGATCGCATCTCATGCTTATGCGAACTCCCAAAGTTGAGGAAACACCTCCTGAAGTGCAGAGTATTGACACATCAGATCTCATCCGAGTTATACAAGAACTCGAAACCAATCGTCGATCTGAAACTGACAAACTGTGCAAGTCGCTTGTGGAAGCAGTTACTGAGGCTGAAAAAAGACCTCCAGTAGTCCAGCTGGGACCCAAACTTCCAGACTTCCACAAATTAAGTTCTGATGACGACATCACTTGCTACCTTGCCACTTTTGAGCGACTCACAAAGGCAGCAAACAAGGAAAAAAAGGACTGGCCGAGACTCCTTGAACCTTACCTGACAGGAAAAGCCCAGAAAGCTTTTCACTCCCTCAGTGAGACTAACAAGCAAGACTTCGACAAAATAGTTGAAATCATCAAGAGGAGATATTGCTTAACTCCTGAAGCCTACCGTGTCAAATACAAGTCTGATACAAAAAAGCGTGATGAAACATTCGAAGAATTTGCCAATCGCTTGCAACTCAATTTCTACAAATGGCTGGAAATTGTGGAAAAGGATGATGAGACCCCAGATGTAAAGCGGTGTATGAATCTTGTTATGATCGATCAGTTCTTGTCAACAGTTGCGGATAAAACGCTTCGTCTGAAGTTGAGAGAGCGTAAACTAACTTCGGTCATAGCTGTCGCAAGGGCAGCTGATGAATACCTACTGCATCGTCGCTCGAACATAACGGATGCTGGCAGGAATGACACAACACATGGGTCTGCCAATGCGCCTCAAACGTACAAGAACTCTAGTTTTCAGTCAGCAAACAAAACGACTTCAAACACGAGTCAAAACAAACCACAGCAGAAACAGAGTAGACCAGGACAGTTTACAACTGTTTGTTATCGCTGCCATGAGATCGGGCACAAGGTATCCAAGTGTCCACAGCCACCGCCAAATCCAAAAAGCGATAATGATACGACAAACAAACAGAAATCATCGTTCACCTCGAGTGACACAACTACATCGACCAAACAGAAAACTTTCCCGTCAAAGCCCAATGACACCACGAACAGAGTGAACTTTGTCCAGACTCCATCTCGCAACATGCCACATGATGTTGTGGGTAGTAAATACAGTGGTCCATATGTCGAGGCAGTAATCAATGGCACCCACCACGTCTCTGCCTTAGTGGACACTGGTTCCAGTTCATCATTGATCAGTGAGGACATGCACGCTAGTTTGTCCTCCCCCATTGACACTACGACTGCGGAAAACCTTATCGCAATCAATGACACAGAGATCCCAACACTGGGCTCAGTATGTGCACAACTCAACGTGTGCGGTCTGAACTTTGACGTTCAACTTTGCTGTGTTCAATACTTACCCTGTCCCATAGTACTGGGTATGGTCTTCATTTGCAAAGCTCATTTGGTCCTTGACTTCAACAGTGGGTCCTTGACTTCAACAGTGGGTCCTACTGGTGTGAAACCCCTGATAATCACCAGATACAGTTCCCACTCTATGGTGTTCCCCCACACCTTCCGAACTATGCTACAACAATACAAAATATTGATGATGACATGCCCGTACGCTCCGCATCTCAAATTGATTGCCCCATCCTCGTTGGGTATGAACAGGAACAGTTACATGTAGATACACTGCTCAATGAGTTTGGTGATGTTATGTCTGAGGAACCTGGACGAACGGATGTTGCACAACATTACATTGATGTTGGGGATTCGCTACCACAGAGATCCCCTCCGTATCGACTTTCAGTTGAGCGAAAACATGCCTTGAGAGAAGAACTCGATAACTTGCTGCAGTCTGGAAAGGTTGAACCCTCGACATCCCCTTGGGCAGCACCAGTTGTCATGGTGCCCAAGAAAAATGGCCGTTATCGCATGTGCGTCGATTACCGCAAACTCAATGGCGTTACGAAATTAGACGCATATCCAATGCCATCCATTGACTCAATTCTCGACTCGCTGCACGGTTCCAAAGTTTTTAGCTCGCTGGATCTCCGCAGTGGCTACTGGCAGATGAATATGGCACCAAAAGATGTTAAAAAAACTGCCTTCATCTGCGAAGAGGGCCTATTTCAATTCACTGTTTTGCCATTCAGTGTTGTGAATGGGCCCGCTAGTTTTCAGCGTCTCATGTCTCAAGTGTTAGGTGACCTCATTGGCCGCACTTGTTATGTCTACCTCGACGACATAGTCTGTTACTCCAGTGACATGCAACAACACTTCATCGATCTCTGTGAAATTCTGACAAGACTCTGTACCGCCGGACTTACCGTCCATGAAATGTGTAATCACTACATGCATCCTTTATCATCTGCTTCATTGTGCAGTTGTTTCTCATCAATTCTGTGAAACATTGTGTTTATCTGAAATAAATGATCTTGCTTTAACTGAGATTATTCCGGTGTTCCCTAAATTGTTTTAGGCCATCATACGTCAAGGGGTTTCTTCTTCTTTCATGCAACAACCTTGGGATTACGTGATACCTTCAAAATGAGTCCTAAGTATCATTATTATTCAGAATATCAATGTCCCCAATGTAAAACCTGCACAGAAATTTAAAAAAGTTAAATTTAAAAACCGAAAAATACTCGGTTGACTTCGGTAGTGTAATAAAAATCAACCAATCAGTGAGGCCGTAATGCAACATTCTTGGTATTGACCAATCACATGTGTTTTGTTATTGAACTGTGTACCGGGAGAAAGCAATTACATGCCTGCGCCCAGGCCTTACACTCGGATTCTAAGCCTGTTGAGTTTTCTTCAAAACTTTGCATTATGCATGTCGTTCCATCAACTAAAAGTAGATTTATATCATTTACAAGTAATTCTTGGATGAAGTTTGTGAGCTTTGCAGCTGAATGGAGAAAGTTTGACTGCAAGGAAGGCAATGTAGTTGAAGACATTTAGAATAAACTAGTTCTCGACTTCGTCAATGTGCAATCTTGTATAGACGCTGTACCGAGTAGTAGTAATGTGGGCTATGGGATCGCAACATAGACTCACTGCGCATGCGCCGCACCGGACATTGCACGCGAACTACACAGCGCAAATTACCGTTTTTCCAGACTGCTTGCAGTTCGTGTATACAGTGGTGCATGCTGGGATAGCATCATTTGAGAACGCATCGGCATTCTGAAAACTTGAGCGGAGCTTTCAATTGAAAAAAAAATCATCGAAATCGACCGGATTTGAGCTGATTTGTCGTCAGTTTTAGAGGTGAGTACTTTTAAAATTTAAATTTCGGGTATAGGGGTAGGGAGGCGGTCAAAACCGATGCCGGAAATGGAAAGATCGGGACCGAAACATGTTATAAACGAGGTAGTTGGAGGAGAATTCGACAGCGATAAAATGCGATGGTCGTTTTAAGGGAATGCTTAGTTAGCTTGGCCGAAATTAACCCATTTTGGGGTTCGTAAATTTAACGAAATCTGTCATTAGCACCAAGTTAAAATAACTCCTTGCTACCAATCTAACATGGGAGTGTGAATTAAATATGTAACTAACCGTTTTCTTTGTATATTATTATAAAATTGTATTTATTACTTTTTAAATAATTATTATTAATTCAATTATTTTTTAATCCTTTCGGTTAATTTATGGAAATACATTGATCTTGGATGAAATATCCATGGCCAAATGTATTTTTCATGCATTAACCAATTGCTGGCCTGTGCCTAGAGGGGTGATTTTATGCCAAAAATCTTATTTATTAATTAAGATTTTTTAAATTCATGGTAGATTTAAATCAACATTGCCAATTATTATTAAAAAAAACATTGCTGTTAATCATGAAATGCATTGTGGTTGTGGATAAAATATTCACGATCCAATATATTTCCATGCATTAGCTGATTGCCGGCAAGCGCCTAGAGGGGGGAACCTATGCCCAATTTGTTCACACCAGGCCAACTTTTTTCGAGTAAGCTAGCGAGGCGACGACATTGTTGTCGTCGAACTTGTACTTTTCAACATGTTTGTTTGAATTTGTTTATAATTTTATTTTTTAATATACTTTTTCAGATCGTGTTCATTCTACCCATGGGAGTTTCTTTAGAAGTTTGGCGTCAGCGCATTGGGTCCTTTCGTCAGCGGCCGCCATCTTCAAGTCGTAAAGGCACTGTGGAAGCAGACTTCTCACCTTCAGCTCCAATTTTTGGAATGGGCTGTTATACTTATGCCTTAATCCTGCTGTGTGTGTGTGCTGGTAACTTGATCATGCACGATATCACAGTGTATGGTGACATCGAGAGAAATCCAGGCCCAACAACACCTCCTCTTCCTGACAACCTGTTGACATCACTAAAAAATGGAACTTGCACCTCGACTTCAGTGTTCAAACATGACCTCAAAATGAAGCACATTTTGCAGCTACTTGCAAAAAGAGATGAACAAAAAGCTACTGAATGGGCACAAATCACCGAGTGGATGCAGCTGTTTCACCCTTCTAATTCCTTTGAGGATAAGAAAAAGTGGCAAAGACTTTTGCGTGACAGTTGGAGTACAATCAAAGGAAAGTACACAAAGCTCAACAAAAGTAAAAATCATCCTTCTGGCAAGAAAGATTTAGAAGAATGGCTGGAATCCAATTATTCATTGCCAACACCACGCCCACCAAAAGAGAAGCCGACCACTAGTACAGCTGCTGTCAGCCCTCCATCTGTATTTGACATTGAAGTTGCCAAAGCCGAAGTTCAAAAGCTCGAAGACGATATTGAAAAATATCGCAACGAAAACAAGGAACTTAAACAGCAAAACGAGTCTCTAAAACAACGTCCCTCTCCACACACATATGCTAATACAAAACGCAGAGAATGTAATCATAAGGCAACAATTTCCCAACATCATGATTTAGTTAATTCTTTAGAGAAAACAAATGAAAAATTAGAGCAGAAAGTACACACTGAAAATAAAATTAAGCGAAAGTTGATGAAGGAGTTTGAAAGTGCAGCAAAATTTGCCAAAACTGATGCTGAACAGAACATAAGTTTGCATAATGAAATGGCAGAAGACCTTGAAGATGAAAATCAAAAGCTTCGCCAGAAAGTGATATCTCTTAATCAAAAATTAAATGATGTAATGGAAGAATTAGACCATGTTACCAATGCCTTTCATGAAGCCAAAAATAGATGCCTAGTTTTGTTCGATGCAGAAAAACGATGTTTCTTTCCGTTTGTACACAAGTGTGTGTGGAACTTGTTGTCAAAGCATGTGTCTTTTGCCAATGTTAGTGAGGTCATTGGTATTGTACTTGACATGGTGAGCATACCCTATGACAGACTGCCCAGTACCACCACAATTAGGAACATGAATAATGAAAGAACACTTGTTTCACAAATTCAAACAGCAACAATCGTTAGCAAACAAAATACTACGTTAGGAACAGATGAAACACCAAAGAATGCGGACATCTTCATGACATATGCTGTCACAGATGAAGATGGTGAATCACACTTACTTGGACTCAGGCAAATGGCATCCAAGTCTGCCCAATGTACGCTTGATACACTAAAAGAAAACTTAGATGACATAACCGACATATGTGAGAAAGCAAATGCAGGTGACAATATAGGACACAAAGTATTGTGCCAAATTAGGAACACCATGTCCGATAGGGCAGCGACGGAAACCCTATTCAATAAGATGATTAAGGCCTACAGAGAAGAATGTTTACCACTATATACAAAGCATTGGGAGAATTTTAGTGATGCTGCCAAAGGCAAACTTGCACAGATGTATAACTTTTCTGTGGGCTCCACCTATTAATTTCTATGGCCGATGCTGTTACAGAAGCATTTAAGCATTTTGAATCAAATTTTTAGATGGTAGAAAAATTGGCGCAGAGGCTGAACCAGGCATTAGGGTTTTCAATACTTGTAGTGGTGCCATTCGATTAGTACAAAATGCATGTAAGGCCTCTCACGAGGTGGTGATGAAAATCTGGGTGTCACCGTGCATGGAAAGTGTATAAACAAAAGGTAAACCTGAACAAAACATATTTTCTACCCTTTCGAGGAAATCGATTTAATGTTGTTTTTATGTTTGGGGGGAGGGCATATTTTGTGTTAGATCACATGAAAGAGTTTTTGACAAATTTTCAAGCTCCAAATGGACTACTTAAGGCATTACTGGCAGACATTATGAGCCATTATATGTTGCTGGATGCAAGGTGTTGGGCATTGTGAATAAAGCAATTAGTGCCCCCTTTTGGCGCTTAACTGAGCAAAATGGGCACATTTTGGATTTGTGCGAGATTTATTCTGGGCTTGTTGAGTTTTTAGAAAAATTAACACAAGATGAAAAGATGCTTGCTGATTTTGCCTATGGCAAAATTGGGTACTGACAATGAGCTGTATGAAAAGATGAAGTATATGATAACATTTTCAGCCCAGGTCCACATGACGCGATTGTCTTCTCTATGTTGCAACAAACAATACTCACCTTGCACCAGCTCTTTAAAAGGGTCACCAATGACTATCTTCCTGGTGGTAAATTTTATGAACTTAAAGATGACGAGGAACAAAGAAAGTTAACCGTGTCAGTGCCACTTCACAACAAGCTCCCTGAGCGAGTGTTTGGATATTTGGATTTCCTTGTCAAAAAAAGACCCAATGCATCAGCTGCTGCAAATGAAGCTCAAGTGTTATACACTTTTAATAAAACAGCCAATTTTGTTGAAGGAAAGACGGAACAGGAACTAGCTGATCTTGTTAACCTTGTGAAATCGCAAAGGGAAAAAGTAAAATTAGTTGACAAAGAAAGACAAGAAAAGATATTTCAATATTGGAGAAATAAGCAAGATGAGTCAGCCAAAGCAATGCAAGCTAGTAGACAGCGTGTACTTGTTAAAAAGGAAAATTTGACAAATGATATCACAGAGACTGGCCTCTTTCAATCAGCTGAAAAATTAGACGAATTTTTAGCGACACAAACTAGTGAGAACAAAAAGTTTGAAGTCTTAAAAAAGCAAATACGATTTAGGAGGGATGTTCTGAATCAGTTCATGGAAGGTGATAAGGGTTTCACGTATACTACAGCTGTACCAAATTCAAAAAGGAGAGTAAACAAGTCCGTTTCAGAAGTGAAAGGACATCTTTTAAAACTAATAAATGCAGCTCAGAGTGTGGGGGAGTCTCAATCTGTACAAAAGACACCAGATAATGAGTACTTGACTGTTCCACTTTTAGTTGGAAAAAGGGTTAAACATATGTGGAACTCAGATGAGGGTGAAGAATGGTTTAATGGCACAGTAATAAGTCAGGTACCAGGGTTCCCTTCATGGTTCAATATAAAATATGATGAGGATCCAAAAGTGTACTCTCTTCGTTTAATTGATGACTACAAAGATAAGACCCTGTCTATTTTACTTTAAACATGTACATGTAATTAAGACATCAAGACCACTGAACATGTTTGCTATTGCAGTTTAATTAATTAACAACATACATGTAAACTGTACTCTGTATCAATTTTAAATTGTTTGCTTGAACAACTTTGTTTTAGTCCATATACTGTTATTGAAAGTTGGTTACAACACTTTGCAGACAGCAGCAAATCTAATTAATGCATGTGGTTTTTTACAATACAATTCAATGTCGAGACTCGTGGGACTTTGGATTTGTCAGTTTGAAATTGTTTACTACTTTATTTACCACTTCGTTGACTGTATCATTTGCGGTAAATTACACTTTTAAAAGAGGTAAACAAATTAAACTGGTTATTTGCAGATAATAACACACATAACTGTGTTCTTTATTGTTATCAAAGGTAAATTGGATGTTTATGAACAAAAACAGGGATCTTCAAAAGTGGAGTTTGTTTATAAAGTATGATGACGTACCGAAACAACTGCAATAACTAAGTTTTTTGTTTATCATGGTTTCCATGGCAACTGTTATTTATACCAAAGAAGTAATTTTACTAATTAGAAGTTGAGGGCAATGGCCCATCTCTTGACAACTTATAGCCGAAATTTGAGGATCATAGGACTTATACTGTAGGATTTGTGACAATTTGAAATTGTTTACTACTTTGTTTACCGTCTTGTTTACTGTCGTATTACCCTGTAAAGGGAGGTAAACAAATAAAAATGGTTATATACAGAAAACAGAACATGCAAAATGTGTGAATCTTTTTTTGTGGCATCTCTTTAATATGTTTAAACAAATTTAATAATACAAAATACATATTTTGATCCGTAAGACTGGTTATTCTGCAGTAAACGATTATGTTGTTTACCACGGTTTCCATGGCAACGACAATATTTCTTGCTTGGTGATTAATCGCAATTTCATGTGGAAATTGAATGTACTATTCATAGACAGCATAAATCCCAAATTAGGGGGTCCTGGGGCCTATACTCTGATAGCTGTTTCAATTTCAAATTGTTTACTACTTTGTTTACTTAAAAATTGCATGTAAACAACAAGAAGCACAGTCCAGTTTTTACGGTTCATCTAATTGAAAAATCTTCCCAATTTTGACCGATTTCGGAAATGTTTGAAACGCTGTATCTCGACAACGGTAACACCTATTGACCCCATTCAAAAAATGTTGTATTCAGAATGATCTGCTCTATCCATATGTACATTTAAAAGCTGGGAACTCAGAATTTACAAAAATAGCTTGCAGTCCTAGTATTACGAGTGCTACAAAAGATTTTGCGATGTCAGCAAAGTCAAAAGGAAAGAGAAGTCATGCTCAAACAAAACCAAAGAAGAAGGTGAGTGACATGAGCAATCATAAGCTCTTTAAATATTTATCAAAACTAGCTGATGTCTAACGTTAACTGTTAGTCATTTTTAAATTTATTTAGTATAACTATAATAGTTTAGTATTATTTATCTGTAACGTTTGGTTGACATGAAAGATCTCTTTTACTGAGATGGGTGAATATCGATCCCACAAATTTTGTGTACCCCTGCCAACTCATGCTCTGATATTTTCCCCGTACAATGTACATGATTGAAAGATATTTTCCCCATAGAAAGTAAATACATCTCACCTCAATGTACATGCATGCTCAGGGGCTCAATATCCTTACAAGCTTCCTTACAAGCATCTTACATACTTCCTTTTTACTTCGACTTAATTATAAATTTATAAACCATTAAAATTGTTACTGATATAAACACCTCACAAAAAGAAAGTCCCCACCTGTATGTTTTAAAAATATTTTTAAATTTTAGATACTTATGAGCATAAACATGATATGACGATTTAGCCTGATCATCGACACACATGTTGCAAGCAAGATTTGTGCGGATAACGTTGCGCATCAGTGTACACAACTCGGTTGATTGTGTGGGGGTACCTGTTCATTTCTCACAACTTTGCATTGTGGCTCAAAATAACGCCCCTGAACTCAAGCAAAATGGGTTATCCCTTTTGTCATCAGCTTTATTTGTCTGTTACATAATGTCTTGGAGCACTTTTAAACTAAAGACCTCATTATTGGAATGTTCATTTGCCAAATGGTCCTTATGCACATTGCTGGATCTGCCATGGGTCGTTTATCAATTGCTAATCGGGGTAGAGCTCTGGGTCTACTGGAATCTGGAAGGTCAGCCAGAGAAGTGGCTAGAACACTTAATGTCGACCCCAAAACCATAAGAAATTTGATGCATCGCCATCACACAACTGGAACTGTTGCAGACAGGCCACGATCCGGACGCCCACGTGTAACCACCCAGCGACAGGATCGTTACCTTGTTAACATCGCCACAAGGAGCAGGAGGCTGACAGGTAAGTTTTGGTATTCGAGTAGCCAGAAAATGGATCGCACTTCACATGAAAGTTTTTTGTTTTTTTTCATCATCTTTAATTTTTCTGTGTTTGTTCTTGTCATTGGCAGCCAAAGACATTCGCACACGGTTCCAAGGTGCTCACAGAGGTCCCATCAGCGCCCAGACAGTCAGAAACAGGCTCCACGGGCATGGTCTGCGCGCCAGGCGTCTAGTGAAGAAGCCGTTGCTGTCTGCTAGACACAAGGCAACCCGTTTGGCTTGGGCCAGAGAACATGTCAGGTGGACCCGTCATCAGTGGAGTCACGTTTTATTCAGTGACGAGGTTCGGGTATGCCTGCGCCATATTGATGGTCGACGACGTGTCTGGCGTCGCTTGGGGGAGAAACATTCAGAGCCATGTGTCCAGCCTGTGGTGGCATTTGGAGGGGGCAGTGTGATGGCATGGGCAGGCATTGGCACAGGGGGCAAGACAGACCTAGTCATCATTAATGGAAATCTTAATGGGCAGCGCTATGTCGAAGTTCTGCGCCCCCATGTCATTCCATACGCAGGTGCCATTGGGGAGGATTTTGTTTTCATGGACGATAACGCTCGTCCACACCGAGGTCGACTGGCCAACGATTTTGTGCAGGATGAGGGTGTTTTCAGGATGGAGTGGCCACCTGCATCTCCAGACTTAAACCCCATCGAGCATCTCTGGGACAAATTGAAACAGTCCCTGGATGCTCGAATCGGGCAGGAAACCACCCTGAGAGACCTTCCACAGTTAATGGTTGAAGCATGGGAAGGTATTGCCCAGGTCTGCATCCGTCGCCTCATAAACAGTATGCACCGAAGGTGTCGGGCAGCAATCGACAAACGTGGCGGTTATACCCCTTACTGAACAAACCCAACATGCTGCTTATGTCTTAAGTATTGGTCAATAAAGCTGATGACAAAAGGGATAACCCATTTTGCTTGAGTTCAGGGGCGTTATTTTGAGCCACAATGCAAAGTTGTGAGAAATGAACAGGTACCCCCACACAATCAACCGAGTTGTGTGCACTGATGCGCAACGTTATCCGCACAAATCTTGCTTGCAACATGTGTGTCGATGATCAGGCTAAATCGTCATATCATGTTTATGCTCATAAGTCTCTAAAATTTAAAAATATTTTTAAAACATACAGGTGGGGACTTTCTTTTTTTGAGGTGTTTATATTTGATAGGCCTACTGTGGAAATAAACTGAACTGAACATAAATGTTTAGAAATATTTGTTCCTGTGAAATATTAAGGTCTGAAATGTATTTCGCTGACTGCAGAGAATAATTTTGTAGAAGATTTTTTTAAAAGTTTATAAACAATGCTAATCTAAATCAAAATCAGTTGGCTGGGTTCACCACCCATAGGGAAACCCCTGGCCAATTTTTTTTTTCATTTGATTTTTTCTTAAATTTGAAGTGTTTTAGCAAAACATTCCCCGCCCATGGGGTTAACCCTGTCATTTTAAAACCTGAAATCTTTTAAACATACATCAGAAGGCACCAGAAGAGCTCTACACTCTCAGGATTCGATCTTGCGGGCTTACTGTGTGAAATATAAAACCCCACACTTTTTTACAAACCCGGGGAGAACCCTGAATGGGATATACATTGTATCTACATTTTTTTGTTTGAGAAAAAGTAAGTGTTATTGAAAAGAATGTAAAAATTAGACATGTAAGTGGTGTATTTTCCAACAGTTGTTGATTTTTTCCCATTTTTTCTTCTCAACTTCCGAAGTCTGTATTTTTATTTTAGTTTTTTGATTGTTTATTTATGTTCCATTTTAACACAGATGGAGGGACAGACATGCACAAGCTTGATGAGGGCGCTGTTGTGAGTTCAACAGCTACATGTAGCACCGGGGAGCCCAGCAGAAAAAGATTGCTCAGATCTGAAAGAACAAAGATCATGGAGCAGACGGTACATGTTTCCTGATGAGTGTTGTTTGTGTCACTCAAATAGATACAAACGCAACCGCATCACTGGAAAAAGATCACTGTCAAGACTTCTTACGTGTGACTTAGTAAATGGTGGTCAACTACTGGATTCAGCACGTAGAAAAGAAGATATTTTCCTACTACAGGAAATAGAGGGTGAAGATTTTGTGGCAAAAGACCATGACTGTTACAAAGACTACACCAGATTTCTAACCAGACCGAGCAAGCCATTGACAGCCATTCAGAATGGTTACACCAAGGCTTTTCTAAAATTCAGTGAAGATGTTATCAGAAAGAGGATCTTGGTAAGGAAAGAAATCCTGTCTTTGGGCAAACTAAACAATATTTTCAGAAACATCATCAAAGAGGTGGATGGAGTTGATGCACCGTATTGGACATGGAACTTAAAGAAACGTCTGCAGAAAACATTCCCACAACTTACCTTCTTGACACCTTCCAATCGCAACATGAGTGACATCGTTTTCAGTGAAAACCTATCAGCAGATGATCTGGCTGAAGATTTGATGGACAACTCTACATCAACTGACAGCTCAACAGATGAGGAAGACAACAGCGAAATCAGTAATAAACCACTCAGGCACCCTCTGTAAACAGTCATCTACACACTCTTTATAATGCTGCCCTTGTGATAAAGTCAACAATTTCTGGCAACCAGCACTCACCTGTATGGCCCTCTACAGCAGCACATCTGACATTACAGAAAGCCAAGGATGGTATACCTTACCAACTCTAACTTTTTGGCTTGGCTTGTTGGTGCATCAACTGAACCCAAAGACACAAATTATGTAGTATGTATCACATGATTGTGAGAACAAGCTGTTGTCAATAGCCCAGGACATTGTATTTTTGGCAACAAAAGGCAAACAAGTGATGCCAAAGCACGCAGCATTAGCGACAGCGGTGCGCCATTTGACTGGATCCGCTAAGTTGATCGGGATACTAAGTGGATTGGGGCATAGTATTTCACACTCCACACTTATCTTAAATAACAAACTTATGATTTCCAGCAGATTGTTTTACTCTACTATAATTTCTGATGTAACAATTTGTTTAATGTCATGTATCACCACCATGCATCATCACCAACTATTGTTACAAAAAATGCCAATATTACCAACCAAGTGTAATACATGGACTAACATGATTTATGTCATATTCTGATTTCTTTTTATACATACAAACACCCACTATTTTGTAGTCTGGGCTTAATCCAAACTAACAAGATTTTCTCATCACCAACTTCAAATTCTCTTATGTTTCTACTTGCTTCCCCAAGAGGTTGGCAAACATGATTTTATTCATTCATTATTCCTGAGACACCAAACCGTCTTAAAACTTTGTTTGCTATATAATCGGGACTTGCTACCGCCCCCCCCCCCCCAAAGTCAGTGATTTTTTTGAACACTTTGAGGAAAATTTATCTAAAATTCGATCGGATTGTGAACTGATAATTTTGGGTGACCTTAATGTCAATTTACTTGACAAGACCTCTAGTCTCACTAGAAAGCTGACCAATATTTTGAATTTATTTAACTGTAAACAACTTATTGATACACCTACTCGAGTCACTAGCTCTTCTAGCACAATTTTAGATCATATTATCTGTAACAATAGTGATAAGATTTGTCAACACGGTACTATTAATATTGGCCTTAGTGACCATCTCATCACTTATTGTACACGCAAGGTGGTGCGAGGTCAAGTTAATCATCACAACGTTGTTAAAATTAGATCTCTTAGAAACTACAGCCCAGCCGTTCTTGTTTCTGAATTGTCTAAGGTTGACTGGGCTGTTGTCCTGAGCTCTAATGATGTTAATAATAGCATGGATTAATTTTAAATCAATTTTTATTAGTATTTTAGACAGGATTGCTCCTATCAAAGAAATCCGTCTCAAAAGTAGAACTGAACCTTGGATGAATAACGATATTCTGGACAGTATTAGACAAAGGGATAATTTTTTATACATATTTCGGAAAAATACTGCCGACCTTGAAACTTACAGCAGCTTTTGTCAAATTAGGAATAAGGTACAAAGGGACATCAGGCGGGCTAAAGCCGAGTATTTCAGCAATAAAATTAATGAGCACAAAAAACACCCCAAGAAATTATGGCATCAATTGAAATCTCTAGGCTATAGTCATGCATCCAAGGTTCAGCCCAGGGTTGTTCTCAACATTGATGACGAACTGTGTTTTGACTCGTATAAAGTTGCTGATCATTTTAACAAGTTTTTTTTACAAATGTTGCTTCCAATTTGTCCAGTAAACTTCCTACCAGTACCAACAGATTTACCACGGATTCTAGTATTTTTAAGGAGTACTATGTAAGTAAAGGAGTTGTTCCTGGTGGTTTTATATTATCTACAGTTACTGAGGACTTCATACTTACTGAACTTACTAATCTCATTATTAGCAAAAGTACTGGTCCCGACAACATTCCTGCCAGATTTCTGAAGGATGGTGCCACTGAATTAAAAAAAAACTATCACCTATATAGTTAATCTGTCCATTTCTTCCAGTGTTGTGCCCGACGATTTCAAAATTGCCCGTGTTCAACCGCTGTTCAAAACAAATGGCAGATCTGATGTCAGCAACTACAGACCAATCAGCATTCTTTGTGTTATTTCTAAATTACTCGAAAGATCGGTGTATGTTCAAGTTGAGGAATACCTTAGGGAAAATAATATATTATATAATTTTCAATCAGGGTTCAGGGGTTCATTCTCCACTGATACATGTCTCATCCATTTATCTGATCACATCCGTTCTCATATGTCCCTTGGTGATTATACTGGTATGGTCATGCTTGATCTCCAAAAGGCATTTGATACTGTGGACCATGTTATACTCTGTAAAAAGCTACTGGCTATGGGATTTGGATCTGTGAAACGGTTTCAATCTTATTTAAATAATAGACAGCAAATAGTCAAGGTTAATAAAGTTGAGTCTAAACCACTCTGGCTAACATGTGGTGTGCCCCAAGGCAGCCTATTAGATCCCCTTTTATTTTTATGTTATATTAATGACATGCCAATCAGTGTTAATTGTAAATTACTCCTGTATGCTGATGATAGTGCTCTTCTGGTCTCTGATAAGGATCCTAATGTTATAGCTGCGTCCTTAAGTACAGAATTGGAATCATGCAGACATTGGCTTGTTGACAACAAATTATCTCTACATTTGGGTAAAACAGAGTCCATTCTTTTTGGAACTAAGCGCAGACTGAAGATGGCTGGTACATTTTCAGTTTTATGCAATGGCGAACCAATTAAACCTGCTTCAACTGTGAAATATCTAGGGGTTTCACTAGACCAATGTTTACTGGGTGAGCCTATCGCCAATTCGATTATTAAGAAAACTGGTGATAGACTCAAGTTTCTTTACAGACAGGCTCTTTTTCTCAATGAAAATTCCCGTAAAATGTTATGTTCAGCATTGATTCAATGTTACTTTGACTACTCATGCTCATCCTGGTATTCTGCACTCTCATCAAAACTGAAGAACAAACTTCAAATTATGCAAAATAAAATGGTTAGATTTATTCTGGATAAAAGTTCTAGGGTTCATATAGGACAGACGGAACTAGATAGACTTGGTTTATTAAATGTCAAGGATAGGGTTACCCAATTGAAACTTAATCATGTGTACAAAATAACTCGTAATATAACACCTAAATATTTGAGTGACAATTTTATCAGTGTATCTGATGTACACAATTATAGCACCAGGCATAGTGAATTTAATTTTATCATTCCAGCTTCATCCAGCAATACCTTTTCTGTTACAGCCATCAAAGACTGGAATGCTTTGTCATCTAATATAAAATACATCTAATTTTCTCTTATATAAAAAACTAGTTAAGTCCCATCTTTCAACAAAAGCCAAATTTAAGGAAATAAATTAAGTTTACTTTAATATATTTGCTTCGGTGTATTTGTAAAGGTGTGGGGGTGGGGGTATCCTTAGGGTTGTGGGTTTTCCTCAATTAGCTGTGACCATAGTTTTAAATCAATCTTAGCCCTCAATATACAATTTGTAATCTGGGGTATTCCCCCAAAATAATTTAAATGTGTATAGTGCAATTCTTACTTTTTATTTTTAATTTAGGTGTGGGCCAATGGTATATGCAGTCTGGGTGGTTTCTAATGTCTTTGATGCCTTTAAATGTTGTAATTTGTGCAATATTTTTAAGTATTTTTGTAAATTGTAAATTGTCCAATTCTTGTATTGTTTTGTTCCTCAGTAAGGGACCCCAATGGAAATAAGCCTGTGTAATTGGCTTTTTGGGCTATCCCAGATGAAATCAACTGTAATTTTGTTTTCTGTTTGTTTTTCTGTATTTTTGTATTTTTGTATTATTAGTATGTCATCCATTGTCCTTGTTGATTTTTAATCTGAATAAAATAATAATAATAATAATAATAATAATCTGAACTGCTTTAATAATTGTACTGTTTACTACATTTTTACACTAGAATTAATTAATTGCAAACTAATTGCAGTACCTGCTGCTATATTGGATTTGAACTGGACTCTCATGTGCAGGCAATAGTGGTTTAGATGTGCTCAAGTATGCTGGAGTCGTGTGTTCAAATCCCACCCTAAAGATGCCGTAGATTTTTTCCTACAGCAATCGTTAGTTATAAGGGCAAAAATTAAAAGAATTGTTCTATTTCTCCAGTGCAAGATTCATTAATTGCGAACTTTATTTTTGTTTTACAGTGAGTTTAATCAGCATTATGGAGATACTGGAGGAGAGAAGATGATGCTTTTTCTTGACCAGAAGATGAAAGACTTCAATGAGAAGCAGGATGACGTCTGCATCAAAATTGAGACAACCCCTGATGGCCAGACAATCATTGCAATCTGCACTCCTCTCATGAAGAGGATCCATTCCATGTGGAAACATAGCAAAGAGATGGTTTTTGTTGATTCTTCAGGAAATATGGATCGTCAAAACTGTGTAGAGTATTTCGCACAGTCCTACTGGTGCCCTTCCACTTGGGGTTGTTTAACATCATCAGAGTCCGAGGCTACCCTGATTGCTGCATTCAAGTTGTTCAACTCTGTTGTACCCGATAATGCATTCTTCAACAGCAGGGACGGTCCTCACATCTTTATGACCGATGATTGTACGGCACTCCGTATGGCTCTGCACAATGTGTATCCCACATCAGTTTTGCAACTATGCATCTTTCATCTACTCCAAGCTTTTTGAGTGTAGATCAAGACCCTCAAGTACTTCGGATTCAGTCATTAAGGTCACAGGCTGATCATATCAATCAGTTTGGCCACCCAAAACCACAACATTCAAAGGGCCCACCAGTAGAAGATGAGTTGAAAAATGTCTTTGAGTCCCTCACGCAAGAGCTGAAAAATGATGAGGGTGAGTTTACTGAGGCTGTCCAGAAATTTGTTTCCAACTTCAACAAACTAACTACTCGTAGCCACCTGATAAGTGCACTCCACACTTTTGGCAAGTATAGTGGGGCATCTCTCTCTTTGCGACAAGTACAAATCAGGAGGGCTGCAAACATCCACCAAAATTGGTGTTCAGCCCACAGCTGTTGCAAGATGCAAGATGGCACTTGGTGGGAGGAAGCGTTTAGCAGTTGGAAGGCCATCCAAGGCTGCATTTACCACCGAACATGGTTATGCCAAGCATAACGTTTCTTCTTCATCCATGCCTAACCTCCCTCGAAGGAAGAGATTAGCTGCTCCCCATTCACTCTCTCATTGTGTTTCAAATAACACATCACTTGGCAAGACACATTCTTCAAAGTAAATTCCCATTGGACAGTTATTACATTTTTTGCCCTTCATTGATGTATAGGCCTACTCAGTACAGAAGGTTGTGAGGTGATTTAAATCCTGTTCATCGCGTTTGATTTTCCTGTATTTTAACAATTAATGACTTGAAAAACACGGAGCACATCGCTTAAAACTAATTCCTTGATGAGAGACAAAAGTTAATAACTGTTTATTAGATTCACACAATTTCATTAAATTAACATTTGCAAGACTGGTTTGTAAGGGGTAAACTATCAAAAGCTACATCAGTCAGAATGGTTAAAAGCGTGACTTAAAAAATACATTTCCATTAAAAAAAATAATAATTGGCAAATGTTTTTTTGCTTTGAATTTTTTTTATTTAGTAGCTTCCAAAAGTGAGTTTGAGTACGGTTGAAGAGGACCATGTATGTTAAGCATAAATTAAACTTTGGTTGTGCTAGGAATAAAGTCCAGAAGCAATTTTTTATCTTTAAAACTAGTCAAACAAATGACTCATTTTACACGGGTATATTTATAAGTTTTCAAAATGAATTAAATGCAGTCCCAATCATTTTTCCAGGGAATTAACCATTTTATAAAACATTATTATTGAACAAACATTTTGGATTAAAATCACCCCTGTGCCACAGTCCCAACATCTGAAGACTGTTGACTAATCTAATAAGTACTTATCATAAGAAGAAGAAAAAATATTTGTCTTGGGAAATGTTGCTTTTTGCCAATATATTTATCAGTAAATTAATTTGCCTACATTTTTTGTGCACAAAAACATCAAATCTGCAGAGGCTACGAATCAGAGCCGATAATTGATAAAAAAAAAAAAAATTTGAGAGAAATTTTTTATGCAAATGTGTGATTTTGCATTTGAGGATTTTTCTGATAGGCATAGGTTGGACGAGTAACCCACACCGTCATACAGAGAGTATACTGAAGGTTTTGGATCCTTCTTTATTTGAATCTGGTTTTGACCAAATTATTTCTCATAAGTAGTTTTGTGCATGCAGTGGTGCAGCTCAAAGTAAAGTGAGGTACACCTTTTAACATGTCATGACAGAGTATCAAAGAGCATAATATACAAACATTTATGAGAATGCTGGGAATTACATTAACTGCTTGTTACACAACACTGTCCATTGTTCTAATCCAGCCCAAATTGACAACCGTTTTTCCCAGGGTGGGCCTCCACACTGGCATGATATATGTCTATGGAATGTCTCTCCTGCCCAACTAGTATCTCACTGACTTCGGTTCTTTACAAGTTCACTGACAATGTAGCCTCTTTCTATCCTGTATGTGATGGTATTTGTGTGTTCCTAGCTGGTTAACCCAGTGTTGTAAATGGGTGACCAAATTCAAAGATTATCTCTTTCGCATTTAGATAGCCAGAAATATACAATTCTACCTCCACAGGAAAGAGAAAACATGTACATCACCTGTTTGATCTGTTTAAAAGGCTAAAAATGTGTGTAAAAACATGCTATTTTAGAGGGAAATTTCAAAGATGTAGCACTATCTAAATTTAAAAAAAAAAAAAAAAATTCACTGTGTGCTCTGATCGTGGAGATCTGCAGTTGGGTTTGAAGTCTGTGTTATTATTTTGATGCTGCTTGTGTCACAATCATATAACAGGATATGAAATATAAACACATTTTGAAATGAAACATTTCTCAGTATTTTTGTCTGTTTTGTACTTATTGATTGTTCGTTTCATTGTATTTGTCCCTACTGTAAGGACAATTTTACATCAAATTCAGTCTTCCCCCAAATTATGTTCATGTACATGTCATCAGGTGGCCCATATTCTCCGTTACTTAAGGCTCACTCCCGTTTCTCAGTAAACCTATAGGGCCTATATGTATATATCGCAGAATCCGCTGCTATATAGGATTCTAGCCAGCCAATCGCCATCGGGCAAGCTCGGTGGTCGAGAGGTTAAGACGTCTGCACTAGTAAGCAGGAGGTCGTGGGTTCGAATCCCGCCCGAGTCCCGCCTGTGTAGTTTTTCACAGAGACTCGGAAAGCAGTGAGTATACAGTGCTATACACACGTCGGTGTTAGGGCAAAATTAAATCAATTGGATAAAACACGCCCATTTATGCTAAGTGGCCTCATTTGTCCTGGGAAAAAAAAATGCGTCCCGCACGGCATGCATTACAGTGACGGTGTCACATAAAATACTGCTCACCTATAAAAATTTGCTTCCCTACTGTAGAGTGTGCGCAGCGGAATATTCGGTCCTGTGCACGTGCACAATTTCACGGTGTCTATATCTAATGACACACCCAAAAAAAATTTCCCAGCGCGGTAAAGGCCATCATTTGCATTTTCACTTCCTATTGGTTAGGTGTTGTCCATAATGATGAATAATTAATTACATGGATGTGCTTGCAAGAACTTTGTGTTCAATGCAGTTTTGTGCATGCTGCTGACACTTGTGAGAGTGAACGCATCTAATGCACTGCCCTGCATGGTGAATCTAAAACAATACGGAATTAAATAATAATAATACTATCCTCAATTTACCCTAAATGACGCACCTAAGGTTATATAATCAACTGGACGGTAACTTACAAATGAAATGAGCAGTTTGGTGTTTCAGTTTGTTTCAGTGAAGGATTCTCTTGTAAAATGCTGAATTTCAATGCATGATCATATGCGTGGACGTCTTGAGTGCCGTTTTTTGAGACGCACAGAATTGTGGTCATCAGAAAATTGATGTTGGTATAATGACTCACCCCAAACTGTTAAAGTTCATGGGGGCACAGAAAATGTACCCAAGAAGAAAAATAGTTGAAATCATGTTTCATGTTATTCCAGATGGTTGTAAAATTGTTTTTAAACTTGAAAATAAAAATATTGTTTGATTTTAAAAATAAAATGGTATAATTTGGAGAAGCTCTCAAAACTTTTAATCAATATTCTTGAAAGACCAATACAATGGAAGGTGGTTAAATTTTTTGCAAAAAGTACTTTAAAACTTTGAAATGTATAAAATTGCTGTTAACATTTTGTCAAATAAAAGATTTCTTTTCATAACCATGATATTAATGTTTCATTTTCTCAATAATTTTCCACTACCATCGAAATAAACACCAACGAATTAAGTAGTCTTCGTTCGCTTCTTCTATAAGGAATGTGTCCAATTTGAGGATCACTATTTCTTTAAAAAATCATTGCAAATGCAAAGCATTCATATATTTTGGTTTCCACAGACAACAGCTTGTTGACGACATAGAACAATAAAATCACAGATGTTCGTGAAAAAAAATTGAGGTCATGTAAATCTCTTACTATTTGTATCTAGTAAAATCAGTGGTTAAACAACTTTTTCCACTTTCACAAGCACTAACTTTCCAGTAAATCATACAATTTCACTATAATTTTTATTTCTGTAATAAGTACCACTTAGATAAGTTTATGCAACCAGTAATACGCCATTCTGAGAAATGCTAAGCCAAAGGTAGGTGCGTCATTTCACAAGTGCAGCGAATTACGTACATGGACAATATCATCATGGACTGTGAGTGTGCACGTCTCACGGTAGATGACTGCCCTTATTTGAAGGTAAGAATTGCTTAAGTTCATAATGCAAAATTAAAGAAGCTAATTAATATATAAATTATAAGGTAACTTTGATTAATTTGAACACGAAGCTGCCTTAGCGATGGGGTGACATTAATGTTTGGAAGCCTACACATGTACACTAGACACTCATGCAGTGACTACATAGGCCTATTGTACTTTATACTGAAAAATATCTGCCTGCAGTGCGCTTTACAACCAGTCCTACTAGTAGTAGTCGTATGGCAAAGGTTGGTAATCAATAATGACATAGACTTTATAAGAAAGTTAACTTAAGTATATTCACCCATGGTGGTGGGTAAAAATAGACGTGTAACGTTATGATTATCTTTTGTTTCCACACTTAGTAATATTATTAGTAATAATCACACATTTTAACAGTTTGTGTGGATTGGCAAAAATCTTATTTGAAATTTACACAAGGTTTAATTTTTATTTGTTTTAAATTAAAACAAAACATCGGCAAGTTTTAATACATTTAAACTAACATTTTTTTCTCATTTTTGCACAATTTATCAGGAATTTCTACCTGAGGGATATGACTATAAAATATGTGACTATGAAGAAAACCAGAGCAGTCAATTCAAGGCAGTGGTCAGAACTACCACTTTCAGTCAAAGATGTAGAAAAATGGTTCCAAATGTTGCAGACCAAGTCATGCACAACGTGGAGAGTTGAAAGAACATACAAAAGCTGGTAATACTGTGGTATTGTTAACTCACATAACAGTCAGTTGTAGTTTATAAACTTGTTCCTTTTTTACACATTGCAGCAATAAGCTTAATTATACTGTGTATCATATTGTAATAGTACAAGCAGTATTTAAACTTTTATTTTCATTAACATGTTTTCTTTGTAAACTATTTAACTTGCATCTTTCACAAACCATTTACTCCATAATAACATAAAGTTGATGCATAAATGAACATCATACACTAATTAAAATAAACATTTTAAAGTTTGAATGAGTCACATGCCTAAATTTTCAGATTGCAGTTTACCAAGATTTTAGTTTCAGACTGTGATTGTCTATTTGATCATTTTAGGTTGACTATCGATGTCAACACAACACACGGCCAAGATCCAAAACTGCAGACAAAAACAGAGCTGCCAACTCCTCCGGATTCTGCGGAAGACTTCGCGTATTTGACGGTAATTTACTTACTTAAAATATATGCAAGGAGGCCTCTCCTTTTGGCAGTGTTTATTTGGTGACAAAACGGTGTGGAGATAAAAGGGGAAGAATCAGGTAATTACATTGTTATTATTATATAGTATGTGAGTGTGATACTCGCTACTGTAACACTTAGGTTTGTATTGGGGTCACAATCAAGTAGTATTATGTCGTTCTAAGTGACAAGAAAAGATTGAACCAGGATGAAAAATCAAAGAACATAAATATATTGGGCTTTTGGTCACTGACATGGTCAGTGGGGGTAGTCCAGAACACAGGAACACATAAATCTTGAATGTCTCAGACAGCCAGTCTAGACAGTGGTCATAGGGTGGGCATTAACATCATATATTATAGTTAGGGAGACTGTAGGGTTTGACAACAATTGCAGCTTACATTACCATAAGTTCCGATTGGTACTATAGTTTATTTCATGAAATTTCCCCTGTACTTTACAGAAGTGGCACCCCTCTCCAAAAAAGTTGTGTTCCCCATATCACTTCCAAGCATGTCCTAAAGCAGTGCCTTAACTCTTGTTTATCTTGGGATGCAAAGTAGGGCTTAGTACAATACTTTCTTGTGAAATCGTCTTTATTAAAATAAACCATGTTATTATCTGTCTTAACAATGTTGTGCATTTTATTTTCAGATCATCAGATCCTCATATCAGGGCCAGATATGTCACAACATGTACTATCAAAAACTACCACAACCATGAGATTAAAAGCGCTGATGCTCTGAGGAGGCGTGATTCTTGAGAGGGAACAAAAGAAAAACTGATCGACCTTTTCAATTCAGGTCATTCCCCCGCGACAGCACTTGACACATTGAAGTACGACTTACTTGAAGAGAACGAGGATGAATATTCCAAACTTTCAGCAGACAGATCAGTATGTCCAGATGTGCAATACTGCTACAGGTAAAACTAATTTTTTTGAACATGTTAATCAATCAGTATCTACTTCCCACATAGTTGAAGTCATTATATCAATGCCACTACCTCGGAAGTTAAAAAACAAAAACAAAAAAACTTGCACTTGTCACAAAACCACAATTTCAAAAAGATAATCATGGAAAAGGGAAAATAAACTGAAAGTAAAAGGGATCAATGGAAGAGTTCTCAAACAATAATAATAGCCATTGAGGAAGGAGTTGTAGGACTGCAATGAGAAGTTCAAGTTCCCCACATCATCCCACTGCCCTCATGTGTTCGCATATTGTAGATGCATTTTTTAAATTTATTTCAGGCTGTACTACTCCATTTTCAAGCAGGAATATGGTGAGCCCAGTGGAGAAAAGATTAGATGTGGAGTCAAAAATCCAAACCTTCAACAGCGAACAAGGAGCTGTGTGTGCCAAAGTGGGAACGACGGAGGATGGACAAACAGCCATAGCAATATGTACTCCATTGATGAAGAGGGTCCACAAACAATGGGCATACAGTGGAGAGATGTGCTTCATGGACTCACCTGGAACAACGGACAGACATAATTGCAGAGTATTCCTGTTATTGACCCACAGCCCTGCAGGAGGCTTACCCCTTGCAGTGATTGTAACTTCATCCGAGTCTGAAAGTACCATCAAGTATGGACTTGAACTCTTGAAATCTGTTCTCCCAGATAGTGCATTCTATGGTAGAGGACACCAAGGCCCCATCATTTTCATGACAGATGATGCTGAAGCTGAAAGAATGGCTATTCACCATGTGTATCCATCATCATGCTTACTCCTCTGCACATTTCATGTGCTGCAGGCACTATGGAGGTGGCTGTGGGATCACAAACACCACATTGCCAAGGAAGATTGTCAGTCACTGTTTTACAAAGTCAAGGGTATGATGTATGCAGAGTCTGAGCAACAAATTGAAGTGTTAGGAATTTAAAAGTTTCAATTGTGAAATCCAGCAATGCTGCATCTTCCAACTGCAATGATATTAAAAGTATTTTATATGCAAGTTGTCATTAGCTTTTGAACACAATGAAAATTACAAATGAGAGGAAGCAAAAATATGTCACTTTAAGTACAACTTACAGCTGTTTTTGCAGTTGTATCGGATTTTTGGGGTTATGACAGACCTTCGAGCCAAGAATTATGCTCAGGAGTCTTATTTTCTGACATTTCTTTGCTTTTATTTTTTTTAATAGGAGATGTTTTAATAGGAGATGTTTTGGTTTCTTTATCTCTCTACCTCTTCTAAAACAGTACAGACGGTAAAGTATAAGAAATTTGATTTGACACGAAAGACCACCACAGCGCTGTGGTGGTCTTTCGTGTCGTCTGTACACCAGTATCTGGGGTGCCACGCACACCTTGACTAAAAGCTAGGCACAATGCGGACGAAGAACATGCCGCGTTATAATTATCTGTGCACTATACTATACTGAATCGGTTTACCTGATTCGTGATTGATTGAAAGTTTGGGGCCAGCCGGCTTCGCTCGCTTCCTTCCTCCATGCTAATATCAACAGTACAGAAGCATGTGTGTAGAGTGTCTTAAGATAAATGGAACCTTCCGCATACTAATGAGTAGCTGCCACTTCAGCAATTAAGGACCCTTTTGTATAGAAGAAGTTGGTTCATTGTTCTGCCAGCAATGACCCTTGCAACACAATAAAGTGTTTCTTCTAAAGTTATACAAATCTGATTGCAACTACTTATTATTTATTACAGAGAGTCATTGACTGAGTTACTAAATGTGCCTCGTGTAGATATTCATTCCTGATTATCGTGCGGGCGCTACATGTGGCGCTTTTTGCAAGGAGTGAAACTTCCCGCGAAAAAACAAAAAGTGGCTGGGGATGACAAGGAAACAAGTCGATCCTATGAACAACAAAAAAGAACACGGAAATTCCAGAGGGCATGGCAGAATGACCGTAAGTGGTTGAACCATGATGATAAAAACAATGTGATGTATTGCAAGTGGGGCGTAAAATTTGCATATAATTCCGAGGATAAGAAGTCTGCATTTGTTGTGGGGTGCACTCATTTTAGAGTTGCATCTTTAAAGCTCTTTTTTTGGGCTACTGAAATCTAATCAGGGCTACTAAAAAAATTGTGTTACTAGCCCTGCTGGCTACCATGAAAATCCATTTAATTTCGACCCCTGCTGTAGAATTAACACAGCTGTTGACTTGCATGAATAGATAATAATGTAAAAAATTCAATCGCAGTGAAAATTTAAAAAAAAATTGCGGTTGATCAAGAAATTTGAATGCATTCTTGAAAAAGTAACATTTCCAAAGCTATTAAGTGTATAATATTCTATGTATTCTATTGCATGGTTGTTTTTTCAGGTTCGTGTCCTTGGTGACCTCGGTGGGCGGACTGTAGACGAGGTCATAAAATGACTGATGAAATTCTTGGTCACCAATGACGTGACAATGCAGTTGAACTTTTCGGGTCGCCTAGGAAAAAGATCGTTTGGATCCTCTCAACTTTTTGATGTGTACAGTAAGTTTGTTATATATTTATAAAAACACAAAAAGGCAGGCTCTATTGGGCAACTAATATGTTGGCAATTTGCACACTGAATCAAATGATTCAAGAACAAACCACTGGTTCCGTAGTTCATGAAATGTGATGTTTGTACGCTTTTATTTAACAGGAAACCACTAAAGATGTGAAGTTATATGAAGAGTGAACAAAATTAGTCATAACAAAGTGCAGTACTCCTGTAAAAAACAAACCTTTTGTATAAACCCACTACTGCGCCTTGATGTTTTACTTATTATGCCTTCTTTTTGTCTTGATTTGTATTTGTTTTTTCAAGGAGCAATTAAAAGGAACGTCCAAACCGAGAACTCAAACAAACAGGAAGTACAGCGTTCAGTCTCAAAGTGGTTGGTGGGAGGCAGAGACCGTGATGGTAACAGAGCCAAGCGAGCAAAAAAACACCAAACACCAAGCACCATCAGATGAATAAAACGTTGAATTTAATTTTAGTCAGGTATAGTCAAAACTAGTTTGTACATTCCCCCACTTCCAAAAGGATACGGCTATAAGATAACTGAAAATAACAAACCTTTACAAAACCTTAAAAAGTAATTCAATTTTCTATTATGATTCGAGTTTGATAATAACAACTTTTATTTTCAGTTGTCTAAAAGACAAGAAGCCAACCCGGCACACCAGGGAACCACTGGGTACCATCACCACGACTGCTCCCTTTGAGGTAATCTCCATCGACTTCCTACATCTGGAGCATAGCAAAGGTGGCTTTGAGTATATATTGGTGCTGGTGGACAACTTCACACGATTCGCCCAGGCATATGCTACCAAAGACATATCGGGAAAGACTGTTGCGGATAAGATCTTTAACGACTTCATCCTGCGCTTTGGCTATCCTCACCGAATCCACCATGATCAGGGATGAGAGTTTGAGAACAAGCACTTCAAGAGACTGCAACAACTTTCCGGTATTAGAGGCTCTAGGACGACCCCATATCATCTCCAAGGAAATGGGCAATGCGAGAGGTTGAACAGAACCATCCTGGGAATGCTGCGGACCCTCACTACTGAACAGAAGTCGAACTGGAAGGATTCACTCCCGAAAATAATTCATAACTGCACCAGTAACTGCACCTATAACTGCACCAGTAATTCTGCTACAGGCTTCTCACCATTCTTCTTGCTGTATGGGCGGTCTCCCCGCCTGCCGATTGATGTCGTCTTTGGGTTGAACCCTAAGGTGGGTCCAGCAGATAAATGGAACCTTCCGCATACTAATGAGTAGCTGCCACTTCAGCAAGGACCCTTTTGTATAGAAGAAGTTGGTTCATTGTTCTGCCAGCAATGACCCTTGCAACACAATAAAGTGTTTCTTCTAAAGTTATACAAATTACAGAGAGTCATTGACTGAGTTACTAAATGTGCCTCGTGTAGATATTCATTCCTGATTATCGTGCGGGCACTACATGTGGCACTTTTTGCAAGGAGTGAAACCTCCCGCGAAAAAACAAAAAGTGGCTGGGGATGACAAGGAAACAAGTCGATCCTATGAACAACAAAAAAGAACACGGAAATTCCAGAGGGCATGGCAGAATGACCGTAAGTGGTTGAACTATGATGATAAAAACAATGTGATGTATTGCAAGTGGGGCGTAAAATTTGCATATAATTCCGAGGATAAGAAGTCTGCATTTGTTGTGGGGTGCACTCATTTTAGAGTTGCATCTTTAAAGCTCTTTTTTTGGGCTACTGAAATCTAATCAGGGCTACTAAAAAATTTGTGTTACTAGCCCTGCTGGCTACCATGAAAATCCATTTAATTTCGACCCCTGCTGTAGAATTAACACAGCTGTTGACTTGCATGAATAGATAATAATTAAAAAAATTCAACAGCAGTGAAAATTTTAACAAATATTGCGGTTGACCAAGAAATTTGAATGCATTCTTGAAAAAGTAACATTTCCAAAGCTATTAAGTGTATAATATTCTACATGTATGTATTCTATTGCATGGTTGTTTTTTCAGGTTTGTGACCTTGGTGACTTCGGTGGGTGGACTGTAGACGAGGTCATAAAATGACTGATGAAATTCTTGGTCACCAATGACGTGACCATGCAGTTCAACTTTTCGGGTCGCCTAGGAAAAAGATCGTTTGGATCCTCCCAACTTTTTGATGTGTACAGTAAGTTTGTTATGTATTTATAAAAACACAAAAAGGCAGGCTCTATTGGGCAACTAATATGTTGGCAATTTGCACACTGAATCAAATGATTCAAGAACAAACCACTGGTTCCGTAGTTCATGAAATGTGATGTTTGTACGCTTTTATTTAACAGGAAACCACTAAAGATGTGAAGTTATATGAAGAGTGAACAAAATTAGTCATAACAAAGTGCAGTACTCCTGTAAAAAACAAACCTTTTGTATAAACCCACTATGCGCCTTTGATGTTTTACTATTTATGGCTTTTTGTCTTGATTTGTATTTGTTTTTTCAAGGAGCAATTAAAAGGAACGTCCAAACTGAGAACTCAAACAAACAGGAAGTAGAACGTTCAGTCTCAAAGTGGTTGGTGGGAGGCAGAGACCGTGATGGTAACAGAGCCAAACGAGCAAAAAACACCAGGCACCATCAGATGAATAAAACGTTGAATTTAATTTTAGTCAGGTATAGTCAAAACTAGTTGCCTGTCCTACCCATGGTCCTACTGCAGCAAGTCCAGCACTCAGCAATACTCCGCGTGAATTGTCAGACCTTGTCCAGTGTGTGAACACTTTAGCGTGGGTAAGTGATCACTATTTAAATCCACTTATCCTACAAAACTAAGCAGCGAATCAGAATGGCCATTTGAGATCCCATTGAAGTACAAGTCCACAGCATCCGGCGTTTTATGATAGAGATGGCCATGTTGAACAAGGGCTCCTGTTTAAGAGGTAAATTCACTCTTTTTAAATGTGATCTAAGCTTGTATATTTACACTACTGGAGAGTCTGATTATTGTAGACTTGCGTGATAGTATTTTTTTTTTATACCACGAAAGTTGAAATAGTAATGGTTGTGTAGAAAATGTCTTGAAAACAAAAAGTTACGTCAACACATGGGTGGATCTCTGGCCCACGCTGCGGTTGATGGGTGAGCTAATTTTTGCATGGATAGCATCCATACATGTACCTGCAACAGGTCGTGATGGTTGATGTGCGTCCAAATTATGTGCACATGACTTATAGTTGTACAGTGAAGAGATTTTTGTACAGATAAAAAAAAGGCAATGGAAAACAACGGTGAAATAACCTGAAATTTGCATTCCAACTTCATTTTGTGAGTTTAATCCGGTACAATCGTGACAATGTACATTGTAATGTAAATTGGGAAATAATGTACACAGATATGGTGAAAGTTGCAAAGGCATATTGGCTATCGTATATTGATAAAATAATCAATGATTGTGCCAGGTATCATGCTTTTGAATCCAAACTATTTTGTAGTATCGGTCGATCGTCTTCACATCACATGTCTTTAGACAAATGGCCAAGTGCCAGCCTATTTCTGACATTTTTAAAACATATTTTAAGAATCTGACATGTTTAACCCTAGGCTATGGTTTAACCTTGTACATGTATTCCTTATTTCCTTTCAGGATAAATGATATGGAATTGAGAAAAAGAAAGGTAGACTACCGCATCCTTGACAGGGGTGAATCATTCAGTGTCACCAATAAGCCACAAAAGTGGTCAACATCAAAATTGTGGCATTTGGAGACTGTGGACAGTCGTCTAAATCCCCAAGGCCAAACAGAGCATCTTGTCCACTATGTAGGATGGCCGAAGTCATTCGATGAATGGCGTCTTGCCTCAGGGATCACCGACACTGCAGTGCATGAAAGAAGCGATATCTACCAGCTTACTACTCAGCAATTTAAAGGTGCAAGTTAAGGAAAACTTTAACCTTTCACGTGTGCAGGACACTGAAGTTACTGTGAAAGTGCCAGTGCAGAAAGAGACATTTTCTCTGCTGGCAGCTGAACTTGGAACTCCTCCACAAACTAAAGGAAACAGGAAGGTGTACAGAACTGACTGTGCAAGCGTACAGAATATTCTTGGGAAGGACTGGTGGTTTCGAATCGGAAACGAGGACGGTGACGTGGCCTACATCAGTGAGGGTACAATTCAAATATGGCTAACAGAGCGACAGTGCCTAGTTGAGTACTCTTCGTGTCTTCAGAAGAAGCTAACCCACTACGCTTTGTCAAAGAAACGGGCAATTTGGAGGATTTAAAACCAATGATATCTTAAAAAATCATCATGGGTAAATTGAGATTTCTGTTGGTTGTTGCATATTGCAGAGATGCCAACATTGAATTCCAAAAAAGAGTAGCATCTATTGAAAAAAAAAATCGCAAAAAATCTAACGCTAAAAAATGCATGTCCGGATTTTGGGCAATGTCAGCGCCGCACTCGGTGTGAACCCCGCTGGCGGTAGTGGGACCAGGGGCAGAGTAAATTGGAGGACAATACTCAATGAAAAAATTATGAAATTATAACAATGCTAGACGTATCTTATCTGATCTTAAAAAGCTCACAATAATGATCTTCCGAATAGTAATCCATGCATCAATCACGTTAGAAATTTTGATTATTAATACTAACTAGTAACTGTTCTCTTTCTTGGAGTCTCGAAGGCAAATAACAAATTGATAGCCTTAGCTAGGCCTAGCCCTAGCTCACCTGGGCCCAATTTCATGGCGCTGCTTACCACAGAATTCTGCGCTTACGGCGCCATAAAAAGCGTGTGATTCTATGCGCCGTAAGCGCAGAATTCCGCAGTAAGCAGTGCCTGCATGCCTGACACTGAAGTCGCACTGTACTTGCAAAGAAGCTTCGAGAAATTAAAAGGTAATGCACGTGCGCGAGCACAATTATGCGCGCATGTACACGTGTACACACAAGCTACCTCACAGACAACCTCATTCCCCACGGGTATGCTCATTATTCCCCATTATGTAATAGAGATCAATGGGTACGATCTTGCAAATAATGTACAGATATATGTACAGGGTACATGTGGTAGGTAGGCAGTCGAATCCAGCGCGCTCGCGCTTGTGTGTGATATGTACATAATCGTGTGAATTCGCCGCTAATCCCGCTATTGTCGCTTTTTACCACCACTGCGGTTTACATTTAAAAGGTTGTTGTTTTGTTTTTTCATTTTTAAAATTATTTTTCATCATTTTTATTTCCACTTAATAGTTCATTCATTGTTTGTTTGTATTGTAACTATATACAATTATACTGGGGCGGCTTGTTTAGCGTATTTCAATGAAGTATTATCGTAGAGTCGTATTCACGGCTCAAAATCGTATTTGCTACGCCCAAATCGTGTATGTTGGCATCTCTGATATTGTTGTCCTGATTATAACCAAGGCTTGTGTAGTTGTAGATGGTTGTCAAGATGACTGGGTTATTGATGTTAATAATTTTTCCCTACATGAACTTGTCAAAGATAGTGGCCATTCTTTTTGGTCAGATGATTGTGCCATGTCCGTGCTTGAGCGACTTTGTAAAAGTAATGGGATTGACGTAAAACATGTTGATCTAGAACTGACTCTGCCAAGGCTCTTATCCAAAATTAAGAGAGTCACAACACAAGTAAACAAGACAACTCAAGCTTCTGGTACAGAAGTTATCAAACTCGGTATATAAGCTTACGCTAGGTGGGGCAAAAAGAAAAATTCACCATGAGCTTGAAAGTGAAAGGAAACGTCGAAAGTTAGCGGAAGACAGGGCAGCAAAGGCCAAAACGGAATCACAAAAACTGAAAAAAAGTAACAAAAAATGCATAAGCCAGTGCAAAGAGGGCAAATGTTTTAATGAGCAGGCTTATTAGAAAAAGAACAACCCAGAAAAGAAATGTGTCAAGAAAGGCAGCATACAGTAAAAATTGGATAAGCCAAAAGAGAAAGTCACTTTCGGTTGACACAAAATTTGCATGGGACCTCCTCCTGCAGGATGGCCTTTACCCAAAACAGTTAACTGTTGCCGACAAGTATGGAAATACTGTTGAACTGGCCAATTCTGAGTCTTTCACTGACATAAAATCCAAGCCCATAGTCGATCAAATGCTGTTTGTGAAAGACCGCCACTGTATCTCAGATATATCCTATCAAGAACTTGTTCTTTCTTCATGTGGTACTAAACTCCCTTCACTGTATTTGCTTAGGTCACGGGCAGCAGAAATAAACAACTTGTTTACTGTCAAAGTGTTCCCAGAATTACATGCTGTCTGTCAACCGTTAGAAGAAAAGCTAGTAAGGGCATTGAACATGTAAAATTGAAGATGGTGATGTTGTATGTGTAAAGATAACGGGGGACGGAACCTCATTTGGTTCTCGGCACAGTGTGACTAATTTTGGTTTCAGCCTTATCAAGGGTAAATTTAGGTCACAGGATAATGTTCTTGCACTGGCTCGAGTACCAGAAAAATATGAAGCAATGCAACCGATTTTTGCTGATATTATCTCAACTATACAAATGTTGGAGGTAATAACTGTCTGACAAAAAAAGGGTCAATCTGCAGTACATGTTATGTGCCGATCTGAAATTTCTGAATGAAATTATGAGAATAGGTTCTTGTTCTAGTGATTTTTCATGCTGTTGGTGCAAATGTCCCAGCTCCAAATTCTGGGACATGTTAGTTGAATGGTCAATGACCAATGTTCATAAAGGTGCACGTACATTGGAAGAGACTGAAAGAGAGTCAAAACTACCTGGCAGTCGAAACAAACATTATAACTGCAAACGAAAGCCACTGTTACCCATTGAAGTTCATAATGTAATAATGGACCCCTTGCATATGTACCTACATGTACGCATATCTGATCAGCTTATTCGACAGCTTGTCAAAGATATTCACACAAGGACAACATCCAAAAAAATCAAAAGAACATAAACAAGACTAAATGCAAAAATATCCAGATGTTTGAAAATTTCATTTCTGGGTTAGGTATTCAATGGAAATTCAACTTCGATCAGAACAGCAAATTGATGACTTACCGCGATTTCATTGGTCCTGAACATAAAAAAAATCCAAAAAAACATAAATTTGAAATCTCTCATTCCATGGCACAAAAAACTTGATCTCGTTATTCAATTATGGACTGACTTCCCTGTTATTATGGCCATGATGAAATCGGATCTTGACCAATCGCAATTGACACTATTTCAATCCAAAGCAAAATCCTGGGTCACACTATACAAAGAAACTTACTTGGCAAGAGATGCAACAGTGTATATGCATATTATAGCTCAGCACATGGGAGAAACATTGTCACTTCATGGTTCCTTGACAAGCTTTTCTCAGCAAACGTTTGAAAAATTAAATGACGTTCTAACGAAATCATTTTTCAGAGGATCTGACCACAAAAACCTACAAGCTATGAAAAAGTTATGCAAAAATCTAACAGAATTGACTATCTTTATGCAACATGTAAACGAGAGAAGGCTTATGATGTTTCTTCACAATAAACGAACTTGTCCAGTGGAGTACACTTTCAATGCTATAAACTACTAAGTATGAATGCATGTAAGTGTGCTTTGTTTTCATCACAATTTCCATCTTTCTTGTAAGGACTTTTTTTACATTGCTGATTATGATTTAACTCATGTTTCACAGTGATTAGGTTCTACTTCACTGCCAATATTTCTTGCAAAGACATGTACAAGTATTTATATCTTGTTTATGATTGTATTCGTACTAGTGCCAGTGTTTTCTTGGGAAAGACATGTATTTATGTACATGTTGGTTTAATATAATTGTATTCTTACTAGTGCCAGTTTTTCTTACGAAAATACATATTTATCTTGTTGGTTATAACTTGACTGCATGCTTCTTGTGAAGACATGTTAACCAGGACTTGCAAGTTTGATCATATCTCTCCAATTTTAAAACAACTCCACTGGCTACCAATTCGTCAAAGGATTCAATTTAAACTCATATTGCTCACTTGGAAATCACTTCATGACATGGCACCAAAGTATATAAGTGAACTTCTTTCTCCATATGTTCCCAAACGCACTTTACGATCTACTGATAAATTTCTTCTGACTGTTCCTAGGATGCATCTTCATATGGTGATCGTGCATTTTATGCAGCTGCTCCTAAACTTTGGAATGACTTGCCAGTAGAACTTCGCAGTTGCAGTTCAATCAATGTTTTCAAGAACAATTTAAAGACTCATTTATTTAAGACTGCTTATTGCGCTTGATTTTTGAATATGTATGTAATGTAATACATGTATGTAATGTTTTGCTTGATTTTTGTTTTACATATATATATATATATATTTGCGTGTATATGTATATGGTATGTGTATGTGCATGTGTGCATGTGTGTATGTATGCATATGTAGGCTTATACATGTACATGTATATATATATATATGTGTATGTTTGTACTTTCTATAATGTTCATACTTTTGCTGTGTTAATTGTTGCGTCTCGGAATAGGCATGCCTAGATAGACAGCACATTATAAATGCATTATTATTGTTATTATTATTATTATTAAGACATGTTATTGCTGATGGTGATTTAAGTTGACTGCCACATATTCCTTAAGACATTTAACTTGTTTATGATTTTACTTCATGCTTATACAAGAGTACATTTTTGTTGTAACAATAAACAATACGTGTGTTCCTGCACTTGTGAGTGTCACGAATGCGTCCTTAACACCCCTTTTTCCATAACACCCCTACTCTGCAAGTAGAACGGGCCCAGAATTCTGTGAGGAGTTTCAAGGTTGAACGCACAGCCCTATGGGCGGAAATTGGGGCAAAAATGACAACTACAGAAATATATCAATCCCAGAAATATATCAATCCCCAGAAATATATCTCAATACCCAGAAATATATCAAATGCAAGAAATATATCAAACGCCAGAAATATATCAAGCGCCAGCACCAGTAGAGGGCGCTGTGTAGTCTTTCGCGCTTCTTTTGCACATGTGCACGCAAAAGTGCGAAAGATCAGACGAGACTACACACCAAGTACCCAGTCATCAGCAGTCTAGATCTATGATATATCTTCTGTCGTCGAAGTAATGTCGCAGCAACCCCCTGGCAGATTGGATGAGGCGACAAGCCTCCTCTGAAGGGCAAATCAACTCCTAGAAAGTGTCCTTCAAGTTCAACAACAGCAAAGTGTGCCTGATGCTCAGAGTCCAAGATCTAGGCCCACCGTCAGTACAACTAGGCTTAGTACATGTAGTACTAGTACTAGGGGCCCTACTACTACTACTAGTACTAGTAGTACTACTACTAGGCCTACTGCCATGACTGCAGGGTCTTTGCACAACGTTATTAATCGGCACAGAGCACTTTAGGAGTGGAGGTGGTGTTCAGGTATTTCAAATTCACCAAAAATAAATATTTAGGCCATGACCTAATAGGCTAATTTAAATTTAAATAAATGATTAGGCGTACATCATTACATGTATTTATTTTTCTATGAAAATTGATGCAAAATAAAGAAGGCAAAAATATACAGGCAACGCTCTTACTTCCGACTCCTTAGTCTACTCTTAGTCTTATGCCCGTATTCTAAGACATCACTCAACGTCATCCTCCACTCACACTCCAGTGAGGAGGACTCAAGTGTAACTCAAGGAAAAGGAGAAGGTCTACCTCGCCCTCATTGAGGTATACCTCAACCTTACGGGAATAATGACATTTTGTTATTCAAAGACATTCCTCAAGTTGCAATTGATTGAGGTCAGCCTGCACTGTTATGACTTGTGCTGGCTATTGAACAACAAGTTATAGAAATGATAATGTGGAATATACATCACACAGGTCCAACCTTTCATTATCCAAAATCACATAACCATGAATGAACAATGAAAGGTCAGACCAATTGCCTTGGTAGCACCGGCCCTGTTATACATTGCACATTCAAAAAGATCTAGGTCGGCCTGGTCGTTCTCTGTGTACCCACTACCAGTGTAGGAACCATGTCAAACAGGCAGTACTTCTCGGAGCTTGAGAAGTCAATACTTATCGAACTGGTTGATAAATATAAAGAAACATTGGAAAGCAAAAAAAATGATTACAAATGTATAAAAGCCAAGAGTGAAGCATGGATAAAAGTGGCTGACAATTTCAATTCTCAACATGGGGTTGTGAAACGGGATGTCAAAAAGTTGAAAAAGTGTTGGGACAACATCAAAAGTCGTAAGCAAAAAGGTTCTGGGAAAGGACGCAAGAGAAACCAAATTGACTGGTGGCGGTAAGAAGGACACTGAGCCTGATGAACAAGCCCAAGCTATTGCATCAATTATACCAGCTCAAATCCAAAGCCTGGAAAACGAATTTGATGATGACGGCGATAATCACAATCGAAAAAGGTAGGTTCCTTTTTTAATAGAAGTCTGAAGAGTAAAGTAAGCATGCAATGGTATTGTGAAACATGACATTCCCCAAACAATTTTAAAACGAGGAACATTTTCTTAATCATTTTTAATTGCTGCACTAATTGATCAACTAATTAAATACAGATGGCAACATTTTCTTGCTTTGCAGATAAAGTTCGTCATGATACAGACACCGATACTGATGTGTCAAATGCTGTGGTTATCCCGAAAAAGTCTGTCCGAGGAAAGTCTACAGTGAAAGCTGCTGTTATGGCACGTACATCGGCGATGTCGGAGGCACAATCGACAGTTCTGAAAATGCAAGCAGAGCAACATGTTTTGGAATTGGAAATGTTAAGGAAGAAATCCGAAAACATGAATGAAGAACACAAACGAAAACTAGAGGTTCTTGACCTGCAGCACAAATACTGGTCAGCCAAGATTGCTAAGATTAATGAAACACCTTAACCCATTGACGCTTATGGAAGCATAATTGTGTCATTTCGCCTTTATCCCAGATAAGGCGTTAACTATAGGATAACGCTGCCTTATCTGGGGTTTACGTTGTAAACCCCAGATAAGGCCAGCGTTATCCTAGGTTAACGCGCTTATATGGGGATAAGGAAAATGACACAATTATGCTTCCATAGACGCTGCAGACGAAAGCACAGTAGTGGCAACGACCACAGATAGTTTAATTGTCAAGAGTATTGTGTAATTGTGTCAATTTATGTTAAGGACGGCTAATCATGTGTATGATTAAAATGTAAACATACCTTCATTCTAATCAGTGAAATGTTGTTGAATCATTGCATGTCGGGTTGCATTCCCCAGACCCATGACTGGGTGGTGTAATGCCTCATCGTCCATCCTCATCATCAGTTTCAGATTCCTCCTCATCAGGAATTGGGTCCTGCGTCCCCTCACGAAGTTATACAGCACAGCTGTGGCTACAATGATCGCCAATGTCGTTGATAATTTTGTGCGCAAAGACATCTTCAAACATGGGAACATCCGCTTTAATACACCAAATGTCCTTTCAACTGTGTTTCTCGTGCGGATATGTGCAACGTTGTATCTCCGCTCCGGATGAGCACGAGGAGCAAGCAGAGGGGTCAGCAAATATGGACGACAAGCATAACCAGAATCTCCTAGTAGTAATCCATTAATTTGTCCATGTTCAAACTGCGCACACAGTCTACTGTTGTCAAAAATTCTAGAGTCGTGAACACTCCTGGCCATCTAGCAACAATGTTTTGAATTTCCAAATTTGGGCCACACACTCCTGCACATTAATAGAAAAGTAACCCTTTCTGTTCCTGAAAAGTTCACCATTAGCCCCTCCAGGACAAGGGATTTGTACATGGGTACAATCAATTGCACCCACAACTCCCGAATCCGCCGATCCTCCAAAATCCACCTTCACCTGCTGGAGCATGACACCTCAGGAAATGTAATGTATCTGTTTTTAATCGCAATTGTTGTAGAAACCTTCTTGATTATCCTGCTTGCTGATGATTGTGAAATTCCACACAAATCTCCACACGCTAACTGAAATGACCCTGTAGCATAAAAGCGCAATGTCAACATCAGCTGCAAGTCTACTGGAATAGGTCTCCCACGGTTATTGTGTGGTAGCAAATTCGGCCTTATGATATCCAACAACTCATAAAACGCATCCTTGGTCAAAGCGGTATCTTTGTCGGAACTCCTCCTCATCATACACATTGTAGTCAAAATTAGGAATCCTCCTAGGCCGTCTCCCAAATCCTTGTAAAATTTCTACATCTTCATGTCTTTGTAACCACAGAAACGCCATGTTTAGACTGACTGAGGAAGACTCAAGGCAGGTATTGCCCTTCCTCAAGCTTTACTCACAGAGGAACACTTACTTGAGGAAGAGGGAGGTCTTTGAAATGGAAAATAGGTGAAGTCGACCTCGCACTCAGTGAGTAGCACCTTCTCCTCAATGAGTATGAGGTGGTCCTTAGTGAGGATGAGGAGTTCCTCAGTGAGTGTGAGTCGAGGAACGTCTTAGAATACGGGCCTCAGTCTTATTGTAATATTTTAAATAAATTTATAACATTGAAATAGACCATAAGTAATTACTAGGCCCCTAACATAAAACCAAATGTCCAAACAATTTGGCCACATGCTAGCAAAAATGCCTAAAAAGCTTAAGACTAAAGAGACTCTGGGAAACATGTACATTCCACAATGAGCATATGATAATAATTTGAAGTTCACTGTAAGTGAAAAGTACCTATAGTAATAAAGAATGTACTACCATGGCAACCTAGTAACCGTTGAGTTAATCATCAAATTTGTGTTCTGTTTTTGTTCTTCAGTCTCAAGCTGGAGCATCTCGTGCCTACGGAAGGCAGTCTACAGGAGGAATCCAATGGCAAAGTAACATTTTTCTATCTAGCCATTATTTATTGAGTAGTAATATTTTGTCTGAGCTATAATTAAGTAAATGATGGTTTCATGGTTTGTAACTGACTTAAACATGATCATCAAATTGGTTCAAGTTGCATTTCTTTCATAAAACTTGTGTATTTGGACAGCACATGTTAAAAGAATTGTGTAAGATTTGTGCAAAATAATCATTGGTGTTTACTAACAATAATAATAATCATAATAATACTCACTCAGTTCTTATATATTAAAAATAAATTCAATCAAATAACTTCTCTAGCAAACATAGATTACCATCCAGCAAAGAAAGATTCACATAATATTTAATGTGTCAAGTTAATTGTTAAAATGAATTTTGTTTGCAAGTGGTAGGTCTACACATGTATGTTTCTTGCATCAAGTATCCATGACGATTTTTTCTAAATTTGATTGAATTTTTGTTTATCTGTACAGGGCCTATAAGACGACGAACATTTAATCGAACAGTTTGTTTGGCAGATAGGGAATGTGATACAGTCCCTACCCTTGATGAAAAACTACACCTCAAGCAAGCGGGGTTAGGGGAAAAACTGGTCACATTTCCTTCTGATGCAGATGCTGAGGAGGTCAAAGATATTCTGTTTGAGTAAGTTATATTTAATATTACAAGTTCATCGCCAAGATCTTTAGTTTAACCATTTCATAGGCCTAACATTTTGAAAGGAAATATTTATTGAATCTGTTTAGTGTTTGTTTATCATACATTTATTTTAATGTAGCCTTCAATCATTACAAAATATCACATGATTTTTATGCATTGTTTGTTCACACATTTTTTTTTTTACATCAGATTATGATGACAGTGATGACGAGGCTGCTCATTCGAGCACTGGACCTTCACTACCCAGCCAGTCCGACGAGCAGGATGAAGAGATTAGTGATGATGAGGAGTCGGCTGCAGAGGAGTCGGCTGCAGAGGAGCCAATGCAGTTCTCCAACGATGACGAAGCCATCTTGCTCTCGGCAGTCGTTGATGATGCCGAGGAAGAAGCCGAGGCAGCCACTGATCTCGCACAAACACTTGTTGACCTTGAACCACTCAAGGATAAAGTGAACCACTCAAGGATAAAGTCAACAAGTGCAAGTGTTCATTGTTCAACAGACAGCGTTGTATCGAACAAGATCAAAATAGGTAAAAATATCATTTTGATTCCTCCTCTTGTGCAGTGTTAGTACGATCGTTAGTACGATCGTTAGTACGATCGTTAGTACGATTTCATTCATTACTCTTGTAGTTGTACATATCTGTTCAAAACAAAAAAAAGAGGCCCTTTTTGTGTATTAATTTTTTAAGGTTGGTCGGCAGCAATCAGGTACAAAATGGTCATTCAAAATAATTCTAAATTGGCCTCGATGGTTCATTAGAAGTCTTAAAATAATCAGGACATTAAATGCACTTATCAAATGGTGCCAAACAATTTTGTTTCACAACAAAAAATTATAAAAAGTAGGCAGCTACTTAAAAGAATGCAGGCAGAGAAAATCAACTGGTATTTTGTTTTATTTGGTCTAACTTCTTTTCTAGGTATACTGTGAAAGAATTGACAGAATTCGAGAAAGATCTGCTGCTCCTTGGCATCATCTGAACTTCAGTCAATGACTCCAAGATGACATCTGGGAAGAAGAAACAAGTGGAGCGGAAACTTACTCGAATGAAGAGTTTTAGCTGCGGTCAGAAGAGGGTCTGTCGTTACACATTCTTCTATCTGATGGACATTGGACCGGAGAAATTCACCAACCTTAAAAGATGGTTCGATGCCCATGGCCTTGTACCCAGATGTACATGTAAGAAGTCAGGTGAGGGATGCCGTCTTTTTTTTCAAAGCATTTTGAGTGAAGTCTGATAACATGCAGTAAAACTTTTTCCTTGTATTTGAATAATACAATTGATTTTCCATTTTCTACATAATTTTATATTTGCAGGAGGCAGACGGGGCAAGAAATTGCTCAAAGATGAACAAGTTCAGGATGTGGTGCGTTTCATCATCAACTTTGCTGCACAGCACTGCATTCTTCTTCCTGGAAGAATACCAGGTGTGAAGTCGACTGACGTAAAGCTGCTACCTACATTGTACATCAGTCACCAAGGCCCATGTGTGACAGCTTTATCCCTTCCACCTCATGAAGCTGTTGTGATGTCCATGTTCAGGAAACTTTGGAAGGAACTCCTCCCCTACGTTGTTGTGGCAAAGCCAGCAACCGATCTATGTTGGACTTGCCAGAAGAACAACAATCTGATCACCAAGCAGGTAATTTTCTACTTTCCTCAAGTTTGGACTGTGTGATTAATGAATAAATTCACGAGACCGAGTAAGAAAACCAAAGAAATCTACCAAACAAGCACTTTATACTTGTAGATGAAATAGTGCATTTGTTTGAGGTTTAGAATTTCTATTTTTTATGCATACCAATAGTCCAAAGGTCACTTAACTCTTTCGCTACCGTGAGCCGCTCACAGTGGCTTGAAAAATGTCTGCTGCTGCCCGCAAGCCGCTGTCAGTGGCTCGACGTAAACATCATGTAAATCGGCCCTCTATTGACTCCTCTGGCATCAATTGGTTACGGCAAGGACAAGGCCAACCGCGCGGCCACGGTGGTGGTCATCCACGACAACGGGGTGATTCGCATCGCGGAAATGGGGCTCCAGTAGCAGCAAGAGGTATGCCACAAATTAGTAATAATGACTGGAAAGACATTACTGGATCACAAAATGATACATCAGGACATTCGGTCGTTTCACACCCAATAAACCTCCTGGTGTAAATGGAAATTTGGATGCAAATTCGAACCCCATTGATTGTCTCTGCGAACTTTTGACGCACGATGTGCTACAGCAAATAAAGAACATGATCAACAAATTTGCTGCTTACAAATTGATCATCAACAATCCTGCCCGTCGCACATGAGTTTACAGTAAATGGAAGCCAGTAACCGACAGTGATCTGCTGAAGTTCCTTGCTGTTCTTATCGCTATGGGGCTCAACAAACGTCCGAGTATAAAGGATTACTGGTCAAAGTTTCCTGTGAATTTTAGCCCATGGTTTGGGGAGATGTTTCCCAGAAATCAGTTTGAAGCCATCTACCATACCATGCTGCATGCTTCAAACGTAGAGTCAGTGGCGAAGGAGAAAATTGAGCCTTTTCAAGCGGCCTTCTACCCATTCACTGATGTAGCCATTAATGAAATGGTAATTGGGTGGAATGGAAGATGGAAGTACAAGCAGTACAAGCCGCCAAACCCAAGAAGCACCACATCAAAACCTTTGGACTGTGTGACAGTGTCACTGGGTATGCATATAACATACTTATATACTTTGGGAAGGACACATCATACAATCTGACTAATGACAACGCAAGCGGCCAGTCTGAGAAAGTGTTCGAATACTTGCTCCAGCCGCTAGGAAAGGGTCACCATGTGTTTGCTGATCGGTATTACACCACCCATGTCCTGATCAAATATCTTATCTCCAAGAAGATGTACTACACCGGCACGCTAAACCTCAACAGAAAAAACTTTCCCCCAGAACTCAAAACATTGAAGCTTGGCCATCGTGAGCTCAAGTTCTACAGGAGTGAAGCAGACGACATCCTCTGCGTGGCATGGAGGGATAAAAAGGCACGTAAAACGTGTCTACTTGTCTCCACCAAAGCCACTGTGGGGACCGTCACCGTCACCAGGAAGCTAGGAGAGAAGGTTGACATGCCAGTCATAGTCAACGACTACAACCACTCGATGAATGGTTGTGATCGGGTGGACCAGTGCATCTCGTACTATGGACAGTTCTCCAGAAAAGCGTATTTTCTTCTGGCTACTTGAAATATGCTAGTCGAATGCCTACATACTGTACTCGCTGACACGGGACAATGACCAGAAGAAAATCAGCCTCCGTAAGTTCAAACATGAACTTATCACATCACTAACTCAAATGGCCGGAGCATCAAGTTTATGTGGGAAGACCCACAACTGGTAATCTCCCCCCACAGTAGTGTGGGTGGGGTCTATGAACGAATACATAGCTGTAGAGCTACTACATTTGCATATTTCCCCAACCGGCAGGTTTCGTTCGCTAAGAATTTACACACAATAGGCCTACCCACAATGCCCTGTGGCACGTCCGCCCTCTATCGTCCTCTTCTTGTGCGCTTATAGGTCCCAACTCTATCGAGTATAGTGGGGTAGGAGGGAGGGATGCTCTACAGGTAAGTATTCGTTCGTAGACCACACCCACACTACTGTTGGGGGAGAGTCTACGTCACTCTACTTACCTGTAGAGCTACTACATTTGCATAGATTAGCACCGTATTAAGGGGGTGGGATGCGAGATAATATTGTGTTAAAAATGGAAGGCGTCCTCATATCTTTTGGAATATAACTGGGGAGGAGTCAACAAGTACATAAGTTCAAACTTATGTTGAGTTTAAACCTTTTACTCAAATATATATATATATAATTTATATATATACAATGTATATATACACACACATACGTGAAATAGACAGTAATCATATGGGTTTGTAATGCTAAGTATTACACTATACATTCAATGTATGTGACGTCGCTGCAATGGACATCTCTATAGTGAATGCTCATCTATAGTAGTTTTGTTGCAGTGGCGTCCTACTAAGTTATCAAATTTAAGTGACAAGACTCACCAATGCAGTGTCTGTCTTCTACTGTGGTCCTTGAAGATGGTGGTCGTGCTTGTCAGCAGATGTTCTGGCTGCTGTCAAGACTGTCCGTCCTGTTCTGCCTTCAGACTGGATAACATCTTTGAGGTAGCAGCTTGTGAAGGTGTTCTGCGACTTCCAGCATGCTGCCTGTATTATATCTTGAAGGGGAACACCCTTAAAAAAGCCCCATGATGTTGCCATTGCTCTGACATGCGCACAAATTGTTATATCTGACTGAGTGGGCCATTCATTCGTGGCTGAACGAATGGCTGTCACTATCCACCTGGTAATTGTGTCTTGTGTCGCTGGTCGATATGGTGACACTGATGTAATAAATAGCTGTTTGTGGTCTCCCTAAGGCATTTAGTGCGATTAATGTACCACTTCAGTGCCCGAACTGGGCACCAAAATCTGTCTGCTGTTACAGCCGAAACAGACTTAATGTCCGGAACGAATATATCTGGTGGGCAAAAAGTCTCCGATTGGTTTTTTGTTAAGAATTCCGTATTTGGGATCAGCCGTACACCAGCTGGTTCCCATCGAATGTGCCCTGGCTCGATCGTGAGAGCGCACAATTCACTACGGCGTCTGGTGGTTGCTACTGCTAGTAGGAAAGCCACTTTGATAGACAGTTGCAACAGCGAGGCTTGGGCCAATGGTTCAAAGGGAGCCTCAGACAGTGCGGATAGCACTTGAAACAGGTCCCAGGATGGAATGAGTTTACGCACTGGGGGTCGTTGTATAAACATTCCCTGGATAAGTTGGGTTATTACCGGGTTGTTTGATATAGATGACCTATCTGTGAATCCTTTGTGGATTGCTGCAATAGCTGAACGGTAATTTTTTATTGTAGTGATTGCTAGGCTGCTCTTAAACAGGTGGACCAGGAAATCCCCTATTGCTGTTAAAGAAGTAATGGTAGGATCATGATTTTGTCGTTTACACCATTTGAAAAAATGGTGTAATCTGCTTGTTGTAGACCTTCCGGGTCGACGGTCTACGACTGTGTGCAGCGATTGCTGCTGCGTCCTGTGAAAGGCCAACTGCTCGGAGAGATCTCTTGACAATGTCCAGCATGTCAGGTGGAGATCCTTCGGAGCCGGATGAAGAAATCCCGATACTGGCTGGAACAGGATGTCCGGCCGATGGGGGAGAATTTTTGGCCGAGAGACTAGAAGTTTTACCAGTCTGGCGAACCATGGTTGGCGGGGCCAGAATGGGGCTATGAGCAGGATCTTGCAGTTCTCCTGCTCGATCTTGGTTAACACATGTGAAATTAGTGATATTGGAGGAAAGGCATATATGCAAGGATGCCGTCTCATCATATTGATAATGCATCTATGTGCCATGCTTTGGGGTCTGGACTCCGAGCACAATAAACTGGCAGCTGATTATTGTTTGCTGCTGCGAACAGGTCTATGTGAGGCCGGTCGATCTGCAGAAAAATTGACTGTACTACGCTCGGGAGTAATGCCCATTCTGTTGCGACAATCTTCCTCTGTGACAATGCGTCCGCTAGGCAGTTCTCTTCGCCTAGGATATGTATTGCCGTCAGCGTAATTCCCTGTGTTATGCACCAATTGAGCAACTGCCACGTGAGGAGACACAGCTGGCTCGATCGTGTGCCCCTTGATGGTTGATGTATGCCACCACTGTGGCATTGTCGCATCTGATTTGAACTGTTTGGTCTGTTACTGAAAGAACAAAGTGATGAAGGGCCCTGCTGACTGCCAACATCTCCAGTACGTTTATATGATGTTTGGCAGTCGGTGTCCCATATTCCTGCCACTTGACGTGGTGTCAGTGTGGCCCCCCCTTCGGTCAGAGAGGCATCTGTTGTTATGGTCACTGATGGATATGGATGAGGCAATGTTATCCCTTTCATGAGGTTGTCCCTTTCTGCCCACCATTGGAGATGTGGTTGTAATAGGGATGTGACCGGGATGACATGGTGAATTGGATGGCGACTGGGTCGAAAAAACGATAATAGGTGGAGCTGGATTGGCCGCATTCGGAGCCTGCACCAATGCATGAGGTCTACCATGCTGGCCATCAGTCCCAGTAGTCTGAGCCAGGTGCAGACGTTTCCATGAAGAGCTTCATGCACTGTTGAAGATTCATGATGCGTTCATCTGTCGGGCGAGCAGTTCCCTTTTGGAGGTCGACCACCGCGCCCAAGAAGACCGGGTTCTGTGTAGGCTGTAGTTGTGATTTTGCCTCGTTGATGATGAACCCCAGATCTTTTGTCAGCCGTTGTGTTGTTTCTATTGCTGCCCATGTCTCTTGGTATGACTGACCTACTACGAGCCAGTCGTCGAGGTACATGAAATTTTTTATTCCTTGTCTTCGTAGTACTGCCCCGATCGTATTTACTAATCTGGTGAAGACCCTGGGGGAAGTTGACAGTCCGAAGGGGAGGGATCTGAATTCGTAAGTCACTTTGTTGTACTGGAAGCGAAGGTATTTGTAATGTTCCGGGAGGATGGGTATATGAAGATATGCATCCTTCAAATGTTGCATTTTAACTTTCCGGTTAGTCCCGAATGTCACATGATATTACACCTCACAACAAGACGTAAATTATATTCATTATTGTATTCAGTATTGTTTTGATTGATCTTCTTATAGCTTGGTAGTTTATGCTATTCCTCTTTCAGGAGTGCATTTCCGTTTTGTTTTGTTTTTGCAACTTACTTACCTAGTCATTCAAGTGTTGTTTTAATATGACATAATCCTCCAATTTTCAAATTCAATTGATATTAACTCTTTTGCCCTGAGAGGGGCCGTTAACGACCCCACAAAATTTGCATATGAATGGAGTCCGTTTAATGTTGACCCTGCCTTCCAGAACCTAATAAATATTAACAATCTGGTTCCCAAGGTTCTTTATATGTGTTATATTACCATTTTACTGGGTTATGGTGGATAGGAAGCAGACTACAACTCATGTGTACATATTTACCAGGTGGAGATTGTTTGAAGAAAGTCTGTCTATTTAGCGAAGGATTGTGAGCAAATAACCATGGAAAGGGGTCATAAACTGACGGCTGAAGAAATTTTATGGCGCATAGATGAAGGAGAATGTTCCTTAGATGAGCTAAGTGATTCTGATGATCAGCTTATTGGCGATATTGAAGACGATGATGGGAATCAGTGCAACATTCCCATCTTGGCTACTGGGCCTAGTACTAGTACATGTATCGATGCCTGTGATCGTGTTAGTGTTTTAAATACTTCATCACAAGAGGAGTAAGATTTATAAAGATCATTTAGGTGTTTATTGTTATAATTTTATAAAGATGATTGGCATTAGGCCCTGGGGTGCTGGTCTGTGTTTCTGAGATCCTGTTTATGTCACCTTCTGAAATGTGCACTGTCCACCTCGTCCGTACGCGGAATGGCCCGTTTTGGAACATGTGACACGTGCACCTGTCTTCTTGGTTTCACCTGTCAATTGTCAGATTTATTGTCTAGTTCATTTTGATCAGTTTGAGGTCTTAGTTGGGCCACGGATCGTCGGGATCCGGTTGTTGGGCCTAAGATTGTTGGGTCATTCATTTATACACCAGGTTTTCTTTCAATATTTTCAGAATTGAAGGATATTTTTCCCAATGAAAAAAAAAATTGTTCAACCCACCTACCGTAACCAATAAAGCCATGTGGCTAAGATACAATAGATAGCTATGTTCATTTTAGAAGGCTCACTCTCGATCCTTTATTGGTTTTGGCTGTCAATTTACTGAATATTCAGTGAAATGTTATATTTTAGGAAATTTCTTTGTATTTTATAGGAATCTAGTGTCCAGTAATCACACCTGCAGAGGCCAAGGTGATCAGCAAGCTCGTGGTGGTCATCGACGCAGGGGGAGTTCTGGTCGGGGTACAAGGAGAAGAAATCAAAGAGGAAACCAACAGAAACAAGATGGAGACCCTGAGTGGATTGATGTGAGTGGTGAATATCAAAACCCAAATGCCAACAGCAGCCTGGACCACATGGAGTTGTGGCTGGAGCAAGGACCATTTTGGATTTCTGCATGCTGCTATTCACACAGGAGCTCTTTCAAGTCCTTGTGGATCAGACAAATCTCTACCGGCATCAGTCGCAAGCTGCTCACCCCTCCACAATGCGATGGAGTGATGTATGTGTGACGGTCATAACAATTAAGACTAAGTCCAGAGACCCCCGGTTTATTTTTAAACCGTACACTCCGCATGAGGTAATTTCTGATCGTTCAATTGTGTTTATTCTAATTAGGCTAGCGCCCTCAGCGATATCATTTAAATTATTTCGCGGGCTTCTACTTTCATAACATTCTTTACCGAAGACTAATCAGTACGTGTCCTATTTGTCTTCGTACCACCTCGACCTATAACTGTCATATTCCGTCTACATTTACTCTATTTGGGGATAACTTCGTTAATTTATTGGCATACCTTTGTAGGGAAAATAGAGAATATATTTGCTATTATTTCGTGTCCTTCAGACAGGTTGATTTTACTTATTATCATTAAATATATTGTTACAGAAGTTTCATAAGTTTACACTTGTTAGTATTTATCACATAGGCTTTAAGCTATATAATTGGATTTACCTTACTTTTATTACTTTTAACGTTAAGATCCAAGATGGCGGACGCCGCCCGGACTTTGGCGCCAACCGCATGAAGTATATTGATTATTTACTTTATTAAATAAATGTTAATTGCATTTTTAAGACTATACATAATTGTTTATATTTATAACATTCTTTACCAAAGACTAATCAGTACATATCCTATTTGTCTTCGTACACAGACAGAAATAAAACTGGTGCTGAAACCAAAGAAAGTGTCATACCAACGTCTCAAAACTTAATAAGGGTCACATATGCATTGAGGAGATGATGGCATATGTGGGTGTCGTCATAGCAATGGGCATAGTCAGTGTGCCAGAGACTCATGACTGTTGGGCAAGAGGAGGTATAACACACATGCCATGGTTTTCTTCAATTTTTTCTCGTGACAGATTTTTGCAAATAGGAAGATACGTACACCTTGTTGACAATGAGCAACAACCAAACAGAGGTAACCCAAAGTACAAACTCTTCAAACTTGGCAATTATCACGAAAAAATTAACAAACGTTTTTGTGAGTTGTATACTCCTTCACAAAACCTCAGTATTGATGAACAAATGATTGGAACAAAGAGTAGAATTGGTTTCATTCAGTACATGCCCAAAAAACCTAAAAAATTTGGGATCAAAGTATGGGCCATTTGTGAAGCTCTGACCGGATATTGTTTGCAGTTTCAAATCTACACAGGAAAAAGTGAAGTGCAGGAACATGGTCTCTCCCACCGAGTCGTGTATGACTTATTACAGCTGTACCTGAACAAGAATTACCATGTATATTTTGATAATTTTTACACACATTTGAAGTTACTGAAGGACCTTGCAATGGATGCTACATACTGCTGTGGGACAGTAAGATCAAATCGGGGAGACTTTCCCAAAAGATTCAAGAACACACTCCAGAAAGGGGACATGAAATTTCTCCGCAATGGACAGGTACTCGCTGTTTATTGGAAGGACAAGAGGGATGTGCGATGTCGACCATCCATGGCAGTGGCACACAGAAAGTGGTCTGACGCCGTGATGAAAAGGTCACCAAGCCAGAGCTCATCTGCGAATACAACAAGTACATGAATGGTGTGGACAAATGTGATCAGTATCTAACCTACTATGCCATTGGACGAAAATCTGTGAAATGGTGGAAGAAGGTTTTCTTCCGACTCCTTTGACTTGTGCATCATAAATTCTATGGTGCTTTGCTTTGCCATTCATCCAGAATATGGAAAGCAGTGGCGTGCACATAAGACGTTCAGGATGAACCTTGCCGAAGACCTTGTGCAGCCCTTGCTTGATCGAAGGACAGATCCTACACGCCCACTACTGGTCTTCAGTCCAGGAAGGAAACCAGTCTCCGATGACTTGCGTCTCAAGGGCAAACACATTTGGAACAGCAAATTCCTAGCATCTTTTCCCACTAAGAAATCTTTGGCTGTTAGAGAATTTAGAGTCATTGTTTTAGTTAGTATTGCTCAAAAAGAAACTTTTTCATTGGAACAGATCTTTTTACTGGTTGTACAAAAGTACTGTACAAACATGGATTTTTTTTCAAATTGGTGGCCATCTTGTATATTGTCACATGACTATCTTTTGCCAAGGAAACAGTTTGATGAACATGGTTTTATTGGATGAACTAATATGTAAATCATGTTTAGATTTATCTGGAAAATGCAAAATGTCATTCACAGAAAAATAAACCAACAAACAGCGTATAAGTCATTTGAAGCGTTCTTCAATTGTTTATTATAAAATTAAGACCAATATCAAGTTATATTCTGTTTGGATTATGAAAGCTCTTACTAGTTTGGGTACATTTTGAATCATTTCATAGGCAGTATTTAGAAGAAAATAAAAAAATTAATTTTCTTTTCAACATGGCGGCCATCATGGCGGCCATCTTGGTAATGGTCACATGACCAGTACTGTTGTCATGGAGACGGGTTGACCACATAACCAGGCCCGTAACCAGGGGGGGATCGGGTGGATCGGACGATCCCCCCCGCGGAACAGGGAGTTCCGCTCTACAAAATAAAAATTCAATAATTCGAATAATTCAATTTTTCGTCGCACAATATAATAGCCAGTTGGATATTGAGAATAAATATTATATATCCAAATATCTGAAAAAGTTAGTACCGCTATGTGTTTTTGGTGTGATACAAAATTATTGTGTTTGTTTTGTTCAGCTCACATACTCTATGTTCAGCAATTTACTCACAATTTAATTTAGGATCATCAAATATTGTACACACGAACGCACGCTGGCGATGATGATAGTCTTGGTCTTGATCGGGCTAACACACATACGTCCATCGCTCGATGCATTATTCAAAAGAGGGCGCCTTTTCAAGCACATTATATTTTTGCGTCTTTGGCAAAGACTACATGTCGATGCATTTATTAAAAAAAGAGGCGCCTTTTCAAGCACATAATTATGTTGTGTTGGGAAAACAACATGACACTGCTTCACTGGTTGTCGCCAGCTGTGTTGTAATTAAAGCAAATGAACGCAGTAACTGCACGGTTTCAAAACCCACTGTTTATATTATTTCAATTCAGACGGAATATGGGACGCTCAGAGCAGAGGAAACGTGACCGCAAACGCGCAGCGAAAGTAATGGTTCAACCCTTGACGGATACTTCAAGCGAAAATGTGGTGCTAATAGCGACGCCTGGAGACTGCTTCCACCAGGCTGACGGACGCCATGTGGCCAACCAGAACACTGAGGGTACGGTGGTAACCCAACACCGATGAACCTGAGCCGCCACCTGCTTCCACCGCCTCCTGGCGATACCCATCCGGCGGATGAGGTCGAGGAAGTGACGAATTGATAACGGACATTGGTAGTATGCACCCCGCGTCGGAAAACTACGATAACATACCTCATGAAAATGTAAAAACATTTCTCAACAACATTCGCAATCTAACCCGCGAACAAAAATACCACCTGCTGAAGCACCACGCGCGCATGCCACATGACTACGTGTTTCCGTCGCGGTATATCGCCGGATGCAACAGAAGATTTAATAATCATTGGATCGATGACTTTCCTTGGATTCTGTCTCCCATGTGCCCTGTTTGTGGAGGAGAAGAGGGAACACCTCGGTCTGCTAGTGAATAAGCCGTTCCGAAAATGGAGTAAAAAGAAGGACACGATCAACCCGCATGCGGAATGCCTGTACCATACTCGTGCCATGCAAGTTGCGGACGGTCTGATCCACAGCATCGAAACCCCCCAATCAACAATTCCAGCACTCAGCGACGCTCGTGTCAAAGAAAACATTGGCAGAAACAGACACATTGTGAAATGTGTCGCCGAAGCTGTGCTGTGGTGCAGCAGACAATGCATCGCTACGCTGGGACAAGGAAGACCTCAAGAGCGGCGGAAATCGGCAATTTCCTTGCCCTCATGAAACTGATGGCAAACCACGATCCAATATTGAGAGCACACTTGATTCCCAATCCTCAAGAACGCAACATATGTGTCCCCGAAAATTCAAAATGAGGTGATAAATATAATGGGCGAGGACATGATTCTCGCGCAGATAGTCAGTGAGGTAAATTCGGCAGTTTACTATAGTGTGTTAGCTGACGAGACCACCTCGCATAACAAAGAACAACTGTCGCTCTGTATCCGGTTTGTGGACAAATGTAAGGATATAAGAGAGGAATTTGTCAGGTTCTCTGGACTACACCGAACCACTGGCTATCACATTGCCCAAGAAATTAAATCTGTTCTCATGAGATAGGACTCGACATCAGCAACATGCGAGGTCAGGGCTATGACGGAGCGGCTGCAATGTCGAGTGAACGATCGGGCGCAAAAGTTAATCCGTGATGACGCCCCAAAGCAGTGTACATGCACTGCAATGGTCACTGCCTGAACTTGGTAATTGGACATGCCTGTTCAAACACGGACGGCGCAATATGATAGACAAACTCAAGGCCGTGTGCCTGTATTTTAAGTACAGTCCTAAGAGACAAGGTTTGTTGGAGCACATCATAACAAAAAATGCTCCTGCCAGTAAGCGGAAGCCGCTACTAAACTTATGTAAGACCCGCTGGGCAGAGCGTCAACAAGCATATACGCACTTCAATGACTCGCACCGCATCTAGTGACGACATTTGAAGAGATCGCGCACGGATTACATTCCGATATTCTGGACGAGGACTTCAGAGCAGCATGGGATGCTAAGTCAAAACAAGACGCCGTGTCCATCCTGGCATCTATTACCTCGCTCGGGTTCATAATGACGCTCAACGTTGTCTACTATTCCTCGCCGCATCTGGAAGGCATCACTGTGAAGTTGCAGAAATCGGCGTTGGACATCTTCAAAGCCCATGAAATGGTCCAAGAGGTCACAGATTATTTTCGGATGCGGAGAAACACCGTGACGATGTTATGAAAGACATGTTCACGAGGTCCGTGCAGATGGCAGAAAAGGTGGATGTGGTACCCTCCATGCCGCGCATCAACGCACGGCAAATACACAGAGGCAATACACCTGCCGCGAAAGCGTGGATGAATACTACAAGCGAAACCTGTTGATTCCGCTCACAGACCATATTGTTACGGAACTTGAGGCTCAGTTTTCCGGCTGCAGACAACCGCCAGTAAATTGTTGGGTCTCGCTCCCACTCTACTGGGGAAAACATCGACATCTCGGAGGTTGTGGACATGTACGAAGATGATTTGCCGGCGCCTCATCTTGTGTCCACTGAACTGGATCGCTGGAAGCATAAGTTTACTAATGTGGCAGACAAACCGAACTCCCTTGCACAGGCTCTGAAAATCTGTGATGAAACTATGTTTCCCAACATCTTCGTTCTACTGAAGATAGGATGTACGCTGCCTGTGACTTCATGCGAGTGTGAGCGAAGTTTCAGCACGATACGCACACACACATACTTACGTGCATCAATGGGTCAGGAACGCCTCTCGAATTTGGCGCTAATGACTGTCCATTACGATGATCCGATAGATCTCGAGGAGGTGGTTAACATCTTCGCACAAAAGAACACCAGAAAATTGAAATTCGGTGTTATTGTAGTACTGTTGCAGTATGTTATTATTGTATTATGTTGTTGTATATCACACATTGATCATATCTGAAAAGGGGTCATCTACGTATCCATGCATTCTTCGTTATGTATGCAATGTTATGTATAGCCGGCATTTTACTGTTTCAAAACTAGTGCCTGACGGCACTATTCGATCCCCCCCGCAAAACTCGCTGGTTACGGGCCTGATAACCTACTCTGCTCGAATGCACAATTATTGTGGATTATAAAAATGTATACATTGATAAGGTTATTTGGAATAATAATGTAAATATGACAGCTTGAGTAAGATAATGCAGACCCTATGTGAGGCCCCATGTGATTTTTGCCAAAACAATTTAGGAGCCAAAGAGTTAATGTTTTCCACTTTGCTACTTCAATAGTTAGTTGTTTTTACTGCAGTTTAGACATTTTATATGTCTCTATAGTGCATTATATTAATGCAGGCACTAAGCACATATTGATCAATGGTGGCGCTCTTTGTTTTAAGTTGCTCAAGTGTGGCTGACTGACCTACTTAACTTGAAGGTCACAGGTCACCACTCCTGCACAACCTTTATTAGGTAAGTTTTATCAAAGTTTTAATCTGATTTTTATCCTGAAATATAAGTCAATTAGAGTGATAAAGACCCATCCATTACTTTATTATATTCTTCAATAGACATAGGGCACTGCTATTATAATTTGTAGTTTATGCTCTTTATAAAGAGTGATTTTGGGATAAGAAAAGTTGAGAAAAGTGAAAGGAATTTATGTAATGTGTAGGCATTGTGTAAGGCACACATGAGTTAATGGGATCTATAGAAAGGCATATACATGTATATGCGCCCACTGTTGGGACTGTGCAAAGTTGTGTTTTTGTAGTGGAGTCAGTTATTAATTGATATAAGATATTAATGTGGTAGTGGCTTTGTCATGTCTGTGGTTGTTACTGACAACATTTGGGCAATGGGGGTATGGGTATGTGGGTAGGCCTTCGCAAGGTTGTGGGGACTTATAACAAAAGGGTAGGCAAGAACACCATATCTGTGGGGACATTTTCATGTCCCCATAGCATTTTTGGTCCCCACAACAGTGTCTAAAAGCGAGTGTATGTCCCCACAATTACGGAAAAAGACTGTGTGATAGTTTGTGTACATGTGTAAGAAAAGCCGGCTTGCGAATGTTAGTGAACCTATGCCTTTTTGCCTTGTGTTGTTGGGAAACTTCTCATTGGCATGTCATTGTTACTATGGTTTAAGGAATAGATAAATAGAGAATTAGCTGTTGTAGACTGCTATGGTTTAAACTTTAAGGAGATTTGCTAGTTTCTAGTTATGATTCGTAAATATAAGTATAAAGCAGTGGTTAGAATTAAGTGATGTAATTTGTGCATACCAACAGGCTAGACAAATAGTCAAATTAGGTTTTATCACCATTTTAAGATGTAGAGCATTAGGCCCACATTCCTAAGATGTTTAGCAATGAACCTGATTGGAACTGAATATTAATTTACGTATGAATGGGTCGCATCTACATGTACATGTAACTCTAATTCTGATTTCCATTTAAGTTAAGGAATTGATCCCCTAATCGAGCTTATTCATTATATGCACATGTACTAAATCTTATTTCCTCGTCATTATCACTCCTGTACAACCTTTATTAGTTTGTGCAGGTTAGGTCACTCGTGCTGTTAAAATAAATAGGCTAAGAGACATGATTTAATGAGCCACTAGCCTCAAATCCTTGAACCTGCGTCCAACTCGTTACAGTTGTGCCCTCGGCCCCCTTACATTTTGAACACACAAAACACCAAAATAGTGGAAAAAGGTGTTCGTCTATCTACTTGAGGTAAGCTATGTAAATAGAAGGATCATATGGAAAACCCTTCATCCTGGAATGAGGCAAAAACGAGAAGTTTCGGTTTGCAATCGTGCATGGCATCTTGGATGGCAATGTGAAATCAGACACACGGCCTAGATGGAAATCTAAAGACCAGCCTAGAAGGCTGAAATTGAACACCACTTCCCAAAGTCCATCAATACAACCCACATAAGCTGGGCGTCATTCAAGACCTGATTGCATCATGTGCTCCAATCACAAAGAGAAGAGCCATCAAACTGAATATGCATGTGAAGAGTGTGATGTACCTATGTTTGAACATTGTTTTATAACACCGGAGTGCCTAGGAATGCTGAAAAATAGCAAAGGAAAAAACGATAAAAATGGCAACTAGGAAATCATAAACACAAAAGGACAACGTGTCTGTGAGCACCAGCTAACACAGCAGAGAGTGTAATGGGCAACCTATACAAACGGGAACACCAGCAAACACAAAGGAAACCAATAACTATCTATAGTAAATCAAAAACTGGACAAAATTACAGTCATGTTGAAAATGGTTATGTCACACCTAGATTCTGTGGAATGTCGACTTTACTTGAGGGAGAGCTTGGTACTGTAATCTTTAAGATGTTCAATTTTAATTATATTTGTGGAATATATATTTCCAATGAACTTATTGGCAATAATTGATTTGTTTTAAAAATTACTTCCAGGTACATGTTCTTTACTTCTATGGAAGACTGGTCAGCTTTACACCAAGTAAGTTTTATATTAAAATTTAAATTAAATTTTTATTTTTTAAAATTACCAATGCTATACCTTATTCTTTAATGCAGAATGAGCAATTATCCATTGTCACCATCTCAAATAGATGGATCATAATGGTGCTAGATTCTATCATGATTAAATCTCTTTCAAAGAAGGTAGAACTTTGGTAATGTTGACAAAACTGCTTCTTTCAATGAAGAAAATACTTGGAGCACTTACAAATTGTGTGTATGTTGTCGTGTTTTCTCTGAAATCAGGGCACTTCAGACAGTATTTCCAGGATACTGGTGCCTTTACCAACCTCACATCAAGTTGGCTTTGGGATAATAATTCAGAAATGTTATCAGGTATTTACCAATGTTATACCTTCCCGTTAGAGTGTGGGTTCGAATCCCAGTCGCGACCGTGGTGCTTGTGTCCTTGAGCAAGACACTTTACCATAATTGCTTCTCTTCACCCAGGAGTATAAATGGGTACCTGGCAATAGCTAGGGAAGTAACCTGCGATAGACTGGCATCCTATTCAGGGGGAATGGAAATATTCTCAGTCGTTTCATGCCAACGAAACCGGAGATAAACACCGGCCTGATGAGCCAATATGGCTCGGGACAGACTTTACTTTATACCTTCCCGTTAACAATAAAATACACATTTTATGTAAATGCATTAGCAATGTATTTATCAGGAGTGCGACCTTAAAACTCATTACATTTGGTGGGTTACGTACACGTTAATTAGACTGCACATGACTCATTAACACTTACTGTATCACCCACCTCAGGTCAAAGGTAAATTTTCATCAGAAGACAACCAATACGCATGCTGCTTCATGATGTAGGCTACAGCAACTCTTGAAATAATCAATGGCTTAGGACACCAACCTCTCATGGATACCCAGTGAGATTCTCATCAACATGCACCAAGGACACCACTATATAATATAGAAAATACACATTTTGTATTACAATATTACCAGAGCTGCCAACTCTTCCGGATTCTGCAGAAGACTTCGCGTATTTGACGGTAATTTACTTACTTAAAATATATGCAAGGAGGCCTCTCCTTTTGGCACCAAAAGGAGAGGCCTCCTTGCATATATTTTAAGTAAGTAAATTACCGTCAAATACACGAAGTCTTCCGCAGAATCCGGAAGAGTTGGCAGCTCTGTATTACTCATCAAATAAAGCAGATTCGATTCACAACAACGTATGTGTAAATTGCTTACAAATTCAAAGAGGGGCTCTACCTCAGTATAAATGATTGATATTTCTCTATTTTTTTATAGAGGTTATGTCATTAGAAAACTATACGTGTATGTCTCAAAACTCTGCTCGTTCCTACTAAATCTGGAAGCTTCTTTTCAGATACTCAGTGCATTCCCGAAAGGAACATTCAGTGATCCCAATGTGAACAGCAGCTATTTATATAAAAAAATTAAAAATTAAAAATTTTTTTTTTTTTTAAAAACCCTGATGTTCTCAGCAAGTTTACTCATAAATGTAATGTTCCAAATCAAACATTACTTTGGGGAACCCATGTGTTTCAAATGGAACACTGCCCTGTTCCCAGTGAAGACAGCGTGTGTTCCTGATGGGAACAGTCAGTATTCCTGATGGAACGTTCCAAGTGTTCTGAGTTTTAAGACGCTCATTGGGACAAAGACAGGGCAAGGGGAAGGTCACAGACAGGGAAAGAGATATAGTCATATACAGGCACAAACGGCATTCATTGACAGGGACAGAGATTATATGACACAGACAGAAGTCACAGACAGGGACATATGTCAATAATTACCTGCATCCATATACTTGAGTCTGCAGGAAGTACTATGAACAGGAGATGTCACTTCATGCAGAAGAACTTGTTGTAATCTCTTCAACTTTACATGTAGAACTAAAAATGTGAACCAAAAAGTACATTTCCAATAAGTATTTCTTACTATCTTATCAGATTAGTAAGTGATATCCCTGACCCCCATGAGTCTTTTAAAATAAGATAAATATAATGAATAGCTGCACAGCATTCCCTCCATTCTTAGACAGATCAGATACAGCCCAATGAAAAATAACAATAGCTGAACAACAACAGAAGTCTATATCAAGTGTGCCAGTCGTGTACTAACCTAGTTCATTGTATAGCGCTCCAAGAACAATGGATTTGGGCCATTCATGATGTATTGGTTTACAGACTGACCAGGCATGTGAGACAAACTGAATTTTGCACGCGCACTAAGAGGGACACTTATCGTCTTTGCCCCACAGCCAATGGTTCACCCGTGTCTAGTGATTGTGTCTAGTCTAGGAACTAGCTTTTTGAGTCAACTGATGCCTAAAAGCAGGACGAGCAGGGTAGCAAAACTCATAACCATGCTCATTGTGTGTGCGAGTACAATGCCGTGGTATGGATTACAGCAGGCTGCCACACTTCATGTAGGTAATAAACTTCCGATATGCAACATTTTCAGACGATCTTGTTCGTTATTTTGTTTTTAACAATAAAGTAGTAATAATGTATTCGGATTTGTTGTATCTTTAGCCGATGACCCATTTCAAAGTTGAATTTTTCTTTTCACGTTTTCCCTAAAATGACAACATGTCAGATGGAATAACTTAAGATGTTTGGTACCATCATAACCATCTCAAAACCTTTATCTTTGATAAAGTGGCTCTGCTGGCTCTTCCATAGACCATTCTCATGCCGCAGCCATCTTTGTCAGGTTCCCTATAAACACAACTAAAATTATAGGGCCAACTGTCAATGCATGAAAAGGAACCAGACTATTTTCCTTCCAGCCTCAGTTTGGTTATATGGATTTGTACTGAAGACGAACAAAATGGTAGTGCTGTGATAAAGGTTTATTGAGCTTCCTGTCTGGGGCTATTTTTTCTGGGATAACAAACCGATACTTCAGCATGTTTCTGGAAGAGATGGAGCACTCACCTGAATGGTGCTTTGGTGTCTATCCCTGTGAGCAGCCCTCCGGTGGGTAGGGTCAAAGTTGAAAGTTCACTAGCAGTGGTGTAACTGTCTGCAAGTGCCGATTCGCTACATCTGTCCTCAGTTTGGCTTACAGCTGCTGAATCAACAGATTGGATACATAAATCACTAATATGATGCACAAAAGACTACCAGGAATATATACCCTCACTCCCCTAGCCTAGGATGACCTCAATGCAAATTGACACACGCTGCTAAATAGACTATGTGGCACGTCATCAACGGGCAAGCTCAATGGTCGAAAGGTTAAGAAGTCTGCACTAGTAAGTAGGAGGTCATATGTTTAAGTCCCACCCGAGTCACCCGTAGACTGGTTTCCACAGACATGCAGAAAGCACTGAGTATACCGTGCTTTTTTAGATATGTTGGTGTAGGGCACAAATCAAATAAATTATTCAATATTCTGACAAGAATTTCATTAATTTATTATCTGCAAAAAATAACTAACCAACAATCGAGTACAAACAAACAAACACAACATCATATATACAAAATAAAAGCATTTGTAATAGGTAATACAATACATCTTTCCATAAAATGTTCACAGATGCACTATTTCAGGTCTTACCATAATTCAATTTGACCGTCCGCAACTTGAGCTGGTACTCTGACAAACTTGATGATGAAGGAAGGAATGCAACATCCGAAGTGTATGGCGGCTCACCAGTCAACAGAAGGACATCTCTAGTGTGTGGTACTGTGCACAGGCCGAATGGTCTTTCCTTGTTGGATAAATTCAAGTCCTAGTGTAAACAAGGAAAACAGAACCAGAGATGAGGGAATACAATAGACATTGACATCTATCCCAGAGGAATTGTGTGAATACAGTTAATGAAACATCCAATCCAATCACTTACACCTGATGCGCAACCCGCAAAAAACTTTAAACATCACAAAACTTCTATACCAATATGTATATGGGTTATCTTAGGGCAGGTATGGGGCAAGGACAATGTATGGAGACCAAACTTGGAACAAAATGAGTGGCCAAGTTGGATCCGCAGGTACATGTAGGGCAACACTGAAGGACCAAGTGGGGACTCAAGTGTGGACCCACACGTACATGTAGGAAACGGGTAAAGGACAATGTGAAACGTTTGGGCCCATGTGGGGATAAAGATGAAGGACTAAGTAGGGACCAACTTTGGGGCCCAAGTGGAGATTCAAGAGAGGAACCAAATGGGACCCAATTGAGAGAACAATTTAAGGCATACCCAAGGACCAAGGGAGAACCAATGTATGGACTCAATTGAGAGGTCCGTTTGGGGCCTGTCTGAGGGACCAATTGAGAAAGATGTTCCAAGTAAGGATTGTTTAGTATGTACTTACAATTAAGTGTCTTCCTTTAAGATGTTTGCCATCATGTACGAATACTTGATATGTCTTTGTCTGTGTGTTACTGCCAACAACAAGCACATGACCCAATTTCTGTCCAAAAAGAAATCAAATTAAAAATAAAAATTTGTAGTTTTAAAATCAGTGGTGTAAATCCGTGTTGAAAGTGGGGGATGATATTGAAATTTGTGTGCATAATGTACAACAAAGTACTTCAGCGCACAATCAGTCAGAATCCCACAGCTACAATTAAGATCACACTCAAACGGACAAAGAAACGAACAATATTTAACCAAACCAAATTTCCCCATTTTTTTCAAGAATTATTCGCTTATTTGTTTTTACTGCCTGAAAAAAAAAATATTATTATTTTTTTTTGGGGGGGGGAATGTTTTGGGGATGATCATATGGACCATGTCTCCGGCCAAAAAGTGGGGGTTATCCCCTATTCCCCACCCCTAGAATTTACGCCTGTGTTAAAAAGTTTTATTTGACATCTAAAATGTCTTATGGTCCATAATGAGCTCTTTTAACCTTATTCTATCATAACAAAGGAATACAATGACACCCCATTACATTTCTCAAATTTCTATGACATAACCACAGATTCCTGTTAAATTTCTAGGATTTCCACACCATTTCCAAAATTTCCAGTTATATATCTAGGCTTTCCACGCCATTTCCAAAAACTCATTTCCATCAGAAGCAACTTCTTACTTGGTATAGTAGGAGATCCGGATTAAGAATACACGGCAGATGCACTGAAGAAAGGATGCAGTCTTTAGCATCTTCTTGGATGGTGGAATGGTCTCTTCCAAGATGGACCAAGGCTAGCTGAGAAGACTCCGATATGGGCTCCTTGGATAAACAAAATTAAACAGTACAGTCAGAAATCAGCAAGGATCTCAGCGAATTCGAAAACAAGGCAAAACAGGAAAACAATTTAAAGGGCAATTACAACATTGGTAATGTTGGATCATTGAATCATTATTTAATCCTTTTTTAAATATTTTAGCCAAGCGATGCTGGAAAATGATCGATTACTGACCGACACTGGGTCTGTCAAAAGCAATCAAGTGGGGCGTCATGCCCGAGTGGTCTAGTGCGTCGGACTTGTGTTCGTTAGAATGTGGGTTCGAATCCCAGTCGTGACCATGGTACTTGTGTCCTTGAGCAAGACATTTAACTGTAATTGCTTCTCTTCACCCAGGAGTATAAATGGGTACCTGTGAGGGTAGAGATGGTTATTGTGTCAACAAAGGCTGCACATAATGGGCTGTATACTCCCCAGGGAGCCGAGAAAGATTACAGGAATGATATTGGCACAGTGACCAGGGGAAATAATGTAAAGCGCATTGGGACATTATCTATGTGTCTAATGTGCTATGTATTAAGTATGATTTGTTATTATTAATCAGGTCAATCTGTAACATCAAAGTTCAAACTAGTATGACAGTAAGATTCTGTTGATAAGATATTTCTAAATATTGAACTGTTGAGGGGTGAAAATAAGGCACAAGACCATGAGATCAATTTCATTGTTGGAGACTGGCAACATGCAAGTTAAGTAATCACCTGTTGTTTTTGTTTCAATCTTAGACCAGCCTTGATTCCCTGAGCAGCTGGATTAAGTCTAAGACATCGTAGATCTACCATCTCAATGGGTTCAGATTCTTTCAAGAGATCATTTTTCTCCGAAGGTTCTCCTGTGGACAATCTTTCTGCGAGGTTACGATTCCTATTTGTTGCACGGTCTCTGACAGAACCTGCAGCTATATCTGGAAGATCCGGATGACTACGGTCTGATACGACGGACTTTTCTTGAGTCTGGTTGCGGTCAGATTCTAAAGGACAATCAGAAGTCTGGTTTCCTACTCTTTGGCAGAACAAAGCTGTGACATCAATTGGACCTGTGCGTTGTAGAATTTCTCTTTCAAGCATTTTGTCTACTCCGATGTTGGAATCCAGCTGTGTCAGCCTAATTTGACCTTTCACCTCTGACCTGCTACGATGGCATAGGACTGTTGGTTTTATGTTAACATCAAAAGTGTTCTGCTTGACATCAGCCAATGGCGTGGCTTCAAACATGTCCTCTTTCGATTGGTTCAACAGCTGTACCAATGGCAGGTCAAGGGTCATAGCAATGAGGTCAGATGTCACGGGCACCATTGTTCTAATTGGTCCTGAGAAACTGGTTGCACAGTGTAAAAAATAAAATACATGTTTAATCATCAAGAAATATTTTGCAAAGAGTTTTGTGTTCAATTTCATATGAGACAATTATTACACAAAATTTACATCACATATATACACAAAGTAAACAAAGATTTGAACAAGTCACTTCTTCAAAGTCCAGTTGCTATAAATACTTAATTATCAAATCTGTGCATTTTAGGAAAACATTCTCAGCTCATTCAAAAGATGCTATAAATGTTGAATCCTGCTGCACAAAATTACTCATTTTCATTGGATGATTTATCAATGTGGGCTGAACTGCAATTTTAAATTACACATTTTTTTATTATATTGACGAGAGTACAAAATCAAGTCAGGAGTCCAATCAACGACTCTGCCAAGTACTCAGTTACTGAACAAATAGTTTATTAACCCTATCTTTCCCAAATCCTCCAATATCCTCTTTGCTAAAGTGAAGGATTTTGAAGGACCGAGGTTACATGCTACATGCTCTTTGCTAAAGTGAAGGATTTTGGAGGATTGAGGTTATTAGGCATACTTGCCTTTCCATGGTACATGTACATCCATGTTTGTTGTCGTGATTGCAAGGTCAGTGCTTGGGTCAGTGGACACTGTTTATTGCTCCATGCATGCAGGGAGGGTCCCTGGCCATGTACATGTATCACAGATTAGAAACACATGTGTGCATACATGTCATGTGCTTGCTTTACTACTGAAGGATTTTGGAGGATTCAGGTTATGTGTAAACAAATGGGCCGAGGGAGTTAGTGTTAAAGAAAATTTATTTGTACTCACTTTTGCAATGTTCTCTCATGCACCAGCTTGTAATTTTCATTGAACTTGTAGATCTGTAATTGAATAACAAAACTTTAGAAACCATTTAAACTTGGTATTGACAATGCCCACACCCAGAAAACTGGCTATGAGGTTCATCTTGTTTCACTTGATTGAGTCACATGCCGATACTTAAACGTACAAAACGTCTGCAATAGTCAATGATTTCATGGGAGCAAGAAACAAAGTATTCAAACTTGGAGTGTCTCCTCATTTTCCATCAACCATGCAAAAGATGAACAAACAAACGAGAGCACGGATCTAAATTAGCTAGATTATTTCTTTCAATAAATTAATCTTATAGTAATTTGAACTGATGTCAAATGCATATATTGATGATAATCAAAATCACTCACATGAATTTCCATTGCCAGAGCAACAATGACCTTTGACCCATCAAGGGACCATGTTCCTGTAGTAATTCTCTGGGGTGTGGTTAGGGGAACAGTCTGGGTGGATTGTCTATCTGGGTTGACTAACACAAGCTGGTCCCTGCATAGAATCACAAGGAGTGGCTTTGATGGGTGCCACAGACAACCTGGAAGGGGAGGGGAAATTTAAAGCAACTGGGTAATACAATTTCTCAATCTCTTCTGTGTATCCAAAATTTGAAATTTCAAAATCAAATTTTAATTCTTGTTTCTCAAATTAAAATACTTAAAATTCCCCAAAATTCTATCATGTCTCAAAGGGTACTGGAATACATAATTCCCCAAATTCTCCAAGGTTAAGGATTACATAAAATTTTCAAAAAGGCTTGAGTCCAAGTCTCACCTCAATGTTTAAATTATCTTCAATTTCACAACATCAAATCAATTTTAAAACACTTTAGTTTTTGATTCCTCAAAACTCCCAAGCATCAATTCTTCACAAATCGTAACTGCTTAATCGATTCTTGACTTGGAAAGAATGTCGTCTCCGACCGCCACTTTTTTGGGGGAATTTTTTTGCAACCACTAACCAGTTAAAAAATGATTTTATTGGTTTTTGGGGGTACAGAAAGCAAAAACTATCTTTAAAATCCACTTTTATGATGGTTTTCGGACTTTATTTCCCTTCTAAAAAAATCCTCCCCTTCAGAAAACAGAAAGATCCTATTATAGTTGCCACTGCGCATTTACAATGACCGTGTTGGTCACTAACGAGGGAGTTGACAAGATCAGACGGACATGACTCAGGAAGTCATCGTATACCAAAAATGCCTGATTTTTCATGAAATAAATATCCTGGAATAATTTGAAGTATATGTCCATCATCATCCATATGTTCTCCACCTTACTGGGTAGGTAAGATTATTGGTTATATTGAATGAGAAAAAGTGGCGGCTGGATACGACATTCTACCCCGATAAATCAGTAATTAAACTTATGATTAGGAAATCAGGGTACAGCATATTATCAGTATTCACAAAGCTGCCTGATTGCACACAATGTGAACCAAAATAACACACAGGCATGTGAGTGGGCAGTGAAAAAAAAGGAGGAAATTTTTTTGTTACCTGGCAAGCGCGGTGCACAAACCCGGAAACTTGCAGTATTTTGCCATCTAGAAACTCTGAGGTGCATTTTGAGCTTTTTATTACCACTTTCCAAGACAAAATTCTTTATTTTTTTTTATGGTGTTATCCCCTTTTTCTTTTGTAAAATTCTAAGTGAGGTGTTTGGACTAAGAACAATACAAAGTGAGAGGGAACACATTATTTTTGTCACGATCTTTGCAATATCCCAATGTTTGGAAGACTTGGAGTGAGAAGAGTGTCCCAGAAAATGTAAAAGTACACACAGACAATAGTTTCTAGAAACATTGTATACATTACAAACCAAACCTTTTAATTTTGATTTATTTGCAAATGCCCTTCATTTTGTAATAAACAAGCATAACAGAAACCAACATTTTCCAAATACTTTTGTTGACATTCAGTAATTACAGAAGACACAGGTTTTGCCCATGTTGAGGCAGGGGAGATATTTATCATCTGTACTTGTCTTTGTCTGATATCTATAGATGATTACAATTGGCAATTGAAGATTTTCTCTTTCGTCGTCATAACTTTTCTTTATGTTTTAGTGTGGCTGAGAAAAGACAAGCCGTCTGGCGTGCGTGTGCAAACGTGAAATTTTCAGACGTGCGGCCCGATCGCGTTCCGAATTAGCGGCTATATGACAACGGCTATGGCTCGATCGGCACGTCATCGTGAGTTGAAGCATACGCTGCCCTAGCTGCTTTTTCGGACTAGTTCACATGTTCACACGGCCGAACTGTTTACCGGGTCTAGTCCCCGACTCAAGTGTCAAAATCACAGCGCGATCTTACCGATGTGCAGCCCGATGCCCGGTTCCGTTTTCTTTGTGTGTAAGAAGTGTGTATGTGTTTGGATGGTATACAAGCGGAGTCTACAATCACAGCGCGGCGCCGGGAAAAAAGCGGAGCCCCGAGAAAAACGCGGAACTGGGAAATAAAAAACGTGGATTTCCGCATAAACGCGGAAATTTCACATGCCTGAACACATTAGCTCCTTCAGCTTGTCTTAACACATAAATGTGAACTGCTTGAGGGTTTTGTAACAAGTGTGCCTTCCTGTGAGCAATTCCACTGCCCAGAACCTGGCCCCACCCTAAAGGAATCTGGCAGGAATTTCCTTGCATACTCCCAACCATGGCACAATAGAAAAAGACAGATGCACACAATTGAACAATAGCACTTCACATACCATCTCAAGTGGACTACTTGACTGCTGCCCTCATGGGCCAAGATTTGGATTCAAAGTCTATTAACTATTCATTTATTCAAGATACTTTAAACCAATCAAAATAAAGGTAAGTGAAATAAACATACTTCGAGTACTGGTAAGAAAAATATTGTGTTTATTTAAACTTTAACTATCTATTTACAAATTTAAAGGTCACTTGTGCTAGACATGCAGGCATTCATTTACATACATTACAAAATTGTTTTAGAATTCGTAGACAACTTTTACGTCCCCCCCCCCCCCCCAAAAAAAAGTCTCTAGTTTCTGGTTTCCATGTGTGTTGCATCAGACCCCTGCATCTGCATTTTTGGTTTTCTTTTTTTGCTATGAAACGATGTCCAATTGCAGCCAAAATTGCTGGATCGAATGGAATTCTGCCACGAGTGTTTTGAATGACTTTTTCACCTCGGGGTATGAACGTTTGCCCGATTTGTGAGGCCTCTCTTATTCACAGGGCTCGAAATTAACGCTGGACCGCAGGCCCGAGGCCAGTGATTTTACCGTCGGGCCAGTAAACTTTCCACTGAACAAGTCCGGCGGTCTTGTGATTTTCAACTGAATAAAAATAAATATGTATACATTTACCTAAATCACAGTTTCATTCCATGATTATCTTTCATTAAAAAACAAAAAAGGTTGTCTTTGACTGAGTGTGATTGTTTTTCTTCCTGTCTGTTGTCAAATTGCACCTCCGAGTGCGCATGCTGCTCCTATAAAAAACACGTTGGCCCACCCATGGCGCGCCCGCCGACGGCGCCGTGGTGCTGGAGAGGGAAATTGCTGGGGAGAACCACCGAACCAACTGCAGCTCGTGTATTATGCCCGGGTCGCGTCGCGCACAGTACCAGCGTCGTTCGTGTTTACAAATACATGGACGATGTACATGTACGTGCGTGTGTAGCAAAAAAAATACAACACAGGATGTAGTTGATTTGAAGTCTGATACCTTGCTAACGAATTTGTATAGCGTTGATGTCGTGTTATTGACGTCTAGGTTTTATGCTTTCATTACCACGAATCCCTGTGTTGCATGGAGATAAGTATGGTCTTGTTTCCATACGTCTTGCTCGCTAAGTCTAGCAATAACGGGTTGAGTGCACTGACTACTAATAATTTTATGACAGATCACATTGTATCGTTCCGAGTTTTGACACTCGTTTTCTGACGGCCTGATATTCTGTCAGTCAAGAACAGTTTTCAATTTTTCTCGAGGCTGAGAAGACTAAGAAAGGTATGTGGAAATTCCTAGATGGAGTGTCAAAGCCTAAATCGCCTACAAAACGATCAGCAAATCGCGATAATAGGTTTTCTTTCTGGGGAAAAAAGTTGTTTAAATTTATATTTGCCAAGAGATAACTTATTTATTTTTGGTTATGATATTATTTGCAATATTATAAAGAGAGATTTATGAGAGAGAGGATTGCCTTCCTTAATAAGACTTCAAATAAAAAAAACCTGCTTTTCATGTGTTAAACCTTACCTATTGTAGTATGCGTTTTTGTTGTGTTTTTTTTTTTTCTTCTCATATGACTTCGGTCTTGTAAAAAATGTTGCGGTCCAGTAAAAACTTTGGGCTACAAGCCCTGTGGTCTTGTGGATTTTTTTTCCCAAATTCAAGCCCTGATTCACAATACTTTGTGTATGGGAAATTTGGTCTGGTTCCAATAACCGCATACATGTATCACGTATTTAACTGGTAGGCAAAAAAACAAAAAACAAACAATCGCACTGATTTTGAAGCCAACCTATGATCATGAACGGGAGACTTTTTTTGGCCTTATGTACGTCTCTGTGTACATGCTGATGCATTCGTGTGAAATGCTCGTGTAAAATATGAATCACGTGTTGTATGTGTACAAGTTGTCTGAGGGGTGTGGTTAAGTGGCAAATGTTGACAGGTCAATAACGATGAAATACCACCTACTAACTACCACCTACCGATTTCTTACGAAGGATGGATGCACTTACAGACATTTAACAAAAAGTGTATATTGCCTTGAATAAGGAAAACAATTATTTTGAGGTGCATAATTTTTTTTTTAAATAAACATCTAAATATCCCATATAAATCAAGTGTTTATATTCAGAATCTTTTTACAAATGTCAAAAAAATTAATTCTCGGATATGCAAAAATTTAATTTACTTGAAACTTTCGCAGGTCGGATATTTACGGACCAAATCTGGATATGGACCGAGTCTTCTCTTACTTACCTTGGGATACTGCATGTTGTTGTATTTCATTCGCCTTGTCAAACTTCAGATTCTCAGATCTGCTTTAAAATCCAAACAAGCAAACATGGGTTAAGTTCAGCTTGGGTCTCAATCAACTCTCTGACGGCCGAGCTTTATCCCTACCCCGAAGTACAAACGGTCAACTCGTACCCTTGCCAATGTGTACCCATTTTAGTCAACTCATACAATCCTATCCTTGTCAACTAGTACAATCGTATTCTTGGCCACCTCGTGCCCTCGCCAACTCGTACTCATGCCAAGAACTGTTTTCTGGCTAGCACTATATGCAGGGATGTGATTTGACAAACGTAAACAATTCTAAAAATTGGTTAGTGGGCATTGGTTTCCCTTTGGTCTAGAGGACAAAGCCCCCTGAACCTCCTGGATGTTTAATTTTGGAGGATTTACAGACTCTCCACATCTCCACAAACAAGAAACTAGAGGTTTGGACACAATACAAGCTACTTCTTTTTTTTCCTAGAGGCTACATGTATTTCTCTTCTTTCAAGAAGATTTGGAGGCAACGGGAGATTTGTAAAAAAATAAAAATCCTGAAATCAGCAAAAATCCTTAGAAATCATCACCACCCATGTGTCAGGGATGCCAGTAGCTCTTTGCAACTATCTTTATGTTTTTACTATAAGGGAACTGCTATGGTAAATGGATTCATTGACCCCAATTTTGTCTTAAGAGACACCATTATCATTGTTCCAAATGACACACGATCAGGAGTTCACAATTGCTCCAGAATTTTTGTAATACGAGACCGGAGATCTCTCACCTACATGTAGGGACACATACACTGAAACAACTGATGTTATTCCCCTTGTAAATAGTCCTTTGCCAAGACTGGTAACAAGTCTATGTAATCCTGAATAAATATGTGTATATGTAAATAAATGGTTACGTGTTCATGCAAATTTTTGTCCTAGTTTAAAGAGCCATGTTGAAAGTGAGTGAGTTTTGATTGTTATGTTGTGACGTATGTGTATTCAGAGTGTATGATTGGCTAGAGTTTGGGTGCATCTGCAGTGGGGTTTGAAACTAAGCAACATTTCGACTGCTTGATTTGGTATGCAGCTGCTTGGATAATGTAAAAATTAGCACTGCTTTGCTTGCATTTCCAATACGATTTTTAGACCAAGCTCAGCCCTGAAAAACCTAGAGTATTACTATTTCATGATATATAGTTTGATAACAGTTTATGTAGTGAAGTTGTATGATCATTTTATGGTTGACAATGTAAAGACTATCAGAGGTCAGTTAATATAATGGACGGACTGCCATTTGTGTACCACTGTTTTTTCTTAGTTTTGCAAGTTATGTTGACATTATGTAAAGACCTGCATGAAAAATAGAGGTTTTTTTAGCATAAACTAGTCATGTTTTTCTTTGAAGGATAAGGTGCAGGATACCAATGTTTTGTAATACAATAGAAGTGACGTTTTTTTTAATTTAAAAATGGCTGCTGTTAGAGATAAAGTTTTGATTAACTTAATTTTGAGTACGAGTACATAAAGTTTGGAATTGTCAAAATTTTCCACATTGCTCATATGCCGGGCTTTATGACGAGTCAAGTGAGGGCATGATAATCACCACCATGATAGGTTCCCCTGATCCTGTTAGAAGACAGATAGTCATACATCCATGCGAGAGAGTATGGAGGCCACAAGTTGATCATAGACGATGCGCAGTGGATAAATACAAGCTAATCCAGACCTTGGACACGGGATACAATGGAAGGCAAAAGGGAACAAGACAAGAGCTGTTCAACTTGGAACATTGTGGTGGGCCCATCACGCTTTTTTTGTTTGAATGAAATGAAATTCATTAGAATCAACTGACCGGCGTAAATCGTAATTCTGTATTGATATACAGGGTCAGGAAGTGAGAGATATAAGAGGCCATATTTGAGAGGCCATGTGCACAAAAACCACATAAATAACATGCAGAAGCGGTAGTCAAGCAAGCTAAATGTCAAAGTTTCTTTTAGATCTTACATAGGAAGATTTGCAGACAAACTTGATCAATGTATCTGGGTGCAAAAACTTATTTGGGAATTTTTTAACCCTCCTACTTTTGGTACCTTTTTCATACAAGTTGATGCCCATTTGAAACCATTCGCTTTTGTGGTTTTGAATGGTGAAATAACTGTGTACAGTATTGATTCCCCCAAATGGTTTTGAATGGTAGGTCAGCTAATACAAAACCTTGTTTGGATCTTTCCAAATGGTAGTACAGCTAATACAAAACCTTGTTTGGATACTTCTAAGTGGTGAATCAATGGACCCTCTATGCATTTGAATGGATTTGAATAGTAGTAAAGCTTGCTACCAACACTGTTCAAATGGTATCACCATGTGTGTACAAAACCAATGGGCATTTTGGTAAGTGGAAATTTTGAATGGTTTCAAATGGTCAAACAGTAGGAGGGTTAAAGTATTTTGTTAACTAAAACCACTGTGAAGTCAAAGAGGACAGTGAAGTTCAGCTGAGAGAACTCATAAAAGCATTAAATTCAATCGTGTATAAAACAAAGATAATATTGTGAATTGGAAGACACCACATCGATAATTAATTGATAACCTAGTTATTACTCCTTAATTTATTTGTATATTTATATCCCCTAATTTGTCATGAATTACATTAATGGTTTAACCCTCCTATGCCCAGGCTGAAATTTGGCCCAGTAAGCACCGCACCCACAGACAGTCACTTGAGTATTTTTGGTTGCATTGCCAATTGTTCACACATGTGTATAAGAGTGCTGGAGATAGTGGCAAAGTCAAACACACTTGTGTATGTCTTAAAAGTTATATGCAGAGTCACACAGAGCTGTGTACAGGTATGTACTGCATAAGTTACAGTCGAGTGGTTTTGGTTTTACCTCCTACCAGAGCCACATGTCCTTGCATTTATTTGAGTGCACTGCACAAAGTCAATGGGTTGGGAGTGACATACAAATTTTGAGTGTCTTTGATTGTTAAACCTATAGGAGGGTTAATATCACAGTTTGTCAATTTTGAATTATTAATTAAATTTGTTTGAAGTTAATTTGATTGTCAGTTTGATTTTCTTCCTATTCTTACCTTGTCCTTGGATTGGTCTTGGCAAACTACTTAGGTACACTGTACGTCGCAGCTTTTCAGACGCGCGTTACATATATATGCCATATCAGGGGTGGGATTTGACAAAAGTAAAAAATCCTGAAAAATGGGTAGCAGGTCTGGGTCTCCCTTTGGTCTTGAGGATAAAGCCCCTTGAACCTCCTGGATGTTTACTTTTGTTTTAATCAAATTCTGTCAATTGATTGTGATTTGTATGTTATTAATGAATTGTACACTATTCTGTTCAGATTTTATTCTGGCGAATAAGTTTCATGTTTTTTATACCAAATAAAAGATTATCAAAAAAAAATGGTTTAAATGAATTCATAAATATGAGTTCACGATCAAAACAATTGTTTCATTAAGAACCCTAACTCCCTAGGCCAATTTGCTTACACATAACCTGAATCCTCCAAAATCCTTCAGTAGTAAAGCAAGCACATGACATATATGCACACATGTGTTTCTATCCTGTGGTACATGTACGTGACCAGGGACCCTCCATGCATGCATGGAGCAATAAACAGTGTCCACTGACCCAAGCACTGACCTTGCAATCACTACAACAAACATGGATGTACATGTACCATGGAAAGGCAAATATGCCTAATAACCTCAATCCTCCAAAATCCTTCACTTTAGCAAAGAGCATGTAGCATGTAACATCAATCCTTCAAAATCCTTCACTTTGGCAAAGAGGATTTTGGAGGATTTGGGAAGGTTAGGATTAAGATACACAGCTGTTCTAAATTGTTTGTTTAAAAATATTTTTCATTTCGATGCCTTTAAGCATGTATCCGATGGACGTTGTCTGTGGTTAAGTATGATAAACATCTTTACTTACTTATGTTGAACTTTCCACACAGTGACAGAACTTGTGTGTTGGACACTCAGAAAGCACTGTGTTGTGTCTGAACTCCAGGCTACCTGCTCAACTGAACTGTACAGTAGATCCCACAAAGAAAACAAATATGAAAAAACAGACTTTCTTAGGTAGGGGACCATTCAATATTTAAAGCACAAAAAAAAGGTCTCTGGTTTCTGGTCATATGTCAGCTTCAAATCGCTGCGGTGACACATTTTTCCTTTTTTTGGGTAATCTTTCTTTTTGCCAACCAGTGAAATATGTGATACATGTATGTATACATGGTTATTGGAACCAGACCAAATTTCGTATACCTAAAGTATGGTGGCTAAGAGAGGCCTCACAAATCAGGCAAATGTTCATAACCCTATGAGAAAGCCAGTTAAAACACAGCACGGCAGAATTCCAGTCGATCTAGCAATTTTGGCTGCAATTGGACATCATTTCACAGCAAAAAAAAAGCTAATTAATAATGCTGATGCGCGGCTCTGAGGCGACGCACGTGGAGACCAGAAACCTGAGACTTTTTTTGGGGGGTGGGGGCCTAAAGTATGACAGTTCATTTTTCCAAATATTTGATCAATGGGCAGTTGGAAAAGTGAGTTGTGTAGCTGTTTATTTCTAAACCATGGAAGGTTCACAGTTCCCATGACCCATTACTGACAATCCCATGACCCATTACTGACATCACAGTTTATAATGCACGGTTGGGACAATTTGCCGTCTGTTAAACTAGTCTATTGCCTCTTGAATTTCAAACAAATTTAAGGACTGTCAGACACATAGAATGTATGATATCAATGTATGCATCTTTTGGCCAATTCCCCCCCCCCCCCCCCAAAAAAATAAAAAAAATAAAAAAATATTTAAAAAAATCAAGAAATATTCACTGGACCAGTCTCCGCCCAAATCCTCCCACTCGTATACAGGTGTATCATCCCTCCAGGAACCAATTTCACAGAGCTGCTCAGCAGAGAATTTTGCTAAGCAAGTACTTTTCTTAAGCAATATAAAACAGACTACCAGCCCAAATGCATACATTTTGTACAAAAATTTGGCTGGTCACCAAAGAAATCCGCTAAGAATTTTTTATGAAATTCGCCGCTAAAGGCCTGTTTGAATTTGTGACCTTTAAAAAAAAATGTTGATCAAGTTTGACCTGTGTTTGACCTGTATGAGTGATGTCAATGTCCAACAAGCCTACCGACTGAATTGGAATCCTGCAAATTAAGGACATTGGTTGTGGGTGGGTAGCAATAGCGCCCAGTATCACAGCGGTTGGAGATGAGGTTACAGTAAGGAATCATTTGGTGACATGTACTCACTCAAATTGGCCCAGGGTAGTGGGCGGGAATGCAGTGACATCATCATGATTGACCATGACTGTGGACAAGTTAACATGATGACCATCTGACCATACCAAGCCATGCTCTGGATGAAAAGCTGTGTAGTAACAAAACAAAAATGAGTAAAAAGCATGATCTGTATATAGCATATTTACAGTAGGGTTTTCAGTTTGTACGTGCTTGACCGAAGCCCTCCACACGCACAGCGCATCGCCCACAACAAAAAAACATCAACATTTTAAATCAAAAAATTATATTACTTTTGCCTGTCGAAATCTTACATGTAATAGCTCATTGGAAAGCTTATAGTCTCAGCTATCCAACAATGTACATAAAATAGCAATCGGAAGTACGTTCGAAAGGCTAGGTTTTTATGAATGAACCACTCTCATCCCGCCAAGCCTTTCGCGAAGTGTTCCGAGATCGGGTGCATTCGGCCCGTAAAATTTGCCGCGCTCTGCTGAGGGCATCCACTTACATGTAGGAGCCGTCTCCGCGCCCAAGTACATTGTGATTGACATGAAAACAGGTTTCTCTATAAAGACAAAGGGCTCCTTTACATACCCATGCTTGCTCAATCTCCACAGCTACTCTACAACCGAAGTTATGAAGAGATACAAAATTTAACACCGTTTTTCGAGGTGAAATTTTTAAGTTGAAAGGTAAGAGCGATGTCTGAATGAATTTTAATAATAATAATAATAATAATGAACATTTGTAATGCGCCGGTATCCGTCAAAAGAGACGCTCATGGCGCAGTGACACATTAGAGTAAACAATAAAACAAAATACATGGTAAGAACAATGCAATATAAAATTACAATATGTGATAGTTTTGAGCCGTAATTGTGTTTAGTTTTGAGCGGAGAGTGTATTTTTTGCACCCTGTCAAAAGCTCTTATGATGGAAACGAGCACGAACGCTGTGCGTGTGTACCACGGTGTGTGTAGGCTGATTCAACGGTTTTGTTGCCATTAGGGATGTACACAGTGTATAGACAGTCGGGCTTCATCGAATGCTGTATACTTGATTAAATAAAACAGGATTCCTCAAAAACTACTCGTCCGATTTTCTTTATTTAAACACCATTGTATTTCTTTCATCAAGACCTTTAATTTGATATAAATATTGAGCATATTGGTTTAGGAATAATTTTTCCCCTGAAAACCCTATTTACAGTTGATCTCGGACTAATGTATTTGGAGTTTTTGAAAAAAAAATTTTTACCCCTGCAAAATATGACCCCTGAAAATGATGGAAGCCTGGTAACCCAACACAGAGCTGACAGGAATAAGCCTAATAGGAATTGATGTGTGCATGTGCATTGACTTGTGTGGCTGCCTCACGGTGTGGGAAAAATGAGTACCCTTGCATACGACGGTGAGTACAAAGTCAATGGAGGGGTGGTGAAACTTTTTACGTAGGCCCCCAAAAAATATCTGGTTTCTGGTCTCCGCGCACAGCGCCTCAGCATTTTTAATTTTCTTTTGCTATGGAACGATGTCCAATTGCAGCCAAAATTGCTGGATCGATTGGAATTCTGCCGTGCTGTTTTAAATGACTTTTTCACATGGGGTATAAACGTTTGCCTGATTTGTGAGGCCTCTCTTAGCCACCATACTTTGTGTATGTCAAATTTGGTCTCAGAGCGTATGCATGTACATGTATCATACGTGTCCATTTCCTTGTTGCTAAAAAAAATATTAATAAAATAAAGCGCGTCACTGCACTGATTTTGAAGCCGACCTATGACCAGAAACCAGAGACTTTCTTGGCCTCATGGCAAAATTATGGAAATTTCTCTTTTCGAAATTGATTTGATCATAAACAGAATACTTAAATTATTATAGGGCCTATGTAACAAAAAAAGTTTTGTCACTGAAATCTGCAAACTGCCGTGCGTAGTGTAATATTTTCGGTTCCATATGTCACAAAATTTAAATGCTTCTAGCTGTTATGATAGTTAAACGTGTAAGGAAACTATCTAACGTTAGTGTGTGAATTTATTTATTTTTTTATTTTTTTTAAATATCCTCAATTTGCGCGTTTTGAATTTACAAGATCGAGACTGTTAATGTTACTAAGTTACTAACAGAAACAGTTAAACAGTTAACGTTACGTTAGTGTCAATGCCTGATGACAAGCAATGCCAACAGAAGAAGTGTGTGGCTAACAGTTAAGCCTAAGGATCCAGGTCCGTGCCACAATCATTACTAATAATAGACTAATGTTAAATGTTATTGCACTTATATTAAGGACCAAAAAGATCTTGCCGAACACACAGTTAATGGGTACATACATGCAAACTGACAACCGAATGACAACCACTCTATGGTACAAGAAAACACGGCAGACCAAGGGCAAGGTGGCGGGACGAAATTGCTGAGGCACTGGGGACACCTGGATGGACAAGGCATGCAAGGGACAGAAACTAATGGAAGCGGCGTGGAGGTCATAAGACATCTCGACCCTTGACCTTGTGACAACTCGACCCTTGTGACAACTCGACCCTTGTGACAACTCGACCCTTGTGACAACTCGACCCTTGTGACAACTCGACCCTTGTGACAACTCGGCCCTTGTGACAACTCGGCCCTTGTGACAACTCGGCCCTTGTGACAACTCGGCCCTTGTGACAACTCGGCCCTTGTGACAACTCGGCCCTTGTGACAACTCGGCCCTTGTGACAACTCGGCCCTTGTGACAACTCGGCCCTTGTGACAACTCGGCCCTTGTGACAACTCGGCCCTTGTGACAACTCGACCCTTGTGACAACTCGACCCCTGTGACAACACGACCTACAAGACAACTCAACCCTTTGTGACAACTCGATCCCCTTTTTTTACTCATGCTGCAGGAAGGATTGATGCACAGGCCAAATAGTGTTGCCATACTGGGTGCTAGAATAAGCCTACTGATCAATATTGAGGGAAAACGATGAGCTATTTGTAGGTATGTGAAGATACGCATCGATCGCGGCCGATATTTTCTGCCCGATTTCTGTTCCGCATCGCGTCATGCACGCTGGGGAAATCCCCATAAATTCGCATTCTGATTGGCTGTAGACGATGATGGCGTGGAAAATCCCCTCTTACATCCGCCATGTTTGATTTTTTTATTTTTGGAATGTTTTGACCTTCGCTGGAAAAGTTTAAGAAATCACTGTTTTGACGGCACAAATACCACTCTAAGGCCCAATCCTACATTATTGAAAGGTTAGTCTACATTATTGTTGTTATTTCATCTTTAAAATCCCAAAGTTTCATTGTATTTTATGGGTCCCCAAAAAAATTGACTTACCCGGAGTCTGACGCGGCCGGGTCGACGCGACGGTCGCAGCTGATTATGAAGGAATCACAAGCGTTTTGTTCAAACCACAATCGTTTTATTCAAAAAGTCGCGTTTTCGGTCACAAAATTCTAATCAAGTACCTGTCAGAGAAATGACGCTAATAATGAGCTCCAAATGCGTGTAATTTCCTTATCAATTAAGATATCTCAATAACTTTGGTACCACTGTGTAGGATTTTTCAAACTCTTTCCAGTGGTACTAATTGCATTGGTATTGGTTCACTTTGAATATTTTCTTCAATCACATACCTACTATTTGCATTTCTAAACAATGATAAATTGGGTCGAGTTGTCCATGTGATGTCGAGTTGTCACAAGATGTCGAGTTGTCACAAGGGTCTAGTTGTCTTGTGGGTCTAGTTGTCTCGTGGGTCGAGTTCTTTGTGGATCGAGTTGTCACAAGGGTCGAGTTGTCTCGTAGGTCGATTTGTTTTAGGTCGAGTTGTCACAACGGTCGAGATGTCCTAACCCCGGCGTGGAGAGGCCTTCGCCCAGCAGTGGGACACAACAGGCTACCAATGATGATGATGATGATGATGATGATGATGATGATGATGATGATGATGATGATGATGATGATGATGATGATGATGATGATGATGATGATGATGATGATGATGATGATGTAACGTTAGCGGTGTTGTCGAGAAGGTACCGACCACATTGTATGTAATTTTACCTCCTTGTTGTAACGTTAACATTTGTCATGATTATGAAATTTACGTTTAGGCAGTGTTTTTGTTTATGACTTCCATTTTCAAAACAGACTAACGTTAAGCATTAGGAACGAAGAGAAACAATTCCTACCACTTCGCAAATGGTTTACGTTTGTTCGTCGCGACTTGCCGTTGCCGAGAAACATTTTACCACAGGAAAGAAGGTTATGTCAGACTCAGTCAGAGATCATTCGTACCATTTCATGCCGGAGCTAGGCGCCTGATGCATGTCTGAAAATCAACAACTGCTAGCAGCGCTTACCAGACTGAAGCTAGCCGCGAATTGGGCCAGAAAAGCCATCCGCGCATTCGCAGCCAACCGCGAATTCAGAAAAGGGAATGAGCGACACAATATACTGACGTTGGTCAAAATAATTATTAACAGTTAATTTTACCTATTACCTTTTATTTAAATGTACTTTTTATGAAATAATCATAAAGTACATGTCAATGCCCTCACTTCATTCCTGTTAAAGCAAATTTGTCCCACTAATTAATGTCTAATTAGACCGTGTTTAAAGGGACAAATATTCGAAGGTGTCTGCACTTTTTCAGGCTTTTTCTATTTTTTTGGAAAAAAGGGGGTTCACTAAAAACAAAATGTACCAAATATCTCTTAGAAATATTAATTTTTTATTTGATAATCATAAAGGACATGTCATTGTCCACACTTAATTTCCGTTAAGGCAAATTTGGCCCATTAATTAGTGTCTAATTAGACCGTGTTTAAAGGGACAAATATTCGAATGTGTCTGCACTTTTTCAGGCCTTTTCTCCTTTTTTGTACGAAATGGGGTTCACTTTAAACAAAATGTACCAAACATCTCTCATAAATATTAATTTTTATTTGATAATCATAAAGAACATGTCATTGTCCATACTTAATTTCTGTTAAGGCAAATTTGGCCCATTAATTAGTGTCTAATTAGACCGTGTTTAAAGGGACAATTTTCGAATTTGGCTATTCACGCATTTCTTCTTTTTTGTACAAAAAGGGGTTCACTAAAAACAAAATGTACCAAACATCTCTTAGAAATATTAATTTTTTATTTGATAATCATAAAGAACATGTCAATGCCCACACTTAATTTCCATTAAGGCAAATTTGGCCCATTAATTAGTGTCTAATTAGACTGTGTTTAAAGGACAAATATTCGAATGTGTCTGCACTTTTTCAGGCCTTTTCTCCTTTTTTGTACGAAAAGGGGTTCACTTTAAACAAAATGTACCAAACATCTCTTATAACTATTAATTTTTATTTGATAATCATAAAGAACGTTTCATTGTCAACACTTAATTTCCGTTAAGGCAAATTTGGCCCATTAATTAGTGTCTAATTAGACCGTGTTTAAAGGGACAATTTTCGAATTTGGCTTTAAAAAAGGCCTGAAAAAGTGCAGACACGTCATTCCAATATTTGTCCCTTTAAACACAGTCTAATTAGACACTAATTAGTGGGCCAAATTTGCTTTAACAGGAATGAAGTGAGGGCATTGACATGTTCTTTATGATTATTTAATAAAAAGTACATTTAAGTAAACGGTAATAGGTAAAATTAACTGTTAATAATTTGACCAACGTCAGTAAATTGTGTCGCTCATTCCCTTTTCTGAATTCGCGGCTGTGAATTCGCGGTTGGAAATTCCCAACCGCGAATTCGCGGATGGCTTTCTGGCCCAATTCGCGGCTAGCTTCAGTCTGGTCAAGCGCTTGCCGCTTGCATGCGCATGCTGCGCTGGTACGTGTCTAGATATCAGTGCAGTGTGTGGTGGGTACACGTGTATCTATGGAACGCTACAGCTGCCTTCGGTGCCCATATCGCTTCATTCGGCTGATTCACCATTTCATTCGGCCGATTCACCATTTCATTCTGCTATATCACCATTTCATTCGGCTACTCATCATTTCATTTGCCCAATCATCATTTCATTCGGCTAGTCTTCATTTCGTTCGCCTTTTCGTCATTTCATTCGGCTAGTCGTCATTTCATTCGGCCATTCACCATTTCATTCGCCCAATCATCATTTCATTCGGCTAGTCTTCATTTCGTTCGGCTTTTCATCATTTCATTCGGCTAGTCATCATTTCATTCGGCTATTCACCATTTCATTTGCCACCAAGATCAAGCTAGCCGCGGATTCAACCGCGGATTCAACCGCGGATTCAGCTGCAGGTTTTCTCACGGATTTAACCGGATCGGGTCAGTTTAAAAACTGGATAGGTTGGTCCAGTGCGTGTGAATACTGCACTCAATACGGTACATTTCCACACGGCCGGGCGCAGGCGAAATGAAATGATGATTGCGCCCAGCCTCTGTCGTTATAAGCGTAATCTTATAACGCCAAACCCACGATATGCCCTAAGGTGAAATGTCATCTCCATAATTCGTTAACAAAAGTTAACAAAAAATAACATTAAATGGGGCACAAATTGTTTTAACTTTGGACGAGTTGGTCATAATTAAAGTGACGCTAGAATATGTACCATTATCGCCGGTATTTCCACACGGCCGGGCGCAGGCGAAATGAAATGATGATTGCGCCCAGCCTCTGTTGTTAAAAGCGTAATCTTATAACGCCAAAACCACGATATGCCCTAAGGTGAAATGTCATCTCCATAATTCGTTAACAAAAATTAACAAAAATTAACATTATAGGGGGCACAAATTGTTTTAACTTTTGATGAGTTGGTCACAAATACTCTGCATTGTGTAACTATACACGGCATATGCCGTGTATAGTTACACAATGCAGAGTATTTGTGACCAACTCATCAAAAGTTAAAACAATTTGTGCCCCCTATAATGTTAATTTTTGTTAATTTTTGTTAACGAATTATGGAGATGACATTTCACCTTAGGGCATATCGTGGTTTTGGCGTTATAAGATTACGCTTTTAACAACAGAGGCTGGGCGCAATCATCATTTCATTTCGCCTGCGCCCGGCCGTGTGGAAATGTACCGTATTGAGTGCAGTATTCACACGCATGGACCAACCTATCCAGTTTTTAAACTGACCCGATCCGGTTAAATCAGTGAGAAAACCTGCAGCTGAATCCGCGGTTGAATCCGCGGCTAGCTTGATCTTGGTGGCAAATGAAAATGGTGAATAGCCGAATGAAATGATGACTAGCCGAATGGAATGATGAAAAGCCGAACGAAATGAAGACTAGCCGAATGAAATGATGATTGGGCAAATGAAATGGTGAATAGCCGAATGAAATGATGATTGGGCGAATGAAATGGTGAATGGCCGAATGAAATGACGACTAGCCGAATGAAATGACGAAAACGCGAACGAAATGAAGACTAGCCGAATGAAATGATGATTGGGCAAATGAAATGATGAGTAGCCGAATGAAATGGTGATATAGCAGAATGAAATGGTGAATCGGCCGAATGAAATGGTGAATCAGCCGAATGAAGCGATATGGGCACCGAAGGCAACTAGCTGTAGCGTTCCATAAAATTCGGTGCTGACTTCAGCACCAGGCTGAAGTGAGCACCGAATTTGGTGCCAGCACCAAATTCAGTGCTGGCAACAAATTTCAAATACCGCCAAAGGCCGTCAATATACGTCATTAAGTGTAAACGTACAGTACCATAGAAAAATACACAATGATGATTCGCACAATTTTGACGAGAAGTGTTCCATCGTAAAATAGCAAAATTGTAATTTTTTTCTTCACAGATGTGTTCATCACATCTCTAGCTATAATCTATTAGCGCCCCCAATTAATCGATCCACTAATTAACCCAGCCGGACTAATTAAAGAGTGCATACAATTATCCAATCGGCATATATATATGTATAATGTACGAACGGCATACCTATCTTTGACCGAAAGGTTTCCATTATAAAATGGCAAAATTGTAATTTTTTTCTTCATAGATGTGTTCATCACATCTCTAGCTATAATCTATTAGCGCCCCCAATTAATCGATCCACTAATTAACCCAGCCGGACTAATTAAAGAGTGCATACAATTATCCAATCGGCATATCCATATGTACAATGTACGAACGGCATACCTATCTTTGACCGAAAGGTTTCCATTATAAAATGGCAAAATTGTCATTTTTTTCTTCACAGATGTGTTCATCACATCTCTAGCTATAATCTATTAGCACCTCCAATTAATCGATCCACTAATTAACCCAGCCGGACTAGTTAAAGAGTGCATACAATTATCCAATCGGCATATCTATATGTATAATGTACGAACGGCATACCTATTTTGACCGAAAGGTTTCCATTATAAAATGGCAAAATTGTCATTTTTTTCTTCACAGATGTGTTCATCACATCTCTAGCTATAATCTATTAGCACCTCCAATTAATCGATCCACTAATTAACCCAGCCGGACTAGTTAAAGAGTGCATACAATTATCCAATCGGCATATCTATATGTATAATGTACGAACGGCATACCTATCTTTGACCGAAAGGTTTCCATTATAAAATGGCAAAATTGAAATTTGTTTCTTCATAGATGTGTTCATCACATCTCTAGCTATAATCTATTAGCGCCCCCAATTAATCGATCCACTAATTAACCCACCCAGACTAATTAAAGAGTGCATACAATTATCCAATCGGCATATCCATATGTACAATGTACGAACGGCATACCTATCTTTGACAGATAGGTTTCCATTGTAAAATGGCAAAATTGCAACTTTTTTCTTCATTAGATGTGTTTATCCACATCTCTAGCTATAATCTATTAGCGCCCCCAATTAATCGATCCACTAATTAACCCAGCCGGACTAATTAAAGAGTGCATACAATTATCCAATCGGCATATCCATATGTACAATGTACGAACGGCATACCTATCTTTGACCGAAAGGTTTCCATTATAAAATGGCAAAATTGTAATTTTTTTCTTCATAGATGTGTTCATCACATCTCTAGCTATAATCTATTAGCGCCCCCAATTAATCGATCCACTAATTAACCCAGCCGGACTAATTAAAGAGTGCATACAATTATCCAATCGGCATATCCTTATGTACAATGCACGAACGGCATACCTATCTTTGACCGATGGGTTTCCATTGTAAAATGGAAAAAGTGAAAAAAAATTCTTCATAGATGTGTTAATCACATCTGTGGCTATAATCTATTAGCGCCCCCAATTAATCGATTCACTAATTAGCCCCGCCCGACTAATAACAAAATGCATACAATTATCCAATCGGAATCTCCACATGTACAATGTACGAACGGCATACCTATCTTTGACCGAAAGGTTTCCATTATAAAATGGCAAAATTGTAATTTTTTTCTTCATAGATGTGTTCATCACATCTCTAGCTATAATCTATTAGCGCCCCCAATTAATCGATCCACTAATTAACCCAGCCGGACTAATTAAAGAGTGCATACAATTATCCAATCGGCATATCCATATGTACAATGTACAAACGGCATACCTATCTTTGACCGAAAGGTTTCCATTATAAAATGGCAAAATTGAATTTTTTTTCTTCACAGATGTGTTCATCACATCTCTAGCTATAATCTATTAGCGCCCCCAATTAATCGATCCACTAATTAACCCAGCCGGACTAATTAAAGGGTGCATACAATTATCCAATCGGCATATCTATATGTATAATGTACGAACGGCATACCTATTTATTTTTTTTAAAGTAAATTTAGGATACGTGTAACTGAAACTGTATATTAATGGTTACCCTTCAGACAAAAAGGTCATAACTCATGGGTGGTGCATCATCTTCGTCGACATTATTGTCTTGACACTATAACGGCCGAACTTGACATATAGAAAAGAATCCTCGTGACACTATGAACAAACTCATGATGTTCTGTACATAAAAGACCGTAACATATGACCATAAAAGACAACAGACTGACAGACCTATATATGTAAATACATGGAAATACTTATCTTATTATTTTCGGTATAAACTACATTCACCATTTTCCCTTGATCTTTACATATTCATTTGAATTCCCTATCTCTCTGAAACAAATGTTATTAATATTTCCACTTTATACATTTCCATACTGCTTCAGAGGTTAACAAACTATTCAGACACATTTATAACAACTTATAAAAGTTCTTAACACCTAGACTATACAGCTATTTACGATGTAACTGGCTTTGTGTATTCCTAAACCAGATGAATGAAGAATTTAAGAAAAAAATATCAGTGAAATAGATCAGAAATTCCTGCATGATAAAATAACTGTGCTATAGTAAGTTAAGAATTATTAAATTAGACAATATTAATTTCAATAGGTTTTACTTATTTCCATTTCCACAAGTAATCTATATTGTAAGCCTATTAAGAATATCACTGAAATGCTATCATCTGCTTAAACTATAGTTAAACATTGTAACGCGTTGACGATTGTAATTGCAGTTTTTTCTTATAGAACAATACATACCCGGTAGGTTATTTGTAATGTTCGTCGTGACAAATACAATGTCACACATTTATTTCCATGTTGGCAACAACTTAATCCATAATGGGTACAATAGTACATTACAGATTATTAATATTAAGCACAGTTGACAATATGTTAAGTGTAAATTACAGGATTTATACATAGGAACTTGGCAGTATACATAGGAACTTGGCAGTATTACCAACATGTAGGGGAAAATGAAGCATAATGCTTTTAAATCTTCCCCTATGACAGACAAAGACTTAGACATGACAAGGACATGTAACAGGCATGTGAGACCTGACTACTAAATAATTCATAACAATAATAACATTTTGATAATAATTTGAATCAGGTTTGGTTTTTACTGCATATACATATTTATAAAAAAAAAATTGAGAATGAACAAAGTGTAAGAGGTTCTTTTAGATCCGGTTTGAGAGGATTCCAAAATATAATACCACGAGAAAATACACTGTTTTTAGATAATGACGTTCTGTTATAATTAATGTAAAGATTACCATTCGATGCACCACGGGTGCCATATGTATGTACCGATGAAGATAGCGTCCAAAAATCTTTGAAATCAGTAGGAAGGAGGTCATTTTTATACTTAAACATGAATTTGCCTAGATTTAGATTGTATAGGTCGATGAATTTAATAACATTTAACTCTGCAAACAACGCAGCGGTATGTTCTAAGTACCAACTTTTTGTAATAATTCGAACAGCTTTCTTCTGTATAGAAGAAAAACTTTATTAGATTGTGAAGTTGAGCTACCCCAATTTAATATAGCATAATTTATATATGGAAAAACGAGGGAATTATATAACGTTAAAAGAATATGTTGAGGTAGAAAAAATTTCAATCTGTTCATGACACCAATGTTTTTGGAGATTTTGCTGGTCAACATATCTATATGTTTATTCCAAGAAAGATTCTCATCAATAACAATTCCTAAGAATTTTGTACTCTTTACTTGGTTCAATGTAGTACCATTTATACGTATATTAACATTGCGGTTGTATTTGTTCTGTCGAGTACTAAAAACTATATAATTGGTCTTAAGTAGATTTACAGATAGTTTATTGGATGAGAGCCATTTGCTTATCTTAACAAGTTCAATATTCAAATTATTAATAGCAATGTCTACATTGTGGTGGTTATATAATAGATTTGTATCATCTGCAAATAAACAGAATGAAACCATATTAGTCGAATTACATATATCATTAACATAAATAATGGACAATAAAGGACCCAATACAGAACCTTGAGGAACTCCACAGGAAATTGAGTTATGTAATGAATTTGATGAATTATATGAGACAAATTGTTTTCTTTGTGATAAGTAACTCTTGAACCAGTCCAAGGGTATTCCGCGAACACCAATATGTTCCAATTTATGAAGAAGTATATCATGATTAACAGTATCAAAAGCCTTGGACAGGTCCAGGAAAATACCGATTGATATTTGCTTGTTTTCACTGGCATTAACAATTTAATTAAGTACACTCGTAATTGCTAACTCAGTGGAGCGTTGTGCTCTGAATCCATATTGCGATTCTGATAACAACCCATACTTATACTTACTTATTTATTTACGAGTATAAACAATTTTTTCAAATACTTTATATAGCACAGGTAAAATCGAAATAGGCCTGTAATTACTAAAATCGTGTTTGCTACCATTTTTGTATAGGCCCTATGGGTACAACTTTACCTATTTTTAAACTGTCGGGGAAAATCCCTGACGTAAATGACTGGTTGAATAACAGTGTCAGTGGCTTTGCTAAAGCATTCCTGGATTCTTTGATAACAGAAGAGCTTAATCCATCAAAACAGGGGCTTTTCCAGAAGGGAGTTTAAGAATAACAGTGGCAATTTCTGCTTCAGTGATCGGGCCAGAAATAACGAATGTGGACACCTGTCACCAAGAAAGGTCTCAAATGATTGGTCAGGTATTGGTAGTTTTTACCAATGTTATTACCAATATTGATAAAATAATTATTAAAGGAACTAGCAATATCTTTATCATTTTCTATTCGCACGCCATTTTGTACAAAATAACATGGGTTAGATTTAGCTTTGGATCTACATAATAATGAATTTATAAGCTTCCATGCATGTACCCTTAGGATTATTTTTCTCTCTATTGAACTGTTCACAAAAATAATTCTTTTTAGCTGTTCTAATAATGGGTGTAAGTACGTTTTTATACAGCGCATAGGAAGATTTGTTTTGAAAAGTGGGACTCTTAAGATATTTCTTATACAAGTAATTTTTACGTCTAACCGAATTGTAAATGCCTTCTGTTAACCATGGAGACTTGTCTTGATTAACTCTGCATTTGAGATCCCGTTGTGGAAAATGTTTGTCATAAAGTTTTATTACATAATCTATGAACTGGTCGTACATTTCATTCACATCTTTTGTAGAAAGTAACAAATCCCAGTTAGTGTCATTAAGTTCTTGGTTAAAATTCCGAATATTTGTTTTATTAAAATTACGTTTGGTATAATTCTGTGCTTTTGGATCTCGTGCTTTACATTTATCTATAACCATGAATACAGGAAGATGGTCACTAATATCTGTGATTAAAATACCTGCTTTATGACTGGAAAAAACATTGGTGAATATATTGTCAATCAGAGTTGCACTATTACTGGTAATTCGTGCAGGTTTGTTAATAAGGGGATAGAAGGAATGAGAAGACAATGTGTCAATAAAATGTTGCACATTGATGTCTGTCTCAGAGTTCAGTAAGTTTATGTTAAAGTCACCCATTACGTAACAGGGTTTGTTTTCTGTGAGTCCTAGTGTTTCATTAAACTTTTCTGTAAAAGTTAGGCATGATCCATCCGGTATTAACATTCCGAGGATAATAAATAAACATGAATCAAGATATGAAGATGTCAATGACTATTCGTACAACTAAAATGTTGCATATAAAAATATCAATGACCGAATTGTGTGAACTTTTAATTGGTTGGGCTGGGCTCATTAGTGGGTCGATTAATTGGGGGCGCTAATAGATTATAGCTAGAGATGTGATGAACACATCTATGAAGAAAAAATTGCAATGTTGCCATTTTATAATGGAAACCTTTCGGTCAATGATAGGTATGCCGTTCGTACATTGTACATCAGGATATGCCGATTGGATAATTGTATGCACTCTTTAATTAGTCGGGCTGGGCTAATTAGTGGATCGATTAAATTGGGGCGCTAATAGATTATAGCTAGACTTGTGATGAACACATCTATGAAGAAACAATTGACAATTTTGCCATTTTACAATGGAAACCTTTCGTTCAAAGATAGGTATGCAGTTCGTACATTGTACATATGGATATGCAGATTGGATAATTGTATGCATTTCTTAATTAGTTAGGCTGGGTTAATTAGTGGAACGATTAATTGAGGGCGCTAATAGATTATAGCTAGAGATGTGATGAACACATCTATGAAGAAAAAAATTACAATTTTGCCATTTTATAATGGAAACCTTTCGGTCAAAGATAGGTATGCCGTTCGTACATTGTACATATGGATATGCCGATTGGATAATTGTATGCACTCTTTAATTAGTCCGGCTGGGTTAATTAGTGGATCGATTAATTGGGGGCGCTAATAGATTATAGCTAGAGATGTGATGAACACATCTATGAAGAAAAAAATTACTATTTTGCCATTTTATAATGGAAACCTTTCGGTCAAAGATAGGTATGCCGTTCGTGCATTGTACATAAGGATATGCCGATTGGATAATTGTATGCACTCTTTAATTAGTCCGGCTGGGTTAATTAGTGGATCGATTAATTGGGGGCGCTAATAGATTATAGCTAGAGATGTGATGAACACATCTATGAAGAAAAAAATTTCAATTTTGCCATTTTATAATGGAAACCTTTCGGTCAAAGATAGGTATGCCGTTCGTGCATTGTACATAAGGATATGCCGATTGGATAATTGTATGCACTCTTTAATTAGTCCGGCTGGGTTAATTAGTGGATCGATTAATTGGGGGCGCTAATAGATTATAGCTAGAGATGTGATGAACACATCTATGAAGAAAAAAATTACTATTTTGCCATTTTATAATGGAAACCTTTCGGTCAAAGATAGGTATGCCGTTCGTGCATTGTACATAAGGATATGCCGATTGGATAATTGTATGCACTCTTTAATTAGTCCGGCTGGGTTAATTAGTGGATCGATTAATTGGGGGCGCTAATAGATTATAGCTAGAGATGTGATGAACACATCTATGAAGAAAAACGTTGCAATTTTGCCATTTTACAATGGAAACCTTTCGGTCAAAGATAGGTATGCCGTTCGTACATTGTACATGTGGAGATTCCGATTGGATAATTGTATGCATTTTTTATTAGTCGGGCGGGGCTAATTAGTGAATCGATTAATTGGGGGCGCTAATAGATTATAGCCACAGATGTGATGAACACATCTATGAAGAAAAAAATTGCAATTTTGCCATTTTACAATGGAAACCTTTCGGTCAAAGATAGGTATGCCGTTCGTACATTGTACATGTGGAGATTCCGATTGGATAATTGTATGCATTTTTTTATTAGTCGGGCGGGGCTAATTAGTGAATCGATTAATTGGGGGCGCTAATAGATTATAGCCACAGATGTGATTAACACATCTATGAAGAAAAAAATTTCAATTTTGCCATTTTATAATGGAAACCTTTCGGTCAAAGATAGGTATGCCGTTCGTGCATTGTACATAAGGATATGCCGATTGGATAATTGTATGCACTCTTTAATTAGTCCGGCTGGGTTAATTAGTGGATCGATTAATTGGGGGCGCTAATAGATTATAGCTAGAGATGTGATGAACACATCTATGAAGAAAAAAATTACAATTTTGCCATTTTATAATGGAAACCTTTCGGTCAAAGATAGGTATGCCGTTCGTACATTGTACATATGGATATGCCGATTGGATAATTGTATGCAATCTTTAATTAGTCCGGCTGGGTTAATTAGTGGATCGATTAATTGGGGGCGCTAATAGATTATAGCTAGAGATGTGATGAACACATCTGTGAAGAAAATAATTACAATTTTGCCATTTTATAATGGAAACCTTTCGGTCAAAGATAGGTATGCCGTTCGTACATTGTACATAAGGATATGCCGATTGGATAATTGTATGCACTCTTTCATTAGTCCGGCTGGGTTAATTAGTGGATCGATTAATTGGGGGCGCTAATAGATTATAGCCACAGATGTGATGAACACATCTATGAAGAAAAAAGTTGCAATTTTGCCATTTTACAATGGAAACCTTTCGGTCAAAGATAGGTATGCCGTTCGTACATTGTACATGTGGAGATTCCGATTGGATAATTGTATGCATTTTTTTATTAGTCGGGCGGGGCTAATTAGTGAATCGATTAATTGGGGGCGCTAATAGATTATAGCCACAGATGTGATTAACACATCTATGAAGAAAAAAATTACAATTTTGCCATTTTATAATGGAAACCTTTCGGTCAAAGATAGGTATGCCGTTCGTACATTGTACATATGGATATGCCGATTGGATAATTGTATGCACTCTTTAATTAGTCCGGCTGGGTTAATTAGTGGATCGATTAATTGGGGGCGCTAATAGATTTTAGCTAGAGATGTGATGAACACATCTATGAAGAAAAACAATTACAATTTTGCCATTTTACAATGGAAACCTTTCGGTCAGAGATAGGTATGCCGTTCGTACATTGTACATATGGATATGCCGATTGGATAATTGTATGCACTCTTTAATTAGTCTGGGTGGGCTAATTAGTGGATCGATTAATTGGGGGCGCTAATAGATTATAGCTAGAGATGTGATGAACACATCTATGAAGAAAAAAATTACAATTTTGCCATTTTATAATGGAAACCTTTCGGTCAAAGATAGGTATGCCGTTCGTGCATTGTACATAAGGATATGCCGATTGGATAATTGTATGCACTCTTTAATTAGTCCGGCTGGGTTAATTAGTGGATCGATTAATTGGGGGCGCTAATAGATTATAGCTAGAGATGTGATGAACACATCTATGAAGAACATTTTTTACAATTTTGCCATTTTATAATGGAAACCTTTCGGTCAAAGATAGGTATGCCGTTCGTACATTGTACATAAGGATATGCCGATTGGATAATTGTATGCACTCTTTAATTAGTCCGGCTGGGTTAATTAGTGGATCGATTAATTGGGGGCGCTAATAGATTATAGCTAGAGATGTGATGAACACATCTATGAAGAACATTTTTTACAATTTTGCCATTTTATAATGGAAACCTTTCGGTCAAAGATAGGTATGCCGTTCGTACATTGTACATAAGGATATGCCGATTGGATAATTGTATGCACTCTTTAATTAGTCCGGCTGGGTTAATTAGTGGATCGATTAATTGGGGCGCTAATAGATTATAGCTAGAGATGTGATGAACACATCTATAAAGAAAAAAATTACAATTTTGCCATTTTATAATGGAAACCTTTCGGTCAAAGATAGGTATGCCGTTCGTACATTGTACATCAGGCTCTGTGTTGACTATCGGAGATTGAATGCTGTAACACACCAGAATTCATTCCCATTGCCGCGTATCGATGAATCACTACAGGCACTGGGAAAAGCCAAGTATTTCAGTGTGCTGGATCTTACTTCTGGGCTCTGCCAGGTCGCTATGGCAGAAGACGATATGCAGAAGACGGCCTTCATCGCACCGTTTGGTCTATGGGAATACACACGAATGCCTTTTGGCCTGTGTAATAGTCCTGCAACATTTCAGAGGCTGATGCTGTGGTGTTTTGGAGATCAGGCTCTGGAGAGTCTTCTAATATATTTAGACGATATCATCATATACTCGGACACCGTCGATGAACACCTGAAGAGGGTTGAGCTTGTATTCTCCAGGCTACAGAAATATGGTTTGAAGCTAAAACCAACCAAGTGTTCTTTCTTCAAGACTGAGGTGAAATACTTGGGACATCTGGTTGTTGCTGGAGAGAGAGTGAAACCCGACCCAACAAGGTCAAAGTTGTGAAAGATTGGCCACAGCCCACTACTGTCAACCAGCTCCGCTCATTTCTGGGCTTTGCAGGATTCTTTAGAAAATTCATCAGGCAGTATTCAGTTGTTGCATCACCCTTATTTGCTTACCTAAAGGGAACCTCCACGAAAGGAACAGGAACCAAGCATGCAGGGATAAGTCTCGATGAGCAAGCTGTTTCGGCATTCCAAATTCTGAAGGCAAAACTCACACAGGGTCCAGTCCTCCGGTTTGCAGATTTCTCTCGGCCATTCGTCGTTGAGACGGATGCAAGTACTGCTGGGTTGGGTTCTGTCTTGTCGCAACTACATGAAGATGGGACAAAGGCGGTGATTGCATATGCGTCAAGATCCCTGCGACCGGCTGAGAGGAATGATCAAAACTACTCTGCATTTAAGTTGGAACTGTTGGCTGTTCGTTGGGCTGTATGTGGGCCATTCAAAGGCTATTTCTTAGGTAACAAGTGTGTTATATATGCCGACCACAACCCCCTGAGATACATAAACACTGCAAATTTGAGTTCCACCGAGCTTCGATGGGTGCAACAGCTCTCGGCCTTCGATTTTGAGTTAAAGTATAGGCAGGGTAAGACCAACCAAGCCCCCGATGTTCTGTCCAGACAACCACCCAAGCCGCCCAAAAGGACCCACTGATGATCTGGATGGCCAAAGTGTCGAACTTTCTTCTTTTGCAGTTCGGATCAGCTGTGGGGGAACTCCAGATGCGGGGATAGATGTGCCCCCAGCCCTGACTCATCAGGTGCGATTATGCCAAAGTGAGGGAAGTAGATGTCTTCCAGGGTATACAGTGGAAGATTTGCGTCGGCTCCAGAAGGAAGATGTTGTCTTGAACAGAGTGATCGAGTATGTAGAGAGGGGCAGGAAACCGACTAGAAGAAAGAGAAAGTGACCCAAGGGCAGTAACCTCTATCCTCAAACACTGGAGCCAGCTTGAAATGAAGTCCGGTGTACTCTATCGCCGTTCAAAACTCCGCTTCGATGAGGAAAGCGAAAGGTTGATTGTCCCAGCCCGCCTACAAACGGTTGTCCTACACTCCCTCCATGACAAAGTTGGACACTTTGGAGCAAAGAGAACGTTGAAGCTGATCCAACCGCTGTTCTTCTGGCAAAGGATGGAGGACTGTGTTCGTGCCTGGTGCCGCCAATGTGAAAGATGTGCAGTGGGGAAGCGCCCTACCTGCCAGACCAAACCACCCATTGGAACCTTACGATCTACTGCACCTCTAGAAGTAGTAGCGATGGATTTCACCGTTCTGGAACTATCATCGAACAATTATGAAAATGTCCTTATACTCACTGATGCCTTCACAAAATTTGCATGGGCCATTCCTACCCGTGACCAAAAGGCAGAGACTGTAGCGAAGATGTTAGTCAAGCACGATCATTACGCCTTTTGGAGCCCCCTTGCGGTTGCACTCAGACAACGGTAAATGCTTTGAGGCACAGGTGGTTGCAGAACTCTGTAAACTCTACGGGATAGGCAGATCACACACAACTCCTTACCACCCCCAGGGGAATGGGCAGTGTGAACGCTTCAACCGAACCCTTCACAACCTTCTGGTCACACTGCCTGCCCACAAGAAGTCCCGCTGGACGGAATATCTGCCACAGCTGGTCTCCTCTTACAACAACACCAAACACTCCAGTACTGGTTATGAACCATTCTATCTTCTATTTGGGAGAATGGCCCGCCTCCCTCAGCATCTTGTCCTAGGCGTAGACGAACCCAAAGTTGAAGGGACAACTGTCACCAGCTATGTGAAGAAGCACAGTGAAACACTGGAGAAAGCACAACAGATCACGACTGCGAACTTAGACAAGACCGCTGCCGCCAGACAGGCCCGACATAACAGAGATGTATTTGAAAGGCCTCTAAACCTCGGTGACTATGTTTTAGTGCGGGACAGATCGCATCGTGGGCGAGCCAAAATTCAAGACTTCTGGGAAACTGAACCGTATATGGTCGTGGGGAGGCCATATGAAGGTCAACCAGTCTACATCCTTCGTAACTCAAGTGGTCGCCAAAAGGTACTTCATCGGAGTGAGGTAAAGCACTGCCCCTGGCATGTCACCCCGCCAACTAGTGATTCCACCAGTGGTGACCAAGTCATGGTTAGCGAGACAACCCTTGATGAGGCAACCACTATTGAGGATGGGACCTGTAGTTCCAATTGGGGTAAAATAATACGACTGCCAACACCGAAACCTGATGGCACTACATTGAGTGAGAACTGTGTACAGGATCGAACTACGAAGCCTGAACCAGACACATCTGTGGCCAGTGATGATCCTGTTCTTCAGACTAGGAATGCCACCATTCGGGATGAACCTATCGTCGTTGGACCCTGTGAAGTGACCATGGGGTGGGATACCTCACAGTCCTCTCCAGATGAACCTGGAACACCAACTACGAAGCCTGAACCAGACACATCTATGGCCAGTGATGATCTTGTTCTTCAGACTAGGAATGCCACCACTTGGGATGAGCCTACCATCGTCGGACCCTGTGTAGTAATCATGGGGCGGGATACCTCACAGTCCCCTCCAGATGAACCCGGAACACCTGTATCTACTTCCACTGACAACCACCCTCTGAAGAAAAGGCGGGAGTTAGACAGTACTTCTTTAATAGAAGTTATTTCGCACCAACCAGGAATCCACTTGACATCAGACAGCAGAGCAGGGAAGGTGGGACTACCAGAGCTGCCTCGTCGATCATCCCGAAAGACAAAAGGGAAACCGCCAGAAAAGTACACTTTTTCTCATGCGCTCCGCCTACTCACGAATATGATGGCACCAACAACTGATAATGAAAGTGACTATGATGCTGACTCTGAGTAATAATTAATAGAGTAAATTGAACACTAATTCAATGCACCAAGTGCTATCAAAGATATATAATTTGACTGTTTTACCTTTGCATTGGTAGACGCACATACTGTTCTGAGGGTCTTACCCTGAACATTACATAGAACTGAGAACTGAGAATCAAAAAACGGAAGTCATAGGTTTCCATAACCAAGTTATTGTTTGTTATGCTTGCAACGTTGCACTTGTTCAACAGTTTAAAGTGATGTTTTAATCGTTTTGTAGTTTTACAATTGTTCATCTTTTAGACGTTTACTAATGATACTAGGCCTATATAGAACTTATCTGATCTCGTGTAAATATACCGCCACGTCGATGGATGTCGCAAAGATTCATACAGACGTTATGAAAATGAACAACCTGTCTGAAGCACTGAGTTTATATTTATAAAGCTTTGCTATAGAACGACTACGAGTTTCCTAAGTCACCGAACGCTTAATTCCCATTGTAATACGTATTTTCTGCCCGATCCGGCGCACCGATGTGCTGCCAGACATCATGTAGTTGGACATCCAAGGTCTAATGTCATTGGGTATACATTTGAAAACTACAAAATTTCCATTTACGTTTTAGTTTTGTATGGGCCTATACGTATGGGAATCATGTTGAGTCGGCTCAACATTAGAATTAATGAATTAAATGGTAAGTAATCAGGCTGAAGTACGACAACCTTGAACAAAATGTGCACTCATCACGAATTCAATGGCAAGCATCTCTGTGCGTGTAGTGTCTTCAGCTCCTATGAGATTTACTTCTTTCCATTACGTTTGAACCATAACAATGAATGGAGTAAAACAAGTTTATCATGAATTGTACACACAAGGGAAATGAAGGACGACCAACATCCTTTAATTAGTAATTTCGTGCTGAGAATAAAAGATGGGCTAGGCCTACTATACAACACACGCTTATGACAAATATGAAGCGTCATTTACGAAAATCTTAATTTTGAGTCTAAAATATTCTTTGAAACGTAAATGGTAATGAATGGTAAGGGTGAACTACGAAAACCTTGGTAAAACCGTTTACTCATCACGCATACGATACTAAGCATCTTTGTGGTTCTCTTCAGCTGAGCGCTCTGGGCTTAACTCAGAGCAATGCGTTTGAACAATTGAAAATAATTGAGTAAACAACTTAACTGTAAAATTCACATGACGTAATAGTCAATGGATGGGTGGATTACAAAAATTGGGTCGATTTCCATCCGTAAAAGTTCAAATTTCCCGTTATTAAAGCAAATCGTGAATGTTTTTATTCACCACTTTCTCGTGACTATTATAGGTGACGTACGAAATAGATATATGCACAAGGAGTTGATTGGTAAATGTTTTTCTTGATACCAAATAACAGTGAGCATAACAAATAAAGTTTTCCTCTTATAAAGTTTTTCGAACAGTTATTGGTTCTATATAAGTTAATCATATAAACGCTTCAGTAATCAAGGAACACAGTATGATATTATTTGGGGAGGAAATGATTGCACCCCTAGGGGACCTAGAGTTGATCACCTTAGGGTATTCATTAACAGATTCTGTAAAAAGAACCATATTTCCCTTATATTTACACCGAAGAAAAGTATATATATTTAACTTTATTTTGATAGTGTATTTATTAAAATTCTACACATTCAAATTTTCCATCAGTTTGCATGCCATTTGGGGGATTATTATCTTTCCACACATGACAGTGCATCACATGACATTTTCACACATTAATAATACGCACAAATTTCATAGCATAGTTGTTCAGAGGAGGGCAAGGCCCTTCCCGTATCATTCCTGAAATGACGCTACAGTGAATTTCGTTGTATGGAGTGATATATATATATATATATATAATAGATACTATACCTCTTATTCAATATTCAGAAATCTAAACACAAATCTAATAGACTAAGAGCACTGGCCAGAAAAATGTATCAATTGTATGATCAATTGTAACTACATCTAAGGTTTGATTGCAAAAGTTGGTAGAATATGCCTAGTGGAACACTTCTATATTATGTTTAAATTGTCAAAATATTAGAAGAAAAACATCAACAATCACAACATAGTATGAAATTTGTCAAGTTTTCAATTATTTTGGATAATTGATGGTCTTTTTTTTTCAAAACAGATTAAAAGTCATCACTCAACATGTGGTAAACACATGTGTGGGTCTAAGGGATGAAAAAAGGGGCGTGACCACGCCCCTAATAGGGAAAAAAGTAGGTTACCAAGTGCAGTGGTCTAGTGGTAAAAGCACTTCACTTGTGAATATGTTTGATACTAATGGAAATTACAAATTACTTTGACCATGGTAAAAAATAAATGTGTCTTTGAGCAAGACAATTTTCTACATCCAAGAAGGAGGAGTGGGTTTTGTTAATGGCAAGAGTGATATTTCAAGGAAGTAGAATAAGATTATAAAAAAGGTTACCTCAATCAGTGGGAGTTGGATTTTGGAAAAAGGTTGTGCACAAAGTCAATGGAGGAGAAAGGTGGTTGGTCAGAAAATTGACGTTTTTTACGTATTATAGCAAAATTATGGAAAAAATTATTCTGAATTTATAACTTTGCTCGTGATGAACATGTTTTGCAATGTACGTTTTGGCAAACTCGATCACTACTAACGGCCAAGAAGCTCTTTAGTTCGGTTTTCGGAACATATTTTTTTAAAGAAATATTATCCCCATCGACAAAAATATATATTGCATATAAATTAAAGGATGGTAAAAAGGAGAAAACAGTGCCTTGTGTCACTTGCCTTTTTTTTTTTTATACATTCCTGATATTCAGTTGTTATTATTTTTATACAATCTAATTAGCGGTAGGAACAACAATCTATTGGCGTTTGACAAAAGCTATAATTAATACAATATTTCTCCCGAGGGAATTAAAACAAGCAAGTCTCATTTTAGATCGGATGGGCGGCGATCCGTGTCCCCAATCTACGATCGGTAATATCAGACGGTCCCAAAATAATATAATAAGATTATAGTTTCTTGATAAGATAATAGTTCTTGTCTCAACTAGCACTTTGTTTGATTTTAATTATTTTTTAAGGGTTTGTTTTTCGGGTGGCAAGAATTTTATATTTATTTATTTATTTATTTTATTTGTTATTGTTTTTTTTGTTTTTAATGTTTTAATCTTACGCTCTACCGACATCCCCAATTTATAATCTATTGTGGGTTTGACTACGTTTTGATCATAATGCTTAATTTATTTTTTTTAAACGATGACATTTTCTGCAATTGACCCTCTTTTTAGAAGAAAAAATGCATAAAAATATGGTTATTGCACCCAGGGATCAGAAATCAGTGAGAATTCTTCCATTTTCTTAGTTTTTCGGGGAAAATAAATTATTTTCTTAATTTTTTTGTTTATAATTTAACTGATTTCTTAAACTTGTTCTCCATAATTTTCCCATAAGTCACTGCGCGCACAATTTCGATAAGGCTGATAGCACTTTCATCCGTATAAAATAACACATATGTCAGTGTATAACAATAACATGTGGCACTTACTCTGGTACCTAGACTTATGCCATATCATCTTGACATATCATCCTCACAATAATTGTGATGTAGTATCCCATTTTTTTTATTACAGTTCTCAAATGAGGTACCAAATAAACAAAATTACAAGCACATACTTTTTTCGATTAAACATGTTTTAGAAAAAAAATTAAACATAATCACAAAAATGAACACATGTATGAAAGTGGCTGCTGTATATAAACAATGCCGAAAACAACAAGAATTGCACAATTAGGTAATCTTTGACACTCACAAAATCGGCTTTTTCTCAAAATTGATACCATAATTTGAGACCGCATACTACCTACAATTGGTCTAGAGGGTATGTTCTACCATCCTGTGCAGTCAAACCTTAGATGTGGTGACTGTTGTGCCAACTCCTTATTTAGAGGGTTTTCAGGAGTTAGCTCCTATAGACTATAAACACAAAAATAGTTTTTCATTAAACGAAACCCTACATGTTATCTTCACTTAAATTAAATGCAGTACAAAATCAACGAAGTTCATCTTCATCCCGTTCATAGGAAATGTAGGGAAATGTTAGGTATGGGCACTGGGCTGACAACCACGATGACTTGTTATATCGGATGTATCGCTCTAAGAGTAAAGAACACGCATTCTGAATCACTGTATGAACTTAATTCCTTTTGATTATTTTGCTGTTGAGCGATTTTGTGTTTCAGCTAACAGCCACTCATAGAGTTAACAGCTATATGCACAGAAAATCCATACAAAGCGCATTGAGCAAAATATTTTCCCATAGGAAAGCATTGATACTTTAAGCAAGACAACATGCTGATCACCCTAAGCAGATTAATCCGCCTAAAATAAAAATTAAGTGATTGTTCAAACAATAACACAACTATTAGACCAAACCCAAAGTTTAAACCGTCAAATCAAATGGATTATAACCCATGATTACCCGTTCTCCTCTTTCGATAGAATACAGTGCAGTCATCCATTACATGCTTTTATATGAGTGCTGATGAAAAATCAGAACAGCGATTTTTATTATTATTATTATTATTATTATTATTATTATTATTATTATTATTCTGGTTTATTAAAACAATGCATTTGTAGCCCTGAGGCTAAATTGCTACAATGTTTACAATTTAAAAACATTAGGAGTACAAACAATCACTGTAAAAAAAGTTACCGACATAGAAAACTACATAAAACACATCTGAAAAAAATAACACAGAATTAATGTAAAAAGATAAAATTATTTTTGGTTCAAAATACTGACGAAGTAAGGCATCGGACTATTTTTATATCTGTTTGTTTTGCACTTAATTACTGAAAGATTGTTACTATTTCTGAGTTGATATTGAACATTATAACCTCTTGATTGGGGTAACCAATGACGGAATACGTCAGATTCTCTCAATTTTTTTGCAAAGTTGAAGCAAAGGTCTTTTCTACGATCTTGGAGAGAAATCAAATTGCACTTAATAAGGGCATGATCGTAGTCTAAATAACCCAAGCCCAAAATAATTTTAAGAGCACGTTTCTGGATACTCTCTAATTTGTTGACATGAGCTCTAGTTAATTTAACCCTGCATTCCATACTGGTGCTGCATATTCCGTCAGTGGTCGTATGTAACCCTTATAAATAGTTAATAAATCAGGAAGGGATAAATGGAATTTTTTCAACAGTTTAAGCATGTATATCTTATTACTAGCTTTTTTATAAATCTGATCAATATGTTTATCCCATTTGAGGTCAGAACTAATCAAAACACCGAGAATCTTTACACAATCGACTATGTGGAGATCGGTGGTGGAAATCTGTAGAGGAGGGAGCTGCGGGGTATTCTTCATAAAGCACACAGTCATGCTAGTACATTTATCTGGGTTGACTTTCATATTATTTTGCACAGCCCATTCACTAAATTCGTTCAGAACAGATTGCATATTGTGAAGATCATTACTTCCACTGTTCTCCACAATAGTCATATCATCAACATATTTCAGACTAAGTAATCGACTGTAAGCGGCATTTTCAAAACGAACAGCACCATTGAATTTTGCAAGAAAACCCAATGGTCCGAATCTAGTCCCTTGTGGGAGACCACCCTTAAGTACATTAAAATTGGACAGACAATTTTTATACCTGACACACTGAGATCTCTCGGTCAGAAAACTACAAACCCAATGGATAACCGATTGGCGTGTTCCCAAACGAAGGAAATCACGGACAACAATGTTATGATCAACAAGATCAAATGCCTTACTAAAATCTGTAACAACCAAGGAACTGTGACTCTTTGTAAACTCGGCATGAGCGCATAAATTATCAACAAGTTTAACTAGATAATGAGATGTCGACACTCCCTTCCTATTACCATACTGATTTGGATCCAGGTTCCCTTGAATATCTGAAGTAATCCACTGAACAATTTTTCCGAAACGTGGCTAACAGCCACGAAAACGTCCAAAATTGTTGGTAGTCACAACATAATTTGTAAAGGACAGTTCAAATACAGTACAATGTAATGTTAATGAGCAAGTACTACACGCCTGTAGTTACATATACAGGTTGGATTCAATCAAATTAATTGTCAGAAATATCAGCAGTTATCAATAGATGGACGAAAAGAGTGATTAGATGAATACCAGTGGTACGTTTGTCACGAACATTCTAAGAACCTTGCTGCCAAGAATTCAACCCACTCTGCTTATTAATACAAACTCTCATTAGTGCTACATAGTAAAGGTATACCTATGTAAATGCATGTCCATCAGAATCAATGTCAACTATGGAACCTCGGGAAATCTTATTCCATAGATAATGATACCGCTGATTAGGAACGAAGTCCTTCATGACCGAAATGTATACGTTTAAAATAACAAAAAGTAATGACATACTTGGTGTTTAACGACAATATCATATCCTTCCTTAAATGCCGCTAAACGACGCCTAAGACGAGGTCTAAACATGAAAATAGTGTTTCATTAAACGAAAACCTACATTATATCTTCAAAGTTTGTGAACTACAGTTTATCTGTATCCATTCATAGTAAATTAAGAACCACGAGGTGTCTTCTAGCTATGTGTACGGGATGGTGTTTGTGGTGGTGATGGTATAATGTATGACACACTGAATAGTGATAACTTGTGTCGTATGCGACAAGTCTTGTTATGTGTAATGGGTGACTTTGCACATCAGTCTCATACTCCTAATTAGTGGACACGGCCAGAGATGCTGTCCCTGTAGGCATATCACCCACCTGGGCCGAATCGCGTCCCCTGTAGAAAACCTGTCGAATCCCTCTCCGGAATGGTTGGTTCGTCATGGTGTAAATGATGGGGTTCACACAAGAATTACACACAGCTAGGATAATGGTGATGTGGTAGATGGGTGATGCGAAATCTACGTAGACACCTAAGTTGGAGATCATGAAAATAGATAGGTTTGGAGCCCAGCAGACGGCGAATGTTATGACAAAAGTGAGGAGAGTCTTCACTAGGGTTTGGGACGTCCGTAGCTGCCACATTTTACGCTGGTCGGCTAGGTTGAGAGCAGACACGGCTATGAGAAGAACAAAGTAATACCAAATATATTTTTTTAAAGAAAACTGAGATGATACAAACTTCGGTTAACGTTTTATTACGACAACTTGAAAAATTAAGACTTACCCGTCCGATCTTGAAGAATCTTTACTTGTCTCTTCAACGTCAAGATCACTTTCCATTGCACTAACACCATGACAGTGAACGGAGCAACGAATGTGGACATGAAATGGTACAACCCTACAGCGGCCTGAAATTCTCGGCTTGGCCAACCCACAAAATGGCACCCTTGTACGTCATCTTCCTCGTACATAAAGAAAATGAACGATTGGATGAGTGCTCCTAAAATCCAACAAGACGCGATCATTAAATATTTATTTCGTCTGGTGAAGATCGTTTTATACTTGTGTGGGTAGACAATGGCCACGAATCGCTCCCAGCTGACGGCGACCAGATTTAAGATTGAGGTTATCGGACAGGCCCAGAAGATAAATTGATTGACATACAATCGGCACTTGAGTTCACCAAAGAATCCTGGATTCGGGAGTAAATTGCCTGTTGTTGGTACGAGTTTAAAGGGGATGACCAGTACACACACTATGAAATCAACGAGCGAGAGATTTATCAAGAAATCACTGGTGTTTGACCGCAGAGACGGCACGCGGATGAGTACGATTGCGACTAGCAAGTTACCAGTGATTCCAACCACACAGATTATGCCGTAGAGAGCTAAGACTAAATCACTGTCAGCAAAGCTACCCCAATCGTTTGTTTCTATATCGCTTGCATCAGTTCCCGGTGACCCTTCAGTACGCGTGATGTTGCTTGTATTAGGAGAGTGCAGTTGCTCCATTCTGGGAACGTTGCTTTCTTGCGCTTTTGCCGCGCGCGCTTTTTATAGTTTGTTGAGAAAAGCCGACTTCACCGTGGTGATTGGACAGCTCTGCGTTGAACAGCGGCGTAGCCACGGAGCTGGGGAGAACGTTCCCCCTCAAATTTCCAGTGCCCCCCAGGTGGCTCGCCACGAAAAAATCCCGATAGTGGCCCAAAAAAGAAAAGAAAAAGAAAAGGAAAAAACCCATACCCCTGGGCCCCCTGTGACCCCCACTGAAAAAGTCCTGGTTTTATGACTATCACTCTTGCCGAAAGGGATCAAAAACTGAAGGAGGGAGAAAGTCACTTATTCAGGAGGCGAGTCATGTAGTGGTTGACCGTCACGTGCGATGGCTGAAAATTGCGGCTACTGGAGGCTTATTTGCTGATGACCGTGAGGTGCGATAGCTGACCGTGAACGGTTGCTAGAGTCTTCTTCGCTGCTAACAGTGTCGTACGACGGCTGACAGTGGCTATACTACACAGACTTCTTCGCTGCTGACCAATTTGTCGTGACGTTGTGATACTTACAGAAGCACACTAGAATAGAACAAAATGTTTTCAGTACCAGGGAGAAAACTTGCTGCAAACATGGGCGGAGATCGATACTTAGAAGTGTGTGGGTGTGTATGTGTGTATGTGTGAGTAAGCGTACCATTCATTGTGTGGACCTGAGAACAAAAGAGGTCCACACAACGTATGGAGTGTTTGCGCTGTGTGGACTTACACACGTCCACACAATGTTGTTGGACTTTGGAAAAGTACGAATATCTCGGAAATTAGAGATTTGTCTAGGCAGGTTCTTTGACTTAAATCGAAGGATATTATTAAAAGGGAAAAATAGAACGAAAACCGCTCTCAAAACACTCTTCTGTGTGAAATGGGAACGATTTTAAGAATTTCCTATCCTTAAGTACACGAGAACAAAGGAATGTCCACACAACGATAGCTACGCTTACCCGTGTGTGTATGTGTGTGGTGTGGGCGGGGGCGGAGGCAGAAACGTGCAAGCAGTGGTGGACCCAACATGGGGGTGCACACAGGATCGCACACAGCCTCACACCCCTTTTTAACATTACATTTTGAGGTCAACATTTTATTATAATGTTGTTTTTCCTGTGGGAGATGTACGTTTCCTTTTATTTCAATTCACCAACACATTTATGAAATCAATACATACATTGACCAACCAATTAATTTACAATGTCTTGTACACTTATATGGGGCAATAAAGCTCCCATTAATCCAAAACATACACAGACACATATGCACAATTCAACTGTAATTTTAAAAATGAACGTGCAATAAGAAATAACAAATAAAACGAGAAGTACGTTTGTTGGGTTACAAACGTAAGGTGTTTGATTTTGGTTTTGGTACAAAGTCGGAAAGTAACACATTTTAAAGTCGTTGATGTAAACATTTTCAGGCATTTTTGTGGAACTGATTTCATTGTTCACGGATGATGTCCTTGAATGGATAAAGAAGAAAATAAAACAAATTAATCAAATTAGTGGGGTCATGTTCATGGCGTATCTCGAACTCAGAACCTTCGGATTAGTCGTGATAGGAATTCACCACTGGACCAGGGATCTTCCATCGTGTGTAGTAGTAAATCCAGTCGATAATTGTGCAATATTACAAGAAGAGCAACAAAATTGCTACGGTCATGTATGTTCATGGCGATCTAGAACTAAGGACATTACACTTAACTGTCTGAAAATTTCACCACTAGAGCACTGAGCTTCCATAACGTGTAGCAGTAAATTCAGTCGATTATTGTGCCATATCTGTAAGTCAGTAAGTGTAATAAAAATAGCTTTACTAAAGGTATTACTTGCCGCGGATAAGAGCCGTGAACAGATTAACAAAAATAAAGAAAAACAATAAAATTAACCACTGGACCACAAAGGTTCCTTACTGAATACTCATAAATCCAGTCGATTATTGTGCCAGGTTTCAACTCTGAACGTCAGTGAGTTATAGTGCTTTTACGTTTCCATTGTTTTAGCCCATTAGGAAGGAACGGATGGACTCTTTATGAATTTTAGGTGCATATACCTATCATAATAAATTTTTGTACCAAGTTACAAGTCTGAACCTCATTTCGTTAGGGAGTTATAGGGCTGTTTCATTTTCATTGTTTTTGTCCATAATAACGGAACCGATGATGTTTGTATGGATTGTATGGATTTTATGGCTTGTATGGATTTTTTTGTTCGGGTGTTATAGGGCTTTTAAATTTTTTCCATTGTTTTAGCCCATGATACGGAACCGGTCACGCATCAATTATTTTTTATGACTTAAGATACATCATCATATCAAGACTAATGTTTTTGCTCCACAGTGCAAGTCTGTAAATCCATTCGTTTGGGAGTTATTGGGCTTTGAATTTTGACATTGTTTTAACCCATTAAACCGGAACCGATGGATTTTGTTTTCAATTTCAATTTAAGGTACATAGGCCTATACATATCATAATTAATGTTTTTACCAAGTTACAAGTCTGCACATCATTTCGTTAGGGAATTATAGGGCTTTTTAAATTTAATTGTTTTAGCCCATAATAGCGAAACTGATTTAGTTTGTATGGATTTTATGATTTTATATATTTCTACATATCTGGACAAATGTTTGTGCAAAATTGCAAGTCTCTACGCCATTCCGAAATGAGGTTCAGACTTGTAACTTGGTACAAAAAAATTATTATGATAGGTAGATGCACCTAAAATTAATAAAAAGTCCATCCGTTCCTTTCTAATGGGCTAAAACAATGGAAATGTAAAAGCACTATAACTCACTGACGTTCAGAGTTGTAAGTTAGCACATTTACTAACACAAGTTAAGGAACCTTGTTGGTCCAGTGGTTAATGCGTATAACTGCTAATTACAATCTGATGAGTTCGTGATCCGCCGTGAACATGACCACACTCATTTTATTGCTCTTCTTTATTTTCTTTTTTATCCGTTAACGGCTCTCATCCGCGGCAAGTAATAGCTACGTTTCGAAAAGCTATTTTTATTACACTTACTGACTTGTAACATGGCACAATAATTTACTACTACACGTTACGGAAGCTCGGTGCTCCAGTGGTGAAATCTTCGGACAGTTAATCGTAATGTCCTTAGTTCGAGATCCACCATGAACATGACCATAGCAATTTTGTTGCTCTTCTTGTAATATTGCACAATTATCGACTGGATTTACTGCTACACATTACGGAAGCTTGGTGGTCCAGTGGTGAATTCCTCTCACTGCTAATCCGAAGTTTCTGAGTTCAAGATACGCCATAAAGATCACCGCACTAATTTGATTACTTTGTTTTATTTTCTTCTTTATCCGTTCATGGATATCATCCGTGGATAATGAAATCAGTTCCACAAAAATGTCTGAACATTTTACATCAACGACTTCAAAATGTTTTACTTTCCGACTTTTTACCAAAACCAAACCCAAACACCTTACGTTTGTAACCCAACAAACGTACTTCTCGTTATAACCTGTTTTTATTGTTTGAGTGTGTCTTTATCATTTTTTATCCTGCTTTCTTATTTTACATTCATTCATTAGCCCTAACCTTCCCAAATCCTCCAAAATCCTCTTTGCTAAAGTGAAGGATTTTGAAGGATTGAGGTTACATGCTATGCTCTTTGCTTAAGTGAAAGATTTTGAAGGATTGAGGTTACATGCTATTTGCTAAAGTGAAGGATTTTGGAGGATTGAGGTTATTAGGCATACTTGCCTTTCCATGGTACATGTACATCCATGTTTGTTGTAGTGATTGCAAGGTCAGTGCTTGGGTCAGTGGACACTGTTTATTACTCCATGCATGCATGGAGGGTCCCTGGCCATGTACATGTATCACAGATTAGAAACACATGTGTGCATACATGTCATGTGCTTGCTTTACTACTGAAGGATTTTGGAGGATTCAGGTTTATATGTGTAAGCAAATGGGCCTAGGGAGTTAGGGTTAGTGAACCGCTTTTATAACTTTAAAAATCTATAGGAAACTAAAGTTAAACGAAGTTTAACAAAGTGCCAATTAAGATGCACAAATTTCACGAATACCTGCCCAATAATGAACTTGAATGACTAAATACGCGTCGCAAAAAGCTCCTGCGAAATTGAATGCTGGTCGAGTGGATTGTTAAATTGGATGGTTATTTTGTTTAAATCGCATGACGTAAAAGTACTATTGCCTACTCATAAAACGAAATTGAATGATGATTTTGAGCAGCATTCAATTTCGCGTGAAACAGAATGACGCGGTGTTTAAATTGCTGCTTATTTGCCGAAATTGACAGGGAAAACCTATAGTAATAATTTGAGTCTATCGAAATTCAAAAACAACTGTTGTTCGTGTACTGCTCGTTAATAAAATGAATGTTGCCCCTATCGACTATCGACAAATTATTTAAATTAAACATTCTCTACTTTCTCAGAAACGTGTAGACCACTAGAGCCTGTGGAATTTTCACAAATTGATACGCTTATTTATTGATGCCAATTAATGACCACTATAGTGATATGCTTTGTTTTAGTGTGATGAACCACAAAATATATTTTCACAATCTTTGCATTATCTTAAAGATCTTGAATTATGTGACATTTCATCCACAGACATGACCCCAATCTGACCTATCCTTTCGGTCGAAACTGGAAGTTTAAATGAAAAAATATTCCGAAGCACTATTCCCTATGTATTATGTACAGCCCATTTCGCATGCGCACGGCCTTATCACACATACAGCACGAGGCATATATAGTCTTGTGTTTACGTCCATCAGCATTGTGCATACAGCGCACGTGAACATGTACATCGTATACAGAGTTTAGTATACGTAATAATGAAGTAAAACGAGTTCTTTCTCATCTAAAAAGCATTTGCTTTTCGAAAACAAACAAGCTTTCATAATTCCCACGCTTGCAAAACACCTTAAAACACCTAGTATAAACCTATAACGTTATTTGTTCATGATCACGAGGAAGTATTATTGTGTCAGATATATGAGCTTCAAATGACCTGCTGAACAGGAAGTTCAAATTGAACATTTCTAACATAAAATTGATAAATGTAGTCTTTTGAAGTTGAAATTAGTAAAGTTATGAAAAAAAAATTCAAATTCTTTTGACATTTCCAAAAATATTCTTGTGACGTCATCAATCATGTTTTCAATGAACCGGAAGTTAACCCAAACACCTAGTGTTTGTTAAAAACAAACACTTCAGCTCTAGTTATGTTTAGGTGTTCGAGCTAGCAGCGCGAACACCTCTTGAAATTGTTCGGTTTTTTAGGTGTTCGAGCTATAGTGCGAACACCTCTTGTTATTGTTCGTTTTTTTTTAGGTGTTCGAGCTATAGCGCGAACACCTCTTGTTATTCGTTTTTTTAGGTGTTCGAGCTAACAGCGCGAACACCTCTTGAAATTGTTCGGTTTTTAGGTGAACACCTGAAATTGTTCGTTTTTTCTTCTCCTTCTTCCTCGCGAAACCTATCCAGCAAAAAACATAATTGCCAAGTTCATAGATCCCTCAAACTTGACACACACTTAGTGCACTATACTGTGACGGTTCACCAAGTACATGGGCGGATCCAGAACATTTTTTAGGGGGGCTGAGAATCAAAAACAATTATTTTTCAGTACAGGGGCTACAGCCCCCCTTAGCCCCCCTGGATCCGCCAATGAAGTATACGTTTTTAAATTGTATTCCTTTGACACCAACTGTGTGAGTGCATTAGGTGGTGATTGCGTAATCAGTCTAGACGGTTCTATTGTCAACAACTCTTTAGCTTAGTCACTGCGCAAGGCAGTCACTGACCAGTGTTGCAATCAGCTATCCCTGTATTTTGATTGGTCAATGTGTTTAGTGCAGTTATGAATGGGACAAGACATTTGTGTACAGTCAATGGGACTTGTTGTCTATATACAGTACATGTACAGGACATGTTACGGATTTGAATACATGTTCTTTTTCTCGTGTAAAAAGAAGTTTTTTCGTAAACAAACAAGCCCGCATAATTCCCATATTTGCCAAATACCTTAAAAATACCTAGTAATATTAACATGTTTCATTGGCAACGTGTTTTACGTCTGGAAACTTTGCGAATTCTTCAAGAAATAGAAAATCTGAAATATAAACTGTAACCATGAACCACGTACAGAAATTTACGAGCAGAATATATATAATAATAATAATAATAATAATAATAATAATAATAATAATAATAATAATAATAATAATAATAATAATAATAATAATAATAATAATAATAATAATAATAATAATAATAATAATAATAATAATAATAATAATAATAATAATAATAATAATAATAATAATAATAATAATAATAATAATAATAATAATAATAATAATAATAATAATAATAATAATAATAATAATAATAATAATAATAATAATAATAATAATAATAATAATAATAATAATAATAATAATAATAATAATAATAATAATAATAATAATAATAATAATAATAATAATAATAATAATAATAATAATAATAATAATAATAATAATAATAATAATAATAATAATAATAATAATAATAATAATAATAATAATAATAATAATAATAATAATAATAATAATAATAATATGCGATCCGGTTGCAAGACACGTCATCGGATTAGCTCCCAGAAAATCGCCCTTTTCACCGTTTTTGAAGAGATTTTTACAACTTTTGGAATTAAGGTACTGTTTTAGATTGTTTATAGATCACAGTGGTTGTTGCCTTTTGACTGATAAGAGCTGAAATAGCTTCCATCACATTGGTTTTGGATTTGCACGGGCTAGGCTAGGCGAAGAACGCCGACGCCATTTTGCCCATAGACCATGGCGTACACCTTGCATAGAAATTCTTTGAAAAGACCAAACACAATAAAGTTCCGCCCAGATTTCAAAGTTGAGCCTGAAGAAGTGTATTACGCAACACACAAAGAACTGGAAGAGCGTGATGCAATCAAGTGTATTGCAGAGCTCAACACAGGCTGGTACAACATATCCCTTAACAATGAGGCTAACTGTGAAAGAATCGCACTGCATGGAATAACAATCAACGGAATTCTTATCAATTGTGAGAGGGCCAACGTGCAGAATTCAGTAGTGGTGTATGTAAAGCACCTTACGAGATGGCTGACCAAACTGTCACTTCAGCTCTGTCTGCATATGGGACAGTTGCAAATATCAGACGCCAAACTCATGATTTCGATGACAGTGTAGAAACTGGAGTTCGAAGCATTCTCGTGATAAGTATTAAGAAACCGATTCCAAGTTTCTTAAAGATTGGTGACTTTAATCTACCAGTTAGACATCGTGGTCAGATTAAAACCTGCCGTTTATGTAAACAACCAGGCCATATTGCACGGAACTGCAACTTACAAGGAAGATGCTTTGTTTGCGGAGAAGAGGGACACCGGGCGAATCAACACGAAATACAAAAACAAGGCACAGGTGATGAAGATTCCGATGTAGACAGTGCAGAAGAAATCGAGGTTGATTCAGATGGGGAAAATGACGGGAAAAAGGACGACAAATCTTCAGATAAATTTGAAGATGCTGAAGATGATCTGCAAGAGGTTACAGCTCGTGTCCCTTCAAAAGAGAAGGAGACGAATGATGATGAAGGGAAAGGAGAAAATGAAGACGGAAGAGAGGAAGAACAAGATAAAGGTCCGCAAAAGTCAACAGAATCTAAAGAAGTCAACAACTCACATCAGCGGAAAGGAGAGAAAGATAGAGGCACACCGGTGAGGAAAAAAAGAAAGAGTCATCTCGACACTAGTGATAGAGCAGGCCCGTCCTCGAGATCAGATGAGCCCCAACCCGAGACAACCACCAAAAACTGGGCAAATGCAGTTAAAGGTGGGAAAAAGAAGCCGCCAAGGAAAACGACAAGCAAAACTGATAACGGAGAAGTACCAAGTACAGACGAAGACATTATGGACTCACAAGATTCCTTTGAACTTGTACCATATACACGTCAAGGGATACAACACTTCAGGAAGAAAAGGGGGTCCGGCCTTCAGAATATAACAAGCAGACGGGTGGTACCATACATCAGTCACAAAGGAAGAGGAGGTGGCAGAGGAAAGAAAAATATGACGGGAGAACAAGAATAAGTGAGATTTTTCTGTCCTTACTATGATTGCCTTTCTTTTAATTTTGTTTTGTATGATGCTTAGAATAACTACTTTAAACGTCAATGGGCTCCGTAACAATCAAAAAAGAGAATTTCTTTTTAATCTTTTAAATCGGGAAAAACATGATATCATTTGTTTACAAGAAACTCATAGTACTCTAGAAGATGAAGATTATTGGAAACAACAGTGGGGAGGGGAGATTTTTTTCAGCCATGGTGAAAATTTCTCGAGAGGAGTAGCTATTCTAGCATCAAATAAAAGCGGAATTAAACTCACTAACAAAGATAATGACAAAGAGGGGCGTTTCTTTGGAAAGGGACAAATATCGGTGTTGTGTCTATATATGCTCCTAATTTTATGTATCCTAGGAAAAAGTTTTTTAAATCGTTGGCCAACTTTTTATATGAGGATCATAACTGGATAGTTAATGGTGACTTTAATTGTCAACTTGACATTGATGGTAATGATAATAGTATTCCTGAATTAAATAACCTTATTTTAGAAAAAGATATGTATGATGTTTGGAGAACTTGGTATCCAGATGAGCAGGGTTATACATTTTATCATAAGGGTCTCAAAAGAAGCAGTAGGATTGATTATTCCTTTGTCACAAGCAACTTGCTATTTATCATACCTGAAGCCAGTGTCAGTTCTGTAGGTTTATCTGATCACTGTGCTCTTAGTTTTAGACTTCAAAAACAAGAAGTCACACGGGGACCAGGCAGATGGTTTTGTAATAATAATATTTTGAAAGATGATCAATGCAAAGATCGTATTAAATTCTTCTGGGATTATTGGAAATCAAAAAAAAGTACCTTTGACAGCATTCTCAGTTGGTGGGATGTGGGTAAAATGAATTTAAAAGAGATTATTAAAGATTACGATTCGGAAGTGTATTACAAAGAAAAAAAACATAAATGTCATCTTCAGAAAACTCTTAGAAATCTTATGAATAAACCTACTCCCGACCCCAACGCTATCTTTGAAGTTGAGAACAAAATTACAAATTATGTGATGAAAGATTTTGACGAATCTAGAAATAGAATGCACATAATAAAAATGGCAGAAGAAAAACCAAGTAAACTCTTCCTTGGAATGGAAAAGCAGAGATCTAACGATAATATTATTCATAATTTAAAAGATGAGAATGGTACAATTTACACTGACGCCATTTCCATGTGTAAATATGTTAATTTGTTTTACCAAAATTTGTATTCAGCTGAGAATATTGACAGTGAAGCTGCTGAAGATATATTGAACACCATTAAACAAGTAAATTTACCTGATGATGAAATTGAAGACTTAGAAAGTTTCATTACAGAAAACGAAGTTTTTCAAGCCATCAATCAAATGAATACTTGTAAATCACCAGGTTTAGATGGTTTAACTACTGAGTTTTATACCTTTTTTTGGCCGCTCATAAAAGACGATTTTTTAGAAATTATCAATGAATGTAATAAGACCTTTTCTCTCCCAACTACTATGAATACCGCCTTGATTCGTCTTATTTTTAAGAATAGAGGGGAAAGAAGTGATCTTAAAAATTGGAGGCCCATTAGCCTTCTTAATGTTGATTATAAAATTATCTCTAAAGTTATTACTAATCGTTTAAAGAGAATTATGCCGTTTATTATAGGAAATGATCAATCCTGTGGTGTGAAAGACAGAAATATTCATGATAATTTAATGCTACTCAGAGATGTTATTTATTACGTTAATAATGAAGAAGAACAAGCTGCTCTTATCAGTATTGACCAGGAAAAGGCCTTTGATAGAATTGAATGGAAATATATGTTTGACATAATGGGGCTATGGAATTCCAAAAATTTTGATTAATTGGGTTAAAATTCTTTACAGTAATCCTAACAGTACAGTTCTAGTTAATAATTTCATTACTGAACCTTTTCAAGTGACTCGAGGTATTAGGCAAGGATGCCCCCTGTCACCACTTTTATATGCTATTTGTGCAGAAGGTTTAGGAAATCTTATAAGAAATAATATGAAAGGCATTTCCCTTCCTAATACTGATTGCTCCTTGAAACTGATTCAACACGCTGATGACGCTACTATTTTTATTTCTGATAATAACGATTTTAGTATTCTTGAAAAATTGTTAAAAATTTATAGCAAAGGATCGGGTTCTAGAATTAATATACACAAATCGCAGGGGCTTTGGATTGGTAAGTGGAAGGATAGACAAGATAAACCGGGGGGGTTTTCATGGACTAACGATCACTTAAAAATTCTGGGTATCTTCTTTGGGAATCACGACAACACAAAAAGAAATTGGGAACCGAGAATAAGCAAAATGAAAGCTGTTCTTGAGAAATGGAAGGGGAGGAATTTAACTATGAAAGGAAAAGCTGTTATTTTCAACAGTTTCATTGGTGCAAGTTTATCTTACCACGGTTCAATCATTCACTGCCCCAATAATTATGTTAATGAAATGGAGAGTATCAAGTGGTCTTTCTTCTGGGATGGTAAACCAGATAAAATAAAAAGAAAGACGATTACTGGGCCCATAGACAGGGGAGGTATTGGAATTGTTGATATTCCGCTTAAATTACAGACTTTAAAACTAAATGTGTTGAAGAAATACCATACTACATCCAGGAAATGGAGACACCTCTTTGATTACTGTTTATGTATCGCTAGTGGAAAGAATGAACTTGGTTGGTACATATTAGATAATCCTAATGCTATTAGTCCAAATACCCAAGTTTTTTATAAGGAATTAATTCTTGCCTTCAAGAAATCTGGAATTAATTACAATAAAGTTTTTTCTTGTGTTAATGAAACCCACGAGCTTCCCCTTTGGAAAAATGGTACTGTTACCAAGGACAATGGAAAAGAATTAGACAGCAAAATTTTAAGGCCTATGGGCTTTAAAAAGTTGAAGCATGTTCTTAAACATGGTAAAATTTTGTCTCATCAGACACTAGCAAATGGATGTAACATTTTACCTTTAAATGCAGGAAGGATAGTCGCCAGTTTGGAAAGAAACATTAACAATGATTACATTACTGAAAACCGAGAGGGCCCAGCAAACCACTTTCTGAACAATCTCACTTTCAAAGATAAGAAAGGAGACATCAATAAGAGATTTCTGGATATGAATGTAAAAACTATCTACAGTTATTTGATTACTAACCAATTTAAGCCTCCTGCTGTAGTCCAATATTGGATTAATTATTTTCACATAACTGACCCTGATATCAATATTTGGAAAAATGGACGTTGTCCTCTTATGGAAGCTGAAGAGAGGAACTTGTGGTTTAAAGTTAAGCATAAAATTCTTCCCACCAAAACAAACTTTATAGATTAGGAATTACCAGCAATAATGTTTGCCTACTCTGCAACAGGTCTACTGAAACCATCGAACATCTTTTTATCGAATGCGAGGAATGTTATGACGCCTGGCTCTTTGTAGAAAACATTGTTAAAAAATACTTAAGGAACACCCATTTTTATATATTCGACAGTAATAGAATCCTCGGCATTAACATTACGAACAATATGGTTTTACTTTTAATTGGTAAATTGCATAAAATTATCTGGAATGTTCGTTGTGAAGTGGCAAAAAAAAAGATTGCAGTGCTCATATTGATATACTTAAAGTGTATAAAAAGAAACCTGAAGAAATTCATTCTTATGGAAAATAACAGATTGGGTATAGATGCTTTTAACCTGATTTATGCAAAAAATTGTGCTCTGTGCTATTATGACAAAGACAAACTTAAATTCACCTTTTGATTATAAGTCTTGCTTATTTTAGTTTTCGTGTGATCTTTTACTGTTTATATATTTAACTTACAAATTGTCTCCCTTATTTAATATTTTACGTATGTACTTGTTTTTGTTCTAACTCACCTATTGTTATAAACTGTGTTTTGTTTTGATTGAAATAAATGGAGTTGTATGACTCCAAAGGAATGAAAAAAATAAAAAATAAAAAAAAAAAATAAAAAAAAAAAAATAATAATAATAATAATAATAATAATAATAATAATAATAATAATAAAGATTTTTAGCGCGCACATATCCGCCCTGCTGGGCGCTCAAGGCGCGGAAACAAAGAAAAAACATGAATACAAACAATATACAATGATAGCATAGGGGGAAAAAATTATGTACCGAGATACATGTACCTACAATGCAATTACAAATATACATCATCTTTGAAGAGTTGTGACATAAGATGAGTTTTAAGCATCGACTTGAATCTGGTTATACTATGACAAGATTTGAGTTTAGTTGGAAGATGATTCCAGAGTCTCGGAGCTGCGACAGAAAACGACCTATCACCCCAGTTCCGTTTTGAAGTTGGTTCCTTTAGGAGTGACATGTTGCTGGAGCGCAAATTGCGTGATGGAGTGTAGACTTTAAGCAGTTCAGAAATATAAATTGGAGCAATGTTATTAAAAGATTTGTGAACAATTAGCATAAGTTTAAAAACAATTCTCTGTGAAACAGGAAGCCAGTGCAGTTCTTTCAAGATTGGCGTGATATGGCATGACTTTCTGGACAAAGTCACAACACGAGCTGCTGTGTTTTGTATGTGCTGAAGACGAGATATTTGATTCTGCGGGAGACCGTAAAGGAGAGCATTCCCGTTATCGAGCCGTGATGTGACAAACGCATGTATAATTTGTTCAGCAGCACTTTTATTCAAGTATTTCCTAATTCGGCTTATATTTCTGATATGAAATGATGATATGCGAACAATGTTGGAGATATGTGGTTTTAAAGTCATTGTCGAGTCAAATATAACACCCAAATTACGTGCATGTAATGAGGGGGTTATCTGCGAGTCACCAATTGTAATAAATGGAAGAGAAACTTTAGACAATTGCTGACGTGATCCAAATAGAACAAATTCTGTTTTTTCATCGTTCAATTTCAGGAAGTTTTGTCTCATCCTCATTCCCAGGGCTTATGAGCAGCCTCGTACCCACTGCTCGTGAAACAAAGCTTGCATAATTCCAACGTTTGCAAAACACCTTCAAAATACATAGTTAACTGAAGGTGTTTCATTGGCAGCGTGTTTTACGTCTGGAAAATTTGCGGATTCTTCAAGAAAAGGCAAATTTGAAACAAAAACTGTAACCATGAACCGCTTACAGAACTTTACGAGAAGAATATATGAGAAACTCTCACGAATTATCCTCATTCCCAAGGCTTATAAGCAGTCTCGTACCCACTGCTCGTGAATGCAAATATAAATAATGCACAGATGACAAGAATACGTCCTTTCATCGTCTATTAAAGAAGGTTTTTTCGAAAACAAACGAGCTTGCATAATTCCACCATTTGCCAAACACCTTAAAAATACCTAGTAAAATTAAAATGTTTCATTGGCAACGTGTTTCATTTCTGGAAAAGTTGCGGATTCTTCAACAAAAGGCAAATGAACAGCATGAACAGCACATATTAAAGTCCACATATTAATGATTTGTCTGGCGCGGCTTACAGACCCGCAATGTCTTCCCAACCATCTGTTTTTATGATGTCATAATGAAGTTGTGACGTCATGATGACATCATCAGATATCGATTTACATCAAATACAAGTTTAATATTTCAAAAAGTCATATCTCATTAACCAGGAAAGATATTCACAATTTTTGCATCATCTTATAGACCACGAATTATGTGACATGTCATACACAGACATGACCCCACAATATTCCCATCTCAGTTCCATTTCACAAAATTTAGTTCGATGATAAAAGACATCCAGTGTATTATTTTCGTGATAAATTTAGTAAGGTAACTGAACCAGAAGTTAAGCTTTGCACACTGATGTAGTTCTAATTATATAATTATGAAAAACATCTCCTGAACCAAAGTAGATACTAACATGAGGAAGCTTTATTGTGTCAGATGTATGACCTACAAATAACCTGATCTGAACTTTACTTCCGGTCCAAAGGAAGTTCAAATTCAACACATTCTAACGCAAATTTTATAGGTGTTTTGAATATGAAATTGATATTTTTATAATAAAAGATGACCCACATTTGAAAAATATGATTGTGACATCATCGGTGGTAATTTGACTGAACTGGAAGTTCTTGCGAACACTTTGTGTTTGTACCAACAAACACTTGAGTTCTAGTTTTTAGGTGTTCGAGCAACAGCGCGAACACCTCTTGTTATTGTTCGGGTTTTTAGGTGTTTGGGTGTGTGCCCAAACACCTCTTAAGTAAGAGTAATTGCGGTGACACCATGTGAAATGCTCAATTGAGTAGTAATTAGTTCTGAAAAGAACTGGAGGTACAACTTGACGTTTCGATCAGTATGCTCTGATCGTCCTCAGGAGAATGCCGGACTCTGGAAAATGCTGCTGCTTAAGTAGACTGCTGGAGGATCATCCCATGAATGGATGCTGGAGGATACACCTCTTGATATTGTTCGGTTTTTAGGTGTTCGTGCGACAGCGCGAACACCTCTTGAAATTGTTCGTTTTTTTTCTCCTTCTCGATGAAACTTATCGAACCAAAAACATAGTTCCAAAGTTCACAGAGCCTTCAAACTTGACACAGACTTAGACATAACATGTAGTTGTGAATAACGTTATGACATATAGTTTCAGGTAAAGTTGTGACGTCGTGGTGACGTCATCAGGTATCGAAATACACTAAAATCAAATTTTAATATTTCAAAAAATCATATCTCATGAACCACAAAAGATATTTACACAATCATTGCATCATCTTACAGATCTTGAATTGTGTGACATTTTGTACACAGACATGACCCAATCTGACCTCCCCTTTCGGTCGAAACCGGAAGTTTAAGTGAAAAATATTCTGAAGCACTTATATAGAGTCCATGATATGGTATTTGGGCGTGCCTTCCGTGGACGAAATTACTATTGACATGTAACCTTTTAAAAAATGTGACTGATGACGTCATCACCTGTCACAGCGCCCTCTGGCGGCGGGTTTAAGCAAATAATAATTTTCTATCTCAAAAACCATAGGAATTTTGAATGACTTCTGTGAAAAAAGTGATTAGTGACATCTTATTTTTTTAAATATGTTTGATGACGTCATTAAAGTTCAGAGAGCCCCCTAGCGGCATTTTTAAAAAGGGATTATTTTCCAATCTCAGATATTGAACCAAAGCAGGTACTAACGTTATTTTTCATTATCATGAAGAAGTTTTATTGTGTCATATATATGACCTTCAAATCACTTGATCTGACCTTTACTTCTGGTCTAAACAGGAAGTTTAAATTCAACACATTCTAACGCAAAATTGATAGGTCTTTTGAATATGAAATTGATATTGTTATAATAAAAGATGATACACCTTTGCAAAATATGATTGACATCATCGATGATAATATGATTGAACTGGAGGTTGACACGAACACCGTGTGTTTGTTGTAACAAACACTTGAGCTCTAGTTTCTTCTTCTTAGGTGTTCGAGCTACGGCGTGAACACCTCTTGATACTGGTTTTTTTTTAGGTGTTTGGGTTGGTGCCCAAACACCTATTGATATTGTTCGGGTTTTTTTAGGTGTTGGAGCCACAGTGCGAACACCTCTTGATATTGTTCGTTTTTTTAGGTGTTCGAGCCACAGCGCGAACACCTCTTGATATTGTTCGGTTTTTAAAAAAAACTTTGTCTTCTCCTTCTTCTTCTTCTTCTTCTTCTTCTCAGTGAAACATATCCAGAGACAAAAACATAGTTGCGGAGTTCACAGAACCTTAAAACTTCACACATAGTTAGACCATAACATGTAGTTATATCTTAAGTTGTGACGTCATAGTGAGAACATCAGATATCGAATTACACTCAAAGTTAATATTTAAAAAAAATTATATCTCATGAACCACAAAAGATATTTTCACAATCTTTGCACCATGTTATAGATCGTGAATTATGTGATTTTTCGTACACAGACGTGACCACAATCTGACCTTACTTCCTGTCCAAACCGGAAGTCAAAGTTTAATATTAAAAAAAATCATATCTCAACAACCACAAGAGGTAAATTGACATTTTTTGCACCATTGTATAGACTGTTAATAATCGAAAAATATTTACAAAAACATGACCACAATTTGACCTTTACTTCCTGTCCAAACCGGAAGTCAAAGTTTAATATTTAAAAAAATATCATATCTCAACAACCACAAGGGGTAAATTCACAATCTTTCTACCATTGTATAGATTGTTAATAATTGTCGAAAAATATTTACACAAAGGTAACCCCAATTTGACCTTACTTCCTGTCTAAACCGGAAGTCAAAGTTTAATATTAAAAAAATCATATCTCAACAACCACAAGGGGTAAATTCACAATCTTTCCACCATTGTATAGATTGCTAATTGTCGACAAATATTTACACAAAGGTGACCCCAATTTGACCTTACTTCGTGTCCAAACCGGAAGTCAAAGTTTAATATTTAAAAAAATCATATCTCAACAACCACAAGAGGTAAATTGACATTTTTTGCACCATTGTATAGATTGTTAATTGTCGAAAAATATTTACACAAAGGTGACCCCAATTTGACCTTACTTCGTGACCAAACCGGAAGTCAAAGTTTAATATTTAAAAAAATCATATCTCAACAACCACAAGAGGTAAATTCAGTTTTTGCACCATTGTACAGACTGTTAATTGTCAAATATATTTACAAAACATGACCCCAATATGACCTTTACTTCGTGTCCAAACCGGAAGTCAAAGTTTAATATTGATAAAAATCATATCTCAACAACCACAAGAGGTAAATTCACAGTTTTTGCACCATTGTACAGATTGTTAATTGTCAAATATATTTACAAAAACATGACCCCAATTTGACCTTTACTTCCTGTCCAAACCGGAAGTCAAAATTTAATATTAAAAAAATTATATCTCAACAACCACAAGGGGTAAATTCACAATCTTTCCACCATTGTATAGATTGTTAATTGTCGAAAAATTTGACCAATTTGACCTTACTTCCTGTCTAAACCGGAAGTCAAAGTTTAATATTTAAAAAAATCATCTCAACAACCACAAGAGGTAAATTCACAGTTTTTGCACCATTGTACAGATTGTTAATTGTCAAATATATTTACAAAAACATGACCCCAATTTGACCTTTACTTCCTGTCCAAACCGGAAGTCAAAGTTTAATATTAAAAATAATAATGCAAAGTTTCTTTAAAAAACATTCAGACGTTATCATCACTACCCTGACAAAACTCGAACACCTATGTGTTTGTAATATCACAAACACTTCCGTCTAGTTCTTCTCCTTCTCAGTGAAACATATCCAGAGACAAAAACATAGTTGCGGAGTTCACAGAACCTTAAAACTTAACACATAGTTAGACCTTAACATGTAATTGTATCTTAAGTTGTGACGTCATAGTGAGGTCATCAGATATCGAATTACACGAAATCAAAGTTTAATATTTTCAAAAAATTATATCTCATGAACCACAAAAGATATTTTCACAATTTTGCACCATGTTATAATCTTGAATTATGTGATTTTTCGTACATAGACGTGACCCCAATCTGACCTCTCCTTCCGGTTGAAACCGGAAGTTTAATATTTCAAAAAATCATATCTCATGAACCACAGAAGATATTTTCACAATGTTTGCATTATCTTAAAGACCTTGAACGATGTCACATTTCTTACACAGACATGACCCCAATTTGACCTCTCCTTCCGGTCGAAAACAGAAGTTTAAATGAACAACTATTCAGAAGTAGCACTGTTTAAGCCATACAGCCATACAGCCATACTGTGTGAACGGCCTTGACGTTCTGTCACACACAGGCATATAGGCCTACAGTGTGTGTATATGCCTCGTAAACACATTCACTGCAGTATCTAATTAGAATATAATACCTTCCTTTCAACAGAGTTTACGGTAATTTCACTGTCGTACTTTATTTCAAGCTGTAATTTTTGTACACAGTCTTGGAATTGTTAACGCTTGTTCTAAATCTAAGAGTGTTCTACAAGATCGTTTTTTGGCATTCATGACTTCAATTACCTCATCGTGAAATATGATGTTTCGCATCTTTTCGCGATTGATGCAGTCAAATTAACAGTCATCGATGCGCAGGATTTTTTAAGGAATTGATTTGTTATTGTTACTTTCGTTTATGGCCAATCAATTTCATGGTAAGAGTTTTCCAATGCGCCCTTGACAAGTTTTCAGGCACTGGAGTTAATTTAAATACAAATTCAATTAATTTTGATTTGAGACAAGAGATCCAGATCTTCTTTTAACTTACGTATTTTATTTCCTTTCTTTTAGTTATCCATCGTATTATTTTATTATCCATCGTAATAAATTTATATTGTTCTTATTGGCTATTAGATTGCTCATGAATATATGTTCACCATGTTACATTTCATTGTTATACCTTGTCTGTACGAACGTAGGAGCTCTGTAAACTGCGAAAATGGACTGTATAATAATCTGTAAATTTATTTGTACAGTCAAAACATAGTTGCGGAGTTCAAAGAACCTTAAAGCTTAACAAATAGACCTTAACATATAGTTCCAGGTAACGTTGTGACATCATGGTGAGGTCATCTAATTATTACGTAATTAATTATAATAAAACAATATATTTTATATCTTGTGAACCACAATAGATAATTTCTTGATTCCTTCATAATCATACAGAACATGGAGGACTCGACATTTGATACAAAGGCATGACCTTATTGACTCTTACTTCCGGTCAAAACTGGAAGTTCAAGTTTAAAAACAGTGGCAGGTTTAAAAAAGTCACCTTTTGCTATCTTGAGAAAACATTAGACAGAATTTTACCAAATTTGGCACAATTGACACCCATATTATGAGGAAAAATTTTGTGAAGTATGAATGACGTCACATGATTGAACCGGAAGTTATATTACATATTATGAAAACTCATCTCCTGAAGTAACTCTTGTCTTTTAACAACTTTAGGTGATGACGTCATATTAGGCACACTCGAACACCCTGAGTTTGTTTTTAACAAACTCTATACCTCTAGTTTTTTAAAACTTTTTCTTCTCCTTCTCAGTGAGACATATCCAGAGACAAAAACATAGTTGCAGAGTTCACAGAACCTTAAAACTTAACACATAGTTAGACCTTAACATGTAATTGTACCCTAAGGTGTGACGTCATGGTGAGGTCATCAGATGTCGAATTACACTAAATCAAAGTTTAATATTTCATAAAATCATATCTCATGAACCACAAAAGATATTTTCACAATCTTTGCATCATCTGAAAGATCTTTAATTATGTGATTTTTCGTACACAAACGTGACCCCAATCTGACCTCTCCTTTCGGTCGAAACCGGAAGTTGAATATTTCAAAACATTATATCTCATGAACCACATAAGATATTTTCACAATCTTTTCATCATCTTAAAGACCTTGAACTATGTCACATTGTGTACACAGATATGTCCCTAATCTGACCTCTCCTTCCAGTCGAAACCGGAAGTTTAAGTGAACAACTATTCAGAATCACTATTCCGTAAATGTATTTGTACAGTCAAAACATAGTTGCGGAGTTCAAAGAACCTTAAAACTTAACACATAGTTAGACCTTAACATATAGTTCCAGGTAACGCTGTGACGTCATGGTGAGGTCATCTAATGAATTATTACGTAATTAATTATAATTAAAAGTATATATTTTATATCTCGTGAACCACAATAGATAATTTCTTGATTCCTTCATAATCATACAGAACATGGAGAACTCAACATTTGATACACAGACATGACCATTATTGACCCTTACTTCCGGTCCAAACTAAAAGTTCAAGTTTAAAAACTTCTTTATAAATTGACGCAAATCTGAAAGGGTATTCGAAAAAATAGATTTGGTGACATCATCACTCTTAACAGCGCCCTCTAGCGGCAGGTTTTAAAAAAGTCACTTTTTGCTATCTTGAGAAAACATTAGACAGAATTTTACCAAATTTGGCACAATTGACACCCATATTATGAGGAAAAAAAATTTTAAGTATGAATTTTATGTTATTTTAATTATCTATTATGAAAACTCATATCTCCTGAAGTAACTCTTGTCTTTTAACAACTTTAGGTGATGATGTCATCACATATGATGCACACTCGAACACCCTGAGTTTGTTTTCTACAAACTCAATACCTCTAGTTAGGTGTTCGAGCGACAGCGCGAACACCTCTTGATATTGTTCTGGACTTTTTTGTAGGTGTTCGAGCGACAGTGCGAACACCTCTTGTTATTGTTCGTTTTTTTTCCTTCTCCAGAGACAAAAACATAGTTGCAGAGTTAACAGAACCTTAAAACGTAACACATAGTTAGACCTTAACATGTAGTTGTACCCTTAGTTTTGACGTCATGGTGAGGCCATCAGATATCGAATTACACTAAATCAAAGTTTAATATTTCAAAAAATTATATCTCATGAACCACAAAAGATATTTTCACAATCTTTGCAGCATCTGAAAGATCTTGAATTATGTGATTTTTCGTATACAGTCTTGACCCCAATCTGACCTCTCCTTCCGGTTGAAACCGGAAGTTGAATATTTCAAAAAATCAAATCTTATGAACCACAGAAGATATTTTCACAATCTTTGCATCATCTTAAAGATCTTGAATTATGTCACATTTTGTACACAAACATGACCCAATTTGACCTTTCCTTCCGGTCGAAAACGGAAGTTTAAGTGAACAACTATTCAGAAGTACCATTCTTTATGCACAGCCAGTTTCGCGTGTGAACGGCCTTGAAGTTCTCTCACACACAGACACGAAGCATAGTACATAGTTTTGGAATTGTTAACGCTTGTTCTAAATCTAAGAGTGAATTCTAACAGATCATTTTTTTTGACATTCATGACTTCAATTATCTCATCGTGAAATATGATGTTTCGCATCTTTTCGCGATTGATGCAGTCAAATTAACAGTCATCGATGCGCAGAGGATTTTTTAAAGAATTTATTTGTTATTTTTGCTTTCGTTTATGGGCAATTAATTTTATGGTAAGAGTTTTCCAATGCGCCCTTGACAAAAGGTTTTCAGGCACTGGAGTTAATTTAAATACAAAATCAATTAATTTTGATTTTGAGGCAAGAGGTCCAGATCTTCTTTTTAACTTATGTATTTTATTTATTTTCTTTTTATTATTTTATCAACTTAATTAAATTAAATTTTGCAAATGGAATAATGTGTTTAATGTTTAAACGAAAAGCATCAATAAACTTCCCACAATGTTTGCTCATTAATATTATGTTCAATCAACGTTAGCACGTGAACGTTGAAACAACGTTACATTAAAGTTGTTTAACTAGTTAATTTAACGTTACATGTGAAGGTTAATTCAACGTTAGTTTGCCCATTGATATTACGCTCAATCAACGTTAGCACGAGAATGTCTGTTTGCCCTTAACGTTACTTTAACGTTACATGCAAACATTAATTCAACGTTAGTTTGCTCATTGATATTATGCCAATCAACATTAGTACTTGAATGCTGAAACACCGTTACATTAACGTTTTTTAACTAGTTATTTTAACGTTACATGTGAACATTAATTCAACGTTAGTTTCCTCATTGATATTACGTTCAATCATCGTCAGCACGTAAACGTTGAAACAACGTTCACCTTAAAAAAGGACATTCATTTCAAGTTGGTCTTTTGAAAAAAAAATACTCTAATAAGAACATTGACACAAAATCAAAGTGAAATGGTACAATTTATTGAAATAGTCTAGTACAACATTCAAACAAAAACATAGTGAAATGGTATGATTGTGGCGTATAACTGGTTGCATAAACTTATTGCTAGTACAATAATTGAAATTAAAAAAGGACATTCATTTCAAGTTGATCTTTTGAAAAATAGTCTAGTAGAACATTGTCACAAAATCATACTGAAATGGTACGATTTACTGGAAAGTGCTTGTGAAAGTGGAAATATCAGTTTATCCACTAGATACAAATATTATGACCTCAATTTTTTCATGAACATATCTGATTTGATTGTTATATGCTGTCAGCGTGAGCTCTTGTCTGTGGAAACCAAAACAATGCTTTGCATTTGCAATGATTTTTTAAAGAAATACTGATCCTCAAAATGGACATGTTTTTTTTAGAAGAAACGAACGAAGATGTTAGTGCTTATGAAAGTGCAAATGTCAGTTTAATTACTGATATTACTAGATACAAATAAACAAATTCATCAGTATGTATTATTTTACATCATTCTTTTAGATCATAGAGCTAGCTCTATGGTCAGATTAACCGTTTGTATAGTGTTCTAATTAATCAAGTGAAATTTCCATGGATAATAAATTCCTAATTGCTGTTTACACCATTACTCAACATCAAGTACGGAAGCGTATAACCGCCACATGAATTAAAATAAATCTCGCTCTTACTGTGTAAGTACACGATAACTATCAATATCATGTACATACAAGATAGTTATCGTGTACGTACAAGATAATTTGAGACCTAGCATATTCGTACACGATAGTTATCGTGTACCTACAAGATAGTTATCGTGTACGAACACGATAAGAGCGGGATTTTCTTTAAATTCATGTGGCAGATATACGCTTCCGTAATCAAGAGCTTCCCTCACCCAATTGTGGTGTCATTGTGGTGCATTTCTGGTGCAGTTTTAGTGTAGGCAATTTCAAGTAATTGGTGTACATCAAAGCCGCCCCAGACTTTATATTGGTGTAGTTCTGGTGCGTTCCAATTATTTAAATTAGCACCAAAACTGCACCAGTGGTGTAGTTTTAGTGCGGTGAGTTTTGATGCGGTTCTGGTGTAGCACTGAAATTGTGTAGTGTTAAATCCTACACCAAAACCGCACCACATTTTTGCTCTGGTGTACTTCTGGTGCGTTCCGATTATTTAAATTAGCACCAAAACTGCACCAGGAAACCCATTTCGTGCCCTGTTGAAAGTCTGCTCTGATCGTGACGATACTGTCCCTTAAACTGAAAATTACAACAGCATGAAAAAAATAATCTCTTTTTGGAATAGTTTGGGAAAAGTAGAGGTGTTGGGTCTTGGATCAATCCACATGCATCCTCCCATGGGTCTGTATTAAGATGGCACAGTGATTATCCTCACAATTTCTTGCTTCTTCATCACGCATCAATATGAGAGAACTGTTAAGAAAGCAAAATACAAAATGATTTGATAAGAAAACAAATATATATATGTAAACAAAAAGAAAACAAAATGGCTGATAAATTAACTTAGAATTACAAATTTTATGTCCACATGAATCCTTGAGATTTGTTGGATCAATGTGATGAGTATACATAGATGATATTTTATCTTACAAGTTATACACACCTGTACAGACACAATTTCACTCCTAGACTAGCACACAAACTTATCAAATCTGTTTTATAGCCATAATAATGATAGACATCACAACATCGTCAACCTAAATGTAGACACCATCCTGTATACTTGATTGATAACTTTCATGAGTTCAAAACAGATTTGTGTACAAAAGTATACAAAGAGTTAAATAGGCATAACGTTAGCTTGACTTTGTGTTTTTGCATAACGTTAGTTTAGAAAGTGTAATATTTTACATGTGTATACATATGCAGCATTAAATATCACTATGCACAACTGGTTTGCTTTGGACAAAATTGTGCAATGTGCCTGTACAGGTGATGCAGTAATAAATGAGCTACATATATTTTGTGAGCCAAATTCATAATTTTTCTGAATTAGCTAGGTTATTAAAAAAAAAAAAAAAAAAAACATATTAACTTACCAATGCAGTTATATCACTGAAGATTGCAGAATACCAAGCTTGAAGGTCCAAGTCCTACATAACTGTACATGTAGGCCTATATCACATAGGACAGATGATGCACGCACTCTTTACATTTCGCTGTACCTTTTCCATCGGTCATTTCACAGCCAAAATAGTCAACAATAATGCACCCAAAAAGCATTAAAGTAATGCTTGAAACAACACTTGTTGCATTTTGATTATGTCATATCAAGATTTATGGCAGTACACACAACATTTCATGATTTTACCACAAAAAAGTGCAGAGCCCAGTTGAAAACTGCCAGCTCAATATTTCCAACATGGCTACTAATATGCAATGCATTATGGGACCATGCTTTCGATTTTTCCAAGGACACAGTAATTGTCCTATGTACAATCACATATAGAACAGATACACACCACAACTGCACTAAAGGCTGCACCAAAACTGCACCAGAAAATTGCCACTCAACCACAGTGCAATCAGTGGGTTTTCCATTTGAATAACATACTGTTGTAAGTCAAATCCTACATGTCCAATAAAACAGCAAAAACAATGTCTCCAAGTCCAATAGGGCCTAACATTCAGTGATCCCCATGATAAAATTAAATGGTTACAAGAATAAGCATTTCTATAGCCAGTATTTACCTTTATTTTATAAATTAGGATTTTTAAGCAAGTCCCATTTGGAATTAAATATAGCTTAGCGGAATGTGGGGGGGGGGGAGAATGGTCAAATATTAGGCCCTGGGCTCTCCCTTTGTTTTTAAGCACCAGACATTATAAATGTACTGTTTGTGTCCCACTTTTTTACTGTGTGCTCTCCATTTACTGCCTCCATGGATCCGCCCCATCATCAGTACACAGAATCTGTGATGAAAACAACTAAGATTAAAACAAACAACAAACGTTATTGTTTTACAGTGTACTAAAAAATGTGCAAGAGTTTTTGGTGTACATTTGGTGTACACTTACTGGTGCAGTATACAATACTCTCTAAACAAAGATTTTGTGGTGCAGTTTTGGTGTGTAGTGTGAAATTTGCTAAGAGCTTGTGGGGTACATTTGGTGTAGTCCCATTTTGTATGAAGGAGTGGTGCACGTTTGGTGTACACCAAACATGCACCAAACATGCACCAAATGAGTTGGTGTACATCACAATTGGGTGTTTTAATGAACCCCAAAAATAACAATACCTGATTCCAAACTGGTTTGAAGAATGTAACGTGAGTCGATTAGAAAGCTGATCTCTCAATCCAGCATAGAAAAATGATGGATGCCTGTCACGGATGAAAGATATAGGCATAGAGCCCTGGAGAGATGTACCTTAAAATGAAAAGCAGAGCATGAGAGTTGTGTTTTATATAGGTTTGTTCTGTTGCATGAATGTAACATTTGCCGCAGTTCTTACACTGCCTCAAGGCTACTTTTAACGCTATCACCGGAAAAGACCATCTTCCGAAGGAGGTCTATTCAATTAGAGAACCTAGCGTATTGCTTTAGAAACAAACAAATTGAAAGGAGTGACCGAGATAATTTCTGTTTTTTTTAATCACTTTCTCAGCAGTGCCCTGTTTACTTACCACCGCCCTTATTATATTAAACATGTTCAATATAATAAGGGCGGTGGTAAGTAAATAGGGCACTGCTGAGAAAGTGATTAAAAAACCCAGAAATTATTTTTTCACTAAACTCTCCCTATATTATGACAGCACCACTTAAACGTTTGAGTGGAGTAAGTTAAAAGTTGTGCAATATTGTTTATATATTAAAAATAGAGTAAAATTTTCTAAAAACATTGCTAGTCTTTGTTGTAAACATTGCTTACTACTGAAAAGAGATTTTTTCAAATGGTGTCACCGCAAACAGTCTTTACTTAGCCTTTGTTGACTAGTATGACAAATTTGAAATTAAACATACTGAACTATCTCATTACTATCCAAGTACACGAAATGTATCCTTTTAAATTTACAAAATGTAATGACATACTTGCTGTTTAAAGACAATCTCGTATCCTTCCTTAAGTGCCGCTAAACGAAGCCTTGAATTATAGAAGAAGGATTCCGTCGTGACATTCCCGTATCCTTCCAGTAAATGCCGCTAGCTAGTGGAGTGCTATCATATAATACTAAATACTACAGAAATCCTTTTAAGACGACGTCTAAACACGAAAATAGTTTTTCATTAAACGAAAACCTTCAAAGTTTGTGAACTTCAGTTTATCTGTATCCATTCATAGTAAGAGGTGTCCTCTGGCTATGTGTACGGGATGGTGTTTGTGGTGGTGGTGGTGATAGTGGTATACCCGGTAATGTATAATACACTGAATAGTGATAATTTGTGTCGTATGCGACAAGTCTTCTGGCTAGTCATATTATGGTTCAGTGTTAATGTGTAACGGGTGACTTTGCACAAAATGCCTCATTGTTACAGACTACTAATTAGTAGACACAGCCAAAGACACTGTGCCTGTAGGTCTATCACCCACCTGGGCCGAATCGTCCCCTGTGGAACGCCTCTCTTATCCCTCTCCAGAATGGTTGGTTCGTCATGGTGTAAATGATGGGGTTCACACAAGAATTACACACAGCTAGGATAATGGTGATGTGGTAGATGGGTGATGCGAAATCTACGTAGACCCCTAAGTTGTAGAGCAGGAAAATAGATAGGTTTGGAGCCCAGCAGACGGCGAAGGTTATGACGAAGGTGAGGAGGGTCTTCACTAAGGTTTGGGACACCCGGAGCTGCCACATTTTACGCTGGTCGGCTAGGTTGAGAGCAGACACAGCTATAAGAAAAATACAAAATAGGTTGGTCAAGTGTTAAAACAATCTTTTTTGCACAATCATTGTTATTTTGTAGATAGAAAATTAGCTGAAATTATACAAACTTCAGTAAACGTCTGATTACGACAACTTGAAAAATTAAGACTCACTTGTCTCCTCAACGTCAAGATCTCTTTCCATTGCACTAACACCATGACAGTGAACGGAACAGCGAAAGTTGACATGAATTGGGACAACCCTACTGCAGCCTGGACTTCTCGGCTTGGCCAATTCACAAAATGACACCCTAGTACGTCATCTTCCTCGTACATAAAGAAAATGAACGATTGGATGAGTGCGCCTAAAATCCAACAAGACGCGAGCATTAAGTATTGATTTCGTCTGGTGAAGACCGTTTTGTACTTGTGTGGGTAGACGATGGCCATGAATCGCTCCAAGTAGACGGCGACTAGATTTAAGATTGAGGTTATCGGACAGGACCAGAATATAAACTGATTGACATATACAATCGGCACTTGAGTTCACCAAAGAATCCTGCATTTGGGAGTAAATTGCCTGTGGTTGGTACAAGTTTATAGGGGATGACCAGTACTCATACTATGAAATCAACGAGCGAGAGATGTATCAAAAAATCACTGGTGTTTGACCGCAGAGACGGCACACGGATGAGTAATAATAATACTAATAATAATGTGGACTTATATAGCGCACGTATCCACCAAACTGGTGCTCAAGGCGCATTATATTATTACCCCTGCTCATCAGGCTCATAAATCATTCCTGAAACCATCTCAGTTCCCTTGGGAGTATACAGCTCAATTGCTGTCATTACAGCGCATATCAAACACAATAACCAACTCTGCCCTCACAGGTACCCATTTACCCTGGGTGGAGAGAAGCAATTATGGTAAAGTGTCTTGCTCAAGGACACAAGCACCATGGTCGCGGTTGGGATTCGAACCCACATTCTGACGACTCAGCCATCAGAACACAAATCCGATGCGCTAAACCGCTCGACCATGGCACTCCATCGACCATGGCACTCCATACGAATGCGACTAGTAAGTTACCAGTGATTCCAAGCACACGGATTATGCCGTAGAGAGCTAAGACTAAATCACTGTTGGCAAAGCTACCCCAATCGTTTGTTTCTATATCGCTTGCATCAGTTCCCGGTGACCCTTCAGTGCGCGTGATGTTGCTTGTAATAGGAAAGGGAAGATGTTCCATTCTGGAAACAATATTGTTGTACTTGTGCCCCGGTTAAAACATGTAACAGTGCTCTTATATGAACTTTGAGTATTTCGTTAAAATGGTGGAGGACGCAAAGATAAAGTCTCTTGAGAAGAGCCGTCTTCACCTTGTCTATATCTAGAAAACTCCCCGTCTAAATAAAGGCTGCAAATATGAACATAAAATTGTATCAGCATTGGTGGCTAATAATAGTTCACAATAGCATTTTTTAAGAAAGGTAAGCTCAGAAATAAGAATGATTTTCAAATAATGTTTGATCCTATAGGCCTATCCAAGTATCCGGCGTTGGAAACAATGAATGTTTGTATTGTGAAATATGAAGGCCTTTAAAGGACGAGAGCTATGTTCCACAAAATGAACATCACTAGTAGGGATGTTAGACCTAAACTCCAAATACCTTGTTTCTGTACAAAACTCATATTGATTGAAAAGGCAAAAAATATCAAACTTAATTAAAAAAATTAAACAAATTGATGAAACGGTTCAAAAGTTACAGAATTTTAAGTAATTAATATTCGAGGTCCTTCCTGAAAAAATGCAATGGAACTTTACTGTATAAGCGTAGCATCTTGAGTGAAAACGTTCCAACTGATTCTTGTGTACTTTGTGTCTATTTTAATATGTTATATCTCCAAATCCATTCATATTAATACAACAATGAAATTTTAAAGGCAGAACATCTGTCACAGATGTTTGTATTTTGTCCTGTAAGAGTTTACATAAAATATTGTTCTTCGTGATTTTTTTGATGTTCTTATTTCACGAGCCCGTCACAGTTGGAGTAAGTTCAATAGGCGGAACAGCCAAAAGGGCCAAGAGTTCGTTACGGATTACGTGATGCATTTCCTGCTATTCCGTGTAAAGCTTACTCCCTGTTGTACACAGTTTTTAAATCACAAAACATTCCTATTTAAACACGTTATTTCTCACTTTATTATTCAATAAATTCCGATATTTAAGTAAATAATATTTATTTGGTACTTCAAATTCTGTCACAAGCTTCGAAATTTCTTCGGGAGACCACATATCTGCTGTCAAATCCCCAGCTTAATATCGGCCACGCACCAGCAAAATCAAAACGGGGCCCCAAAAAATGCGTCAATCAAAAGGTGATCCCGATTAATTATGGATCTTAAACTTGGTGAAAATGTACAAAAGATATTTATAAGTATTCATGTAGCACGTTCAGCTCGAAAAATTGCGAAAACTTGAAGTATTAGGCCAGGATTGAGAGCATAATTTCAACCGATCCATACACCCGAAAACGTGGCATGTTTCAGTAATCGTTGGAACTGTGTTCGATTGTATTTGGTATGAATGGGACTTCCAAAAAATGAGCAATGTAGGAGTCCAGAATCGCCTTTTGATTCATCTGTCATTGCCCGAGCTTGCAGAACAGCCGATTCGGTTTGGTGCGCTCGATTTCAACAAGAGCTGCGCGCCAAGTGTTAAAAATTGAACCATTTTTAGTAGCACTTTCCCTGTTTTTTCCGTAAGGAAAATTGGTTTATATTCAGAAGTCTTCCTCTCTTTAAGTCTGGAATCATAATTGAGAACAAATGTATTCTTGCATTAAAAAAAAACGATTTTGAAAAGGGCATGTTTTTGCACTCGTACTAGTTTTTTGTGTGTGTATGTAACGCTGTAGTATTTCAGGATTTATTACTGGTTCCTGTGACATGCCTAACATCAGCCTAACATGAAAATTGTGTTTTTTTGCGAAAGGTGTACACGTTTTGACACAGACCGTGTACGCGTGTAAACGATTATTATTTTACAAATAAATAACATGATGTAGACAGATTGTCTAGTAAGGAAAATAATTAAAAATACGGCAATACGGATTTAGAAAAATATAGTACAGATTAAAATCAATTATTAATATAGGCCTACGATTTTTTCTGGACTCTAGCTGAAAGCGCTGGCGATAGAATCTAGACACGGGTGATGCATTCATCTAGTTCACGATCACCGTAACTGTCCCGCAATCTGGCGGGCAAGTATACATTTTATACTATTGTACTATAACGGTGTATACTATAACGCGATTCAAACTTCTGATATGATGAGTTGCAAGTGTCCAGTAAAAAAAATTCACAACTGAACCTTTCTATTGAAAATACATTTGAGTTGATATTATACAACGGCAAGATTTTAATGTTCAGTCCAATTAATTGAATGTTTTAAACAGTTTATTATGAGAGATAGTTTGATACAAGCAATAACCACGAAGCTGTCAAGTGTTTACTGAAAAAAACAGCATGTCGTGCATGGCCAAGGTTTTGTCAATTCGAAGAAGTCAACTTGGCATTAAACAAAAAACAATAATACATTCACTGCAAACTTGGGTGTTAAAAACTAAATCATTTGTGTTCACATTGGGTAACTCACCCAATATGAACATGATGAAAGAATAAAGTTCACACCACTGGTGTTATTAACACCTCAGTTTGTTTTGTAGGATAATAAATGGATAAATGTCTTAATGATACTAGGCCTCCATAATAATAATAATAATAATGTGTGGATTTATATAGCGCACGTATCCACCAACTAAGTGGTGCTCAAGGCGCATTATATTATTATCCCTGCTCATAAGGCTCATAAATCATTCCTGAAACCATCTCAGCTCCCTGGGGAGTATACAGCTCAATTGCTGCCATTTCTAGCGCATATAGAGCAAACCAACTCTGCCTTCACAGGTACCCATTTAACCCCTGGGTGGAGAGAAGCAATTATGATTAAGTGTCTTGCTCAAGGACACAAGTGTCACGGCCGTGATTCGAACCCACATTACGTTGCTAACACCAGAACTTGAATCCGGTAAGCTAGACCGCTCGGCCACGACACCCCATAGAACTTACCTGATCAACCATCTCGTGTAAATATGCCTCCACGTCGATGGATGTCTCAAAGATTCTCACCAACGTTGTTGTAATAAATGAACAACCCGTCTGAAGCACTGAGTTCATATTTATAAAGCTTTGCCGTAGAAAGACTGCGAGTTTCCAAAGTCACCGAACGCTAAATTCCCATTGTAATACGTGCCGATGTGCTGCCAGATAACACGTACTTGGACATCCAAGGTCCTGTATCATTGGGTATGCATTAGAAACCATTTGGGAAATGGCCATTGAAAACACCAAAAACTAAATTTCCATTTAGGTTTTAGTTTTGTATAGGCCTATGTATATTGATTCCGCATGGGAATCATGTTGAGTTGGCTAAACATTACAATTAATGAATTAATGGTAAGTAATGAGACCAAACTATACAAAAACCTTGGATAAAACGTCCACTCATCACACGAATTTGATAGTAAGCATGTATTTGGGTCTATTATCTTCAGCCGCTATGAGCTTAACTTTCCATTACGTTTGATCCATTACAACGAATGGAGTAAAACAAGTTGATTATGAATTGTACTCAAAAAGCCAGTGAAGGACGACTTACGTCATTTAAATGGTAATTTCTTGATGAGAATAAAAGATACTGTACAGCACACGTTTATGGTAAATATGAATAATAATAATAATAATAATGTGTGGACTTATATAGCGCACGTATCCACCAACTGAGTGGTGCTCAAGGCGCATTATATTATTACCCCTGCTCATAAGGCTCATAAATCATATAAATCATTCCTGAAACCATCTCAGCTCCCTGGGGAGTATACAGCTCAATTGCTGCCATTACAGCGCATATAGGGCTAATCAACCAACTCTACCCTCACAGGTACCCATTTAACCCCTGGGTGGAGAGAAGCAATTATGGTTAAGTGTCTTGCTCAAGGACACAAGTGTCACGGCCGGGATTCGAACCCACATTCTGCTGCTAACACCAGAACTTGAGTCCGGTAAGCTAGACCGCTCGGCCACGACACTCCACAATGAAGCGTAATTTACTAAAATCTTCGGGGAATCATTTCATTTTGAGTATAAATATTCTTTGAAACATGAACGGGGAAGTATGATGGGGGAATTACGAAAACCTTGGTAAAAACGTTCACTCATCACGCATGTGATACTAAACATCTTGGCGGGTCTCTTCAGCCGCGAGCTCTGAAGTTAAATGTCCATTGCGTTTGAACAATTGAAACGAATTCAGTAAACAAGTAAATCGTAAACGTTACATACAGAAACAGTCGATGAATGGCTGGGTTACAAATGCGGTCGATTTCCATCCGTAAACAGACAAACCTGTAAACGTAATTTTTATACATTTTGAGAGATATCCACTAAGCACAAAGTTCCATTGGTAAATTAAATCTCGATTGTTTTTCGACAACTTTCTCATCTCATGACTTTAGGAGACGTACGTTACTGATACTTTTACAAGTTGGTAAATGTTTTTCTCGATACAACGTAAGAAATTAATTTCCCCTTATAAGATAAACATATAGCTTTTCGAACAGATTTTGGTTCCATATAAGTTAATCATATAAACGCTTCAGTAATGAAGGAACACAGTATGATATTATTTGGGGAGGCAATGATTGCACCCCTAGGGGACCTAGCGTTGATCACCTTAGGGTATTCATTAACAGATTCTGTAAAAAGAACCATATTTCCCTTACAATTTACACCGGAAAAAGTATATATTTTAACTTTATTTTGATAGGACCGGTACATTTATTGAAATTCACACATTCAAATTTTCCATAAATTTGCCGACCATTTTGGGGATTATTATCTCTCCTTTAATGTGTAACCGCTTCGACAGTGCATCACATGACATTTTCACACATTAATAAATTGTTTTGTTCAGTTGAAGGTATGCCCCTTCCCGATCATTCCTGAAATGCCGCTACACTGAATTAGTTGTATGGAGTGGTATATTATTTATAGTGATATATTATATATAGTAAACATTACACTTCTGAATATTCGGAAATCTATTATTAGATCTATACACAAAAATAGTTTTTCACTAGACAGATGTTTTTGTCTTTACAAAAAAATAGGTGTTCGGATTAACTTCGGGTTCAATCAAGTGAGCAATTAATGACATCATAATCATATTTTTTAAAATGTCTGACGTCTTTTATCACGACAATATCAATTTCATCTTTAAAAGACAGGTATAAATGTTTTGTTACAATGTCTTGAATTTTAACTTCCTGATTGGAACGGAAATAAAAGGTCAGATCAGGTAATTTGAAAGCCATATATATGACACAATTATTCTTCCTCATAATCATGAAAAAATAACATTAATACTTTGGTTCAATTTCTGAGATGGGGCGCTCTGATCTGTGATGGTGTCATGAAACATTTTTTTTGAAAAGTTACTAGTCGTTAATCGTTCTCAACAGAAACAAATCTGCAATCCCAGTTCTGTTTAATGGCCCTGAAGTACTTACCTCACCTATTGATAAAGCCAACCTCTTTGCTGAACGGTTTGCTGTAAACTCCACACTTGATGACGCGGGCCATGATCTGCCGGATTTTCCCCTTCGTGCTGACAGCAATCTGTCAACAGTCACTATCACACCTAAGATGGTGGCTAAGGTTATCCAACATCTCGATACATCTAAAGCTACTGGGCCTGACAGTATCCCAGCACTTGTCCTGAAAATGTGTTCGCCTGAATTGTCCTCAGTTTTGTCAAAGCTGTGCAATCTCTGTCTCTCACATTCAACATATCCTTCTCATTGGAAAACAGCCTCTGTTGTCCCTGTCTTCAAAGGTTCTGGTGAAAGGTCTGACCCATCTAACTATCGGCCTATTAGCCTCCTTCCAATTATGAGCAAGGTGTTTGAATGTCTCATCAACCAGCGTCTCATGGATTAGGTATCTAGAGAACAACAAGCTACTAACTGACGTCCAGTATGGATTTCGACACTCCCGATCTACTGGTGACTTTTTGTCTATGATCATTGAGAACCTGAATAGACCATTAGATCTACGTGGCGAAGCTAGGCTTGTTTCTCTTGATATATCTAAGGCCTTTGATAGAGTTTGGCACAGGGGTCTCATCCATAAACTCATGTCTTATGGCATTTCTGGTCAACTACTCAATTTAATTTCAAGTTTCCTCAGCAAACGGAAATTCTTCGTTGTTCATGAGGGACAGTCTTCTTCAGTCCACAGCGTCAATGCAGGTGTTCCGCAAGGATCTATTGTCATGATCCAGAGGTTAAAGAAATCCGTGTTTTGTAAATTTTGTTAACCAGTAATAATGTTCCTATTTAAATTCCCTTGTGTACCTTTATTTTGGCTAACTTAACTGGGGTAAGCACACATCCATTAGGTATGGGCGAGCAGTCACTTTTGTCGAAAAATTGATAATCGATTAATGGAATTTTCATTGTACGCCAAACCAACAACTGGACATTGGAATTCGCAGAGTCAATGGAATGCCGAGAATTCAGGATTCGCTATATAAGTGAGAATTGCCAAAATTCTCGTCCCTCATTTATTTTTACTTCCTGAGTTTCGGGGCGGAGGTCTGCAGAGTAGCAACGTGGGCGGAGAAGTTTCTCTGTGTGCCCACGTTGGGGAACGGCATGCTGTTTTAGTTGCTGAACTTTGAGTTTTTTGTATGCCGTTCCTGCACGAATTAATTCGTGAAACCTCCAGTAAAGTTCGTCGCCGCAGAAATCATGCAGTAAGCTGTTATTTACCAGCGCCAGTGGTTGTCTTCTTCTGGGAGTTTGGTCGCCGACGAGGCGAAGCTGATGCTTCAGAGGGGCGTCGGACCAGGCACGTGCATACATACGTCCCAAAGGGTGCTTGAGCCCCTGCCCTTTTTGCCTAGTATAAAAAGTGCCCTTTTTAGCCCAAGGTTTTTTTTTTTTTTTTTTTTTGAATGAATTATTAAGTTCCTGTTGCGCATAGACTGCCCTGCCTAGTTGAAAGATGTCAGGATAGAATAAAATTAGAATAAATATTAGGTCAGCAGAGATGCCCCTTACTATTCCTGTGCACGGGCCTGCATGTGCCCCTCCGCGAAACTAGATTTCACGCATAGCCGCGCGCGCCTATACGTCTTTGATAGGCAGGCACACGCTGTCACTGAAACACGAAATTGACATCCCGTGGCTCACTCACCACCAGATCAGATTGTAAATGAAAACCAGTCATCAACATAATCTGATCTGATTGTAATGTTAAAAACCATATTATGCGTTTTTATTAATAAATAAACGCCCAATTTGTTTTTTAGCTCGCGCGCTACGCGCACTCACATGGAATTACACTGCCCTTTTCAGACTCTGAGCCCCTGCCCCTCTACAACCCTGTGCACGTCCCTGCGTCGGACTTTACACACACAGTGACTCGTGGCTTGGGCACTGTGTGAATTCACCAGAGCAGCGACGACGGTACGAGGGAGAGGAACAGCCGCTGCCTACCGAGAACTGTACCTGTTGCATTCCACCATTTTTCCCACCACATTTCGCGTGCTTTTGAGGAGATCAACAATCTACGGTAACCAATCATAAACATTGACTTTTGTTTCGACGAGTGACTTGAGGTATTTGAATAGTGGGTCTCCGACCCTAATTAGTAATTTTGCCCGAGCTGCTCGCCCCAGATCAAACCTTAATGTTTTTCTATCCAATTCTTATGCTATAACACAACTGGTCAATGGATTTTTGTTTCGTAATTATTTAATATTAAATTTGATTGAACATAATTATTTGATGTTTGTATTTTTGCAGGTCTGTTTGACTATTTTGTTACCCTAATTTTCCAGTGCGTGGGTTATTTTTAGGCCTCAAGCGTTTTCGGAATTTTTGGGCCGTAACACTATGTTGGGACCGACTTTGTTCTTGCTGTATATCAACGATCTGGCTGATTATGTCTCATCACAGATTGCCATTTATGCAGACGACACAATCCTGTATACCACGTACCATGGCCCCCGGTCTTCCACTCATCGAGTCCAAGCTAGTAATGTTCTCAACCATGATCTAATGAATATATCTACTTGGGGGAACGACTGGCTTGTCACATTCAATCAAAAGAAAACACATTTGTTATCCTTGTCCAGATCTAAATCATCTAATCGACCAGCCTTGTTTATTAATTGTACAATGTTACAGGAAGTCAGTGACATCCGGTTACTTGGTCTCGATATCACCAATAAACTATCCTGGGACAAGTACATCTGTGGAATTGCCAAAAGAGCCTCTCAGCGCATAGGTTGTCTGTACCGTGCTCGGAAATGTCTTCCCCCCTCTGCCATTCTGTACCTTTTACAAAACTACAATTCGCCCTGGTATGGAGTACTCTTGTCACATCTGGTCTGGTTCTTCAGCTTGTCACCTATTCTTGCTAGACAAAATACAGCGGCGTGTTGTTAACCTGGTAGGCCATGAACTGGCAGCTTCATTGGAACCCCTATTTCATCGTCGCAATGTATCCTCACTTTGTCTCTTCTATAGATACTATCATGGAATGTGCTCCAACGGTCTTTCTTCGGTCGTCCCTCCAAACTGTCCTTTTGGTCGCACTACTCGCTTCTCAGTCCATTCACATCCTCATACAGTCACAGTTCCCAAATGCAATTCTAAGATGTATTCAACAAGTTTCTTCCCACGTACTGCTTCACTTTGGAATTCCCTTCCTTTATCTTGTTTCCCTGTTGCATACAATCCATTTAAGTTCAAGCGTAATGTCAACAGGTTTCTCTTAACTTGACTAATTTTCTTGTTAGCCCTCACCTTGAGTGGCCTTTTGGCCTTGTGATGGGCGACGTACATAAACAAAAGTCACTTTATAAATGAATGTAACTTTTACAAAAAACATAATAATGCTAATAATGCTTTCTTTCTTTTTTACTGTTTTTAAATATCAATGACAAAAAATATCATTAAAGATATCATTTGGTTGACATAAATTAAAATTATAATAAGTGCTGGGATGGTTAAACGAAGAAACAGCACTAACCATTTAGAAATTTGCTAACCGGCTAATCAAACGCCCAACAATTTTGGAAATATTTACCGACCAATTTGTTGTTCTAGACTCTTGCCTCATTGGTTATTAAACAATCATTGTGGGAAGTTTATTGATGCTTTTCGATTAAAAATGTGTACACATTATTCCATTTGCAAAATTAAATTTAAAGGATCACAGAAATAAAAACAATTATGGCTCTTAATAAATGTGTTTTGCATAATAAAACAAGATATTTGTTATTTTTTCATAATTGAAGTTTGTTCTGTTCATTTTGGAGACTTTTATGCCACTTCACAAGCCCCCCACTTTATTGGCAATTGAGTGATGTAATGCATCACGTGATACCGTGACGTCAAGTAAAGAACGATTTCCTAGCAATGCACAGCTGTTTGTTCGTGTGTGTACGTGTCCGATGCGCTTATGTCAAAACTCCAATATATGTGTATACATATTTTCACCCATAATTTCCTTGAAAATATACATCATGCCTACAAGACGTGTCGTAGCAGGCTGCAGTCATACTCCTAGCGAAGGTGTAAGCCTCCATAGGTTCCCTAAAGACGAGGCACTACGAAAAATTTGGGCCACAAAAGTGCGGTTGACGAGGGCAAAATGGTTCGGGCCGTCTCCAACCAGCGTGATATGTAGCGATCATTTTACCGCTGAAGACTTCGAAACGAGCCTTCATGGGGAATTTGGGATGTCAAAGGCACCCAGACTCAAGAAAACTTCGATTTCGACGAAAATAAAGAAGCCTGTGAATCCTTTAAACGACAAGTAACTAACGTTAAGATCTACATGTATGTACTGTGTAAGCCATGTTGGCTTTTGGACATCGTTAACAATAAGTATACGACGTAGTTCACAAATCGTACATGAAAAAATACACTATAACGTTAGACTAAAATAACATAAGTTTTTATAACTTTTAGAAGAATTCGATGAGGAAAACTGACTAGATTTTCCGGTCGGCGGCAATGAACACCAACGGTGCTTTTTTGCGACCTTCGTATTTTGATATTTTCGATTTTTTTCAACCGAGTTTGGGTTACTAAATGATCGATTTCTTCACAAAGATAGCAGTTTGGTGAACGAAAATTACACATTAGATAGTTTATTAGTTACTTATTACCTCAGTAAAGTTTCCGCATCATTTATTGGTCATTGCAGCCAGTTGAGGTGTGAACTGATAAGCAATGTAGAAGAATATAATACCGTGGAATTATTATATTATAGCAGGCTGATACACTTCGTGCACTATGTGAAATTATCTTTTGAGTAGTAATTAGTTTCTCCTGATGACGATCAGAGCATACTGATTGATACGTCGAGTTTTAACCTCCAGTTCTTTTCAGAACTAATTACTACTCAATAGAGAATTTCACATGGTGTCACTGCAATTAGTCTTACTTATCTTCGTGTAGCTGGGGAAGGAGGGGTGAGAATAACCCCATTTTGTTTGTTTTTTCTAAATATATATATATATTTTTTTTAAATAACATATTTAATTGAAACAAAAAATGTGCCCCACAGCGAAACGTTTGATCCCCTTTTCTCTTAAAAGGCGGGGGTAGTTGTTCTGTGACCCCAATCAAAATATTTTCCTGGTGAACATTTTCAGGGGACTACTCTTTGGGTCGCCGCCCCTCCCTTGACAAATTTCATGGCTAGACACCTGACATACGTGTCTACAGTTTGTTCAAACATTCGTCTTTATTATGATTAGTCTTGGTTCGAGTTTGGCTTGTTTTATTTGTATTATTATAACCGTCAGACCTGATTTGTGAACTTTGTATTTAGATTTTTTATTTTATTATTATTATTATTATTTTTTTTTTATAGAATAGACTTAACTATTAACTGATATGTTTCGTTTGCATACATGCTAACAATGCCCGATTGTGAACTGCTAAGTGGGTCGAGTTTTGTGTAAGTCGAGTTGTCACGAGGCTCAAGTTGTGGCATGGGTCGAGTTGTCCGTGTCGAGTTGAAATACGAATATTTATAAAGCTACATAGGCCTACTTTAAGTCATAATGTGTCAAATTGCATATTAAAAGATTGTACTTAAAAAGTACGTTTTGCTTCTTTTCTTGTGTTAATGACAGTGGCGTAACTATTTTCAGGGGGAACTAGGGGGTTCAACACTTTTTTATAGGGGAATGTCAAAAAGAGGAAATAATAATACATGATCCACTGGTATGAATGTCAGAGTGTAATAAAGAATGCCCCCATGCGCGTAGCGAAGGGGTGGGGGCGAGGGGGCAGTCGCCCCTTTTTTGCTATGAAACGATGTCCAATTGCAGACAAAATTGTTGGATCGATTGGATTTCTGCCGTGCTATTTTAAACGACTTTTTCAAATAGGGGTATGAACGTTTGCCCGATTTGTGAGGCCTCTCTTAGCCACCATACTTTTCATATGGGAAATTTGGTCCCTGGGATTACATTTATCACATATTTCCCTGTTGGCAACAAAAAAGATTACTAACAACAAACAATAAATAATTTAAAAAAAATTAAAAACTAGAGGTATTGAGTTTGTAGAAAACAAACTCAGGTTGTTCGAGTGTGCATTATATGTGATGACGTCATCTCCTAAAGTTGTTCAAATACAATAGTTACTTCAGGAGATATGAGTTTTCATAATATATAATTAAAATAACATATATAATGTGCTATACTGAATACATTAACTTCCGGTTCAGTCATCCAATATAATTTTAAATTCTTCCAACCGTAAGTACTGGTTCAATCATGTGACGTCATTCATACTCATGGGTGTCAATTGTGGCAAATTTGGTAAAATTCTGTTTAATATTTTCTCAAGATAGCAAAAAGTGACTTTTTAAACCTGCTGCTAGAGGGCGGTGTTAAGAGCGATGACGTCATCAAATATATTTTTGAAAAGAGCAGATCCCACTTTTTCAGATTTGCGTCAATTTATAAGGAGCTTTTTAAACTTGAACTTCCAGTTTGGACTGGAAGTAAGGGTCAAAATAGGGTCATGTCTGTGTGTTAAATGTAGAGTCCTTCATGTTCTGTATGATTATGAAGGAATCAAGAAATTATCTATTGTGGTTCACGAGATATAAAATACGGTATATTGTTTTAATTATAATTAATTGCGTAATAATTCATTAGATGACCTCACCATGACGTCACATCGTTACCTGAAACTATATTTTAAGGTCTAACTATGTGTTAAGTTTTAAGGTTCTTTGAACTCCGCAACTATATTTTGGCTGTACAAATACATTTACAGAATAGTGATTCAGAATATTTCTTCACTTAAACTTCCGTTTTCGACCGGAAGGAGAGGACAGATTAGGGTCATGTCTGAACGAAATATGACATAGTTCAAGGTCTTTAAGATGATGTAAAGTTTATGAAAATATCTAAGTATGTGTTAAATTATGTGTTATTAAACTATGTGTACTCTGCAACTATGTTTTTGTCTCTGGATAAATCTTATTGAGAAAGAATAATTCATTAGATGACCTCACCATGGCGTCACAGCGTTACCTGGAACTATATGTTAAGGTCTAAACTATGTGTTAAGTTTTAAGGTGCTTTGAACTCCGCAACTATTTTTTTGTCTCTGGATAAGTCTTATTGAGGAGAACACCTAAAAAAAAAACCGACAATAATAAGAGGTGTTCGCGCTGTCGCTCGAACACCTAAAAATGCGCGTCCTGCACCGATTTTGAAGCCGACCAATGGCTAGAAACCGGAGACTTATCTTCGGAAATGACTTCAATATTTGTCCAATCAATTGATAGATTAAAACAAAATACTTATGAGGTTGTAAAACCAAAAGGTCACGCCTGGTTGGTAGCCTGCTGTGTCGGTCGGTATTGTGTTTTTTTTGTTTCGGTCGAGTGACCTTCACCGGCCGTGTGAGATGACTCGGGGAAATCCGTATGGGGTACTTGGTGTCGGTGGCCGTGGCCGTCCGACCAATCGGTTTAGGCCGAACAGTCGCTCGTAATCGGACTTCCCGGCACCAAGGTACGGTCCTATGCCCTGATTCCGAGATGGGTACCACGAGTGAACGTTTAAAGAAAATGGGTATCAGGATGACAATGGCCGTATCCCAGCGGCTACAAAAGCTATTCATATCAAGGACTTAAACAAAAGGGACAAAAGGTCTGATCCTCAGTCACTATTATAAAAGGTCATTGGAACACATCCTCACTCCACAAGTGTCTTCTTTAACAAACGATAGGGTAGGACCTAAGTGTACAATGTGGCCACCGAGGACATATAACAAAAATGAACAATGGGTTCTCAGTTTGCGACTGTAAAACGTGTACAAATCAAATGAGACATGCCTAAGAAAGTAGAGTCCAACAACAAAGGGAACTATGGAGGAACTACAGGATGTCCTTAGTTTATACCATATATGAGTGTGTCTTTGTGTTTTATTAATCTAAACAAAATAAAACAATAGCGCCTATAGAAAATACACTTTCATTTTCATCAGAAAGAAAAATAAAACATTTATTGCAACGTATTTTGGAGGAAATGAAATGGTTTTTATCCGTCCTGGGTTAACCATTTACTGATTTTTATATTGCAGTTTCTGATTGCAATGGACGCCCTTACACTTTGCGTGATTGCCATGTTGGCAACAATTGTCATAGGAGTAATCGCTTCTGTTGAACCAGCAAGTTCGTGTCAACCGAAATCACGTCATCAACAAATGCGACAAGGTGACAATCATCTGTTTCACAGCGGCCCCATACGTGATCACGCGCTTCGCGGTAAAACCTACCGCAACGAAACAACACGTTCATATGTGACATGTGGGGTATTTTGCCTGCAAGACGAATCCTGCAAGTCGTTCAACTTCTGTGCAGATGACAGAAGTTGTCAGCTGAACTCGGCAGTATATTCCCAGAACAAATCTGCATTGCAACCATCCATTGGCTGTGTTTACTTTGACGAAGAATTTCACGAAGGTAAAGCATATCAGCTGCTCTGTAAAGAATTAATGTCCATGGATGCTAAACAACAGGCCTAAGTGTAGTAAATACGACCGAAGACAGTCTTTCAACAGAACATTTCAAAAGCGTGCCAACAAATAGCGTGCCAGGATTTCTGAAATTCCAATGCCTTTATAAATGTTTTATAACTGTTAATTTTAAACCGTTATTTGAAAATGTCCAGCTACAAGAATTTTGAAATGAAATTACTTTTACTTTCAACGCGCAATCGCTCATGTGCTCAATCGAGCACACAGTGCACGGTGGTGTATCAAAGATTCGGTCAATGGGGACGCACCTTCCTGTAAAACATTTGTCCGGAAAGCTAACACAGGTACACAGACCCAAATAATTCTGCACTTCATATTTGGGGCTTTATATCTGGGGGTTAAATTATTTAGATTTCTTTAAAAATGTTAAAGAAATAACATCTGAAATTAACAGGAATGAGCACCACCCTCGGCCATATGGAGATCCATCACCGATAGCTTTGACAACAAAAAGTCAAATGAGACAGATCCCAACGTAAAATACCGGTTTTCATTTGAACTCTAATATGATAAAACATAATACATAAAACATATTATAATGTTCGTGCAAACCTGATCTTAACAATTGTACATTATAAGAAAATAATTACTTATAATGATTAATTGCAGAAGGCAAACTGAAGTGAAATATTTGTACGTTTAGTGTGTATGTGCCAGGCTCAAGAAGGGCTCCAAATCGAATTCATGGTAACCGAGTTGACGTGGATGAGCATACATTACTGACGCACACTATGTGTTTGACTGCTATTCATAAAATGACTTTTTTTTTAATTGTGTGTCTATAATAATGTACTGCTTAATACTGCAACATAGCAATAATCCAACCATACAATTGTATCATTTTAATTTGAACGAAGGGTTTTTGTTTTTATCGTAATTCTTTTTTGGGGGGTGAAAGATTCTCGATGACAGTGGTGTTCATCCTTCCTGCACACTGATTGATAACTGACTGTCATATCAATTCGTCTGAATTAATCTTAATACATTAACATTTTGCCATCAGTACCGACACCTACAGTGAGATCGACACCTACAGTGAGATCGACACCTGCAGCGACTACTGTCACTTTACCTTGTGCCACGTATGATACAAAGTACATCCGTGTTCCTGACGTTGGAATGTTGGACTCGTTCCCAGTGCGACTGGAATTCACTGTTCAGAGTTCAAGTGTTTGGATTGAATTTGACTTCTACGACCCGGGAGGCCAATACTTGTACTTTTTATGTAAGTCGGTTCAGTTTTGTCTGGTATCTGACTCTCTCAATTCACCCTATCACGCATGATGGCATAAATGTGACCTTATAAGATTTGGTATTATGTCTCACTAGCTTCGACTCCCCAAAATCAAGGGTAAGTTCCATGGATAGCTTCTTCTCTAGAACAGCATTACAATGGAACTCCCTTGCAGCTGATTGCTTTCAACCAACGTACGATCTATTTAGCCCTACGTTTAAAAAAAACATCAACAAATGTGATTTTCCTTAAATGGTGGATGACATATCGCATATGTAACCCCTTACACTCTAGTGGCTATTGGCCTTGTTTAGGGTGACTGACAGTAAAAAAAAAATAATAATAAAAACATAAATAAAAAAACCACTATGAAATTTTCCTTATGTAAGTATTTCCTGTAGCTCCCATTAAATGTTTTCATTATTATTCAAGGGTTTGCACGTAGGGTTTGGTGGTGGACACAAGTAACTGAAACAAAAGCTAGCGGCCGCATTCCCCTGTCTGGATTTCCATAGCATTTTCTGTGTTTGACAATAATGGATCATCTTGCTTGACTGATAATTTGTTTACATGAAAAACGTTTTTCGCCATTGTTTTTTTTTTTATTTAAAATTTAAGCGGTCAAAAACTTCCCAAGTTATGGTAATCGTGCAAACAGTTGTACTTTAAACATAGGCCTAAAGGTCCACCAGCTATACTTAAAGAGACATTTCTATCTCGATCCAAGGAACATACAATAGTATTAACCACTTTACATATACAGAATAACTACTCGAGAAATGTACTACTCGAGTAATTTACTACTCGAGTAATCGCACAGCACCAATTACTCGCGAGTACTTGAATAATCACTCTTTTAAGCCTTTAAATTGTAGGCATTAGTCATACTATAAATCATAGCCTAGGTCATTGGATATTATTTTTTTCAAAGTATACTATATCAAACATACATTTTATTATGTTTTATGACAATTATTTTGAAACATTAGATATCATTTCTGATTTGTTTATGCTTAATAAATAAACAACAAAAGAATCAGTAGTTACTTGTGAATGTACGTATAACTCGCCAGTACCTTTGAGGTAATCGCAGCATGACGATTAACAATTACTACTAGCGAGTACGTCCCTCGAATAATCTCATTGGTATTAGTAACCAGCACTATTTACATACTACGTCTTGAAGGAAGGGGAAGATATGAATAATGACGTGGGACATTATTGACTGTGATGATTCTTCTTGCTTATGGGTAATGACGTCATACAGCAATGGAGAGTTTAAATTATCCAAAGAAGGAAGCGAATATTGAATGTTGCTCTATCAACGTCTTCATGGAGCAACCGATGACGTTAGTTGTGGTCCGATCTGCGCGTGCAGTGGATGTTCTCCCTCTTAATGTTGTTTTTATTCTGCTTATCATGTAGGCTATATAATGAAAGCACACAGTTCAGAAACCAATTAAGATCAATCCACTAATATAAAACATAATTGTTGTGTGTTCATACAGATTTGAATGGAGAGAGACCTAGCGGTTATCTTGGGCCAGTAAATAAATCTGGCAACAGAATCGATGGTGAGGTAACATTTGCATTTGATGGATCTACTCGTTTCTGTTTCACATACAACAATGGAGAGTTTAAGCTAGACGTAGACGGAAGCGATCAGCCGCTGTTGTATTATAAAGATCCCAATAATGCAGGCAATGACATGATGGGTCACATCAACTTGGTGTCTGAAATCACCTCGCATTGGATCTTCTATGGGACGTGCGTGTCCCTGTAATGCAATACATTATTAAGGCACACATTTCAGAAACCATTATCAATAATTCAAATATAACTTAGGTCAATTGCGTTGGGGGAAAACAGCTCTGTATGTTTTTCTCTCCAAATATCCAGTATATAATTACCTATTGAAGGTCATTGTTCCTTGATGCGTCCTCAATCAATCGAGGATGTGTATTTTCAATTTCGTTGGCTGAAGTTTTTAAAATAAACCTTGGACGAGGGTGGCCATAATTGTTTTATAAAGTCGGGAGGTCTTAAATAAAACTGAAATGTTTGCCTTAACTTAATACAATGAGCAGCAGTGTTTTACATTGCATATTTATTAGCAGACTTTCACTTGTACGAGTTCGAGTACTGAAAATTGTACGAGTACGAGTACGCCTACTCCAACACTATATATGTAATCAAGTACTTTTTCTTGAGTACGAGGAGTTCTCAAAATGTACTCGAGTACGAATAAGAATGTACGAGTACTACTCTGTTTATTATTGCCCATTTGTGGCTTATTTATTAGTGCCTTGTTAGATTTCATCGTATAACACTTGTTCCACCTCACTGTAATTAAACACTCTTTGCTTAGCTGCTACCATACTATTCAACAATTCACGTTGACATTCATATTTTCACTCACCTTAAACTTTTGATACCTTTTGTGGCACTTGTTCGTCTATATTACACTTATGGATATGTGTATATTCTCGTAAAATCCTACATATTTGAAATGTATACATACAATGCATACAAACAAATGTACCGTTTTAGCCTGCACGATGAAACTTTGTGGTACTTCATGTTATTACTGCGTAAATAAGTTCACTTTATTTTTACCGCACTGTTTTAATTCGAAATTGTATAGTTAACTACATGATCTAACTGTTATTTAGATAACTTGATTGTTAACTGCACGATATAACTGTTAATTCAATTACTTTATGATAAAGTGCACAATTTAAATGCGTTAATTCGATAATTTTATGGTAATCTTATCAAGTCTGGTTTCTCAGACCTGAGGGGTACGTTTATAATCTTCAGCCGATTTTCATGAAACTTCGTTGGTATGTTCAAGTTAGCAAAATCTATCGAATGATGTCATAAAAATGTTGTCTTTAGTACAAGCAATAATGTGACGTCACTTAGATCACCGGTAGAGGGCGCATGACGAAAATGTTGGATCATTTTCCCCCAAAGGTACAATATAGGCAAATATAATCACATCCATACAACTATTTATGTCGTAAATTTATATATTGTAATAACGTAATTGCGGCCATATTTGATTCCCACAATGCATTGCAAGTGGTCACATGACTAAATCAAAATGAACGGTTACCATAGTGACCAGGTATGACGGGATCCTAAAGATCCTAAATGAATCAACGGTGAAGTACACGAAAGGAATGTGTTAATCCGATAAACTATTTATACATTGCACAGTTCATAAAGTGAAATAAATAGAACAAACTATAATGAAATAAGCACTGAGCCTACAGTGTTCATAAATACGTTGGTGAACGGCACAAATCAAATAAATAATGGTAAAATCAATAATAGGAAATCACTTCCTTAAAGTGACAGTAATAAATATCAATTTATGGAGTTACTATCGATAATATCATTAGGTTAAACACTTTGACACATTCTTGAATATGATTCTGATGAACTAAAATTTCATCTATCATTGACAAATACTCTTAGAAGTGCCAGTTACTTATAATGTTCATCCTTATGTAGTATTGTAAACGTCTTGCCCCTTACAAGTTATTTAATCAAGATAATTTAAATACAAGTTCGTAACACTAGTGTACGTGTAATAAAAACTCATTAATTTACGTTATCAAAAACGCTTCAAATAACAAAATAATTCAAACTATATGAGTATTATGAGAAAGCTTCGGATAAACTTCTACAAACGGAATCTATCTGATCCAGTGACCAATAACATGCATTGTTAGAATATTTTTCACCTGGCCCCCTTGTTTTTCTTATCTTTTAATTAGTATAACCTCATCAGGAAACAGACATTTTTTAACTTACATTTATGTCACTATTATTACCACGAGTTGACCTAAAGGGAAGGTACATCATTGGTAATGTTGCAAAACGTCTTTTGCACTAAACAACCCAATTTTTACAGTTTTCATTTTTACAGTTTTCATTTTTACAGTTTTACATTAAGCCGAAAACAAAACACTTTTTAAGTGCTGCATTGATAATTTTAACTTAGGAAACAGAAACTGTATCCTAAATTGAAAACGGAAATTATTTCACCTTTCTTCAAAAGTGACAGCTCTTCAGAAAAAATTAAGATTGTTACTATCATTAGCTTTACATCAAGTAAGTTTCGCATGACAATTCGAGAATTTTGAAAAGATGTACATTATTACCAATTCTATACTTTATCTTTAATCAAATAATGTAATATTTAGATTTTAGAAATTTAGAAATTATTTAATGTATAAATATGTTGGTGTATTGATGTACGTAACGATGTGAGGGATTTTGGTTGTAGCCCTATTAATTAACGTAGCTGAGGTCTGCAATGGCTGAATCACGTTGAGACAGCTTAGTATCCTTTTCCATATTGGATAAATGCCCACATTTGTTGAAAAAGGTGCGAAGATATAATAATGTGCGACACCCTTTTGTAGTATGTGTGCTGCAAATCAGTCCTCTTTGTGGTGGTGGTGGTGGTGGTGGTGGTGGTGGTGGTGGTGTTGGTGGTGGTGTTGTTGGTGGTGGTGTTGGTGGTGGTTGTGGTGTTGGTGTTGGTTTTGGTGGTGGTTGTGGAGGAGGTGGTGGTGGTGGTGGTGGTGGTGGTGGTGGTGGTGGTGGTGGTGGTGGTGGTGGTGGTGGTGGTGGTGGTGGTGGTGGTGGTGGTGGTGGTGGTGGTGGTGGTGGTGGTGGTGGTGGTGGTGGTGGTGGTGGTGGTGGTGGTGGTGGTGGTGGTGGTGGTGGTGGTGGTGGTGGTGGTGGTGGTGGTGGTGGTGGTGGTGGTGGTGGTGGTGGTGGTGGTGTGCAGTTTGTGTAGTGCTGGAAGTAGTGCGCACGCGTAGCATGCATATTGATGAGTATGACGTCGGTATGACGTAGATATGACGTAGGTATGACGTAATGAATATAAATGAGTATGACATCATATCATGGTGTGTACCATGGTGTGTACCTGGGTGCGCCCAGGCATGTCGTGTCTTAAAATAGAATGTATATCGTTGATTGGTTGAATGTTTACGCGTTGTTTATGGAGCAACCACACGCTCTTTGTGATTGGTTGTTTCGGCGACGTGGAGGATGGTAGAGTATAACAGACGGTACTTTAAATGAAAACTCTCATATTTTCGCCAATATTCTCAACAAGAACATTGCATTGTTGCTCGTATACGCAACTTGTATTGGGAACAGTCGACAAAACGACAATGGTTGGACACCCGCACTTGAGCCTAAACTTGAACGGTAAGCCTGCATCGGCCCCAATGCCCACACCTGTGGTTCCACACACCTGGCGAGATGGCGCACGCATCGAGAAGGAGGAGAGAAAGCTCATTCCTCCCGACATGGTAGATGCTGGGTGGTGCGAAGCACAGAGTGTGATTTTTTTTTTTAATTATGAAAGGTTGCCAAAACACAAGGCTCTTAAATGCCACTCAAAGTGCAGGCTAGAACTAAAGGAGGGGGTGAGAATAAAAAATAAAAAAATAAAATAAATAAATAAATAAACATATAAATACTCTCAAAAGTTGAAAAATCACCCGACGTTTTTCCGTCAATACTTGGAGCTTTCCCACCTGACTGAAAGATTACTCCACTCTAAGATGTGCATTCACATTGCTCTTGAATGTCTGGAGGCTATACACTGGAGGAAAGCATGTATCCAGGAGAGAGTTCCACACTGATGTTGCTCGTGGGAAAAAGCTGCTCTCGTGGGGGTTAGTACGCCAGAGTGTGCTGCGAAGGGTGTAACGATGGGCTAATGCCGATTGACGTGTTGCACGCATTGAGATCTTAATAAAAGGCGGAACGAGCTTGGAAATACCCGAGGAGCAGCGTCCAAAGACATATCTGTAAAACAGACAGGCAGTATCAACTGCTCTATGGTGACCAAGAGAGTGAAGACACACAGCCAAGTCCTCTCCAACAAGATAACATAATCTCCTCTAAACCTTGTCCGAAGATAACAATCTGGGGTACCTGCACAAATGTGCGAACAGTACTCAATAAGTGGTCTAATGGAAGTCTTGTATAAATACAACAGAGCACTGGGAGGGATGAATTTCCTAGCACGAGACAGGCAACCAACACGCATAGCGGCAGACTTAGCAATACCAGAGATATATTTCCCCCCAACTAAGATCTGAAGAAATGTCCATACCCAATCCCAGTGGGCACACGATGTCTTAAAGACGTCGTTTTACGGTTGTTATCTAGTCGTGTGTACTACAGCGGTCGTGACCAAAAAACGACGTCTTAAAGACGTTTTTCTCCCTATCGGAAACTCATCCCCACCCGCCAAAAAGACAACAAAAACACGACGTCTTTACGACGTCATTTTACGGTCGTTTTCTAGTTGTGTGTACTACAGCGGCCGTGACCAAAAAACGAATATTCTATGTCTATGCCTTATTGGTCGAAGAAACTCGCGCCTTGTCACGTGAGCGTGGCACCCAGTACCGTAATAAAGCCCGGTTCATATACTTTCTGCGAATGCGAACGCGAAGCGAATTTGACGTCACAAATCTGTATTCGCAGCGAAATTCACAGGAAAGTTGAACACATTTTAACTCTGTTGCGAATTCGCTGCGAATTTTGTGACGTCAAATTTGCTTCGCGTTCGCATTCGCAGGAAGTATGAACCGGGCTTAACGCGTCTGTTCTTTTATTTTTTTTAAATGCAATGTGGATCCAGAGGCAATGTTTTTTTGTGGATCAAAATTGCCATTAATTAATTGTCGTCAGAAAAAGACGTCGTTTAGTCGTCAGAAAAAGATGTCGTTTTGTTTTGCATATACGACCAAAATAAGACATTTATAAGACGTCAATAATTTACGTCTAAAGGACGTCTTAAAGACGTCGTGTGCCCACTGGGATATGCGAAGGTCTTCTGAGTAGGCTAAGACCTGAGGCCCCATGTGAACGGCAGGAAAGTTCCTATCTTTAGATCTTGATACACTAATCAGTTTTGTCTTGCGGTCATTGCGGTCTTGCGGTCATCCAATCCTGACCCAAAGCCAAAACCTGCCGAGGTCCCTGTCAAGCATAGAGCAGTACGAGATGCATCCCGTCTGCCAAGTGATGAACAGAAAAGGGTGGAGTCTTCGGCATACAAAGTTACTTGTGATTGTAGAGCATCCGGCAGATCATTGATGAACAAACGAAAAAGAGTGGGGCTCAAAATGATCCCTGTGGAACTTCTGAATTAATTTTAAAAATAGAGGATGATTGACCATCAAGCACAACCTTAATCTAACGATTAGTTAGAAAATCGGAGATGATTGCATGATAAGGGCCAGTAATACCATGGGACTTCAGCTTGTGTAGGAGCCCCTTATGCCTTTTCTGATAAAAAGTTTTTGAGATGTCCAGGGCCACAACAAAAGCTTCTTCCCTCTTCTCCAAAACAAAGCTTAGATGACCTGTAAGAAGTGATAACACATCTCCTGTCGACCTGGCATGCCGAAAGCCATACTGGGCATCCCTTAGTAGATTGTTAGACTCAAGATACTCAAGCAGTGACCGATTGAGGAAACACTCAAATACCTTCCCAACAACAGATATCAGATCTGATTGGCCTATAGTTAGATGACTGAGACTTATCCCCAGCACCCTTAAAGACAGGAACAACAAGCGCCAGTTTCCAGGATGAGGGAAAAGTAGTCTCAGCTAGGCAGAAGTTAAATAGTCTACACAGAACAGATGAAATTTCTGGACAGCATTTCTTCGGTATTCTGTCTGGGCCAAATGCTTTCTTGGTATCGAGGTTTACAATGATTCTGGCAACCTTCCTAGGTGTTATGACATGTAGCTGAATGGAGGTAGGTGTTCGTAGGGGAAATTCTGGAGGGAACGGCCATTGTCATCTAAGGTGGAATTTGCAGCAAACTGCTGGGCAAACACATCAGCCTTATCTTTCTGTGATAACACTACTATAGGCCCCTGAAACAATGGAGGAATTGCTGATTTGTTGTTGTTGTTGAAAACAGAATTGGCAGCTCTCCAAAAGTCTCTGATACCAAGCCTCTGGATGGAGATATTGTTCCTAACGTGCTCAGCATAGTGATACAAGAGCTATTTTTACAACAAGTTCACACGAGAGACCTTGTGGGATCTGCCCAGTTCATCGACTTATCTAAGTGAGCAACGGATGTTGCAGCCATATCGACCCAACTGTTGATGTTTTGTCTGCTGCTGTTGAACAATAACCGAGGATTAGCTTCGAGAAGTGTCCGCTGAACGCTTCATTACTCATGCAGCCTATCACAATGCGTGATCATGAGTTAGTGTCAAGTTGCCTAGGGGGTACAGAGACCAATTTGCAAAGAACGCGTTTGATGGGGGTACTTTGCAGTTCCCGTTTCTAATTCTTTGGCATGACCCAGCATGACCGCGGAGCTCGCTTTTACGTTTCTGACAAACATGGATGCGGCTTGAATCATCACCTTGTAGATAGTTAGCCTTGACCAAGGCTGTTGTAGTGCGCACTTACAGTACCGGTACTCCCACCGCGTACATATTTCTGGCCCGAGAAATTCAGCACACACGCAGTGGCGTAGCCAGGACTTTTTCAGTGGGGGAACAGGGGGGGGGGGGGCAGGTGTATGGGTTTTTCCCCTTTTTTCTTTTCTGTTTTTTGGGCACTATGAGGATTTTTCGTGGGGGAAACCTGGGGGCATTGGAAATTGGGGGGGGCACGTGCCCCCAGGCCCCCCGTGGCTACACCGCTGCACACACGGTGCACCGTCCCCGACCACACACACGTACACTGTACAGCGAGATCAGTAAATGAGTCGTGGATACGGTTGTGCATTACTGCGTACGTTCGAACTAAATCAACAGCATTTGTCCTTCTGTAATCGAAAGCTTATGTATTTCTTCATTTACTCACTGAAATTCCAATAGAAAGTCATATGCAAGAATTGTTGACTTTTGGGAGGTTCATTTTAAATGATGCCCAATCACAGGCCCCTATCTTTGACCCAGTTAGAGTCCCACACCGGCACGCTGCACAATGCATGCACATCCACACGCACGTTGTACATGTTGTACACGTTGTAGCTCCCGCATACAGCAAGATAGGCTCATTTATATTCATTACCTCATACCTACATCATACTCATCAATATGCAGGCTGCGTATGCTCACTACATCCACCACCACACAAACTGCACACCACAACCACAAAGAGGACTAATTTGCTATATGCATTCAACATTGAATAGGAGCAAACGGTGTTCCAACAATGTTATCCATAATGGGACACTTCTGACACGTTGGTGGAAGCAGACTGGTCCTTCTTTCCATTGTTTACGAAATTCTGAACATGCGCACGATATTGGGAACAATGGAAAGGTCTGCTGCCATCTAACGTCTCAAAAATCTGCAACTGTATCTCAACTGAGTCAGCATATATATGTATATGTATATATTACGCATTCTTAAGTTGAAATGAATTTAAACAATGTACAATACAATGTAGAAGTGGTTAAAGGCTGACCTCTTGTAAATAGTAATCTGATTAACTTCCCTGACAATATCAAGTACACTGCAACTGTTTTAACTACGTACACCAGTGGTATTCGTATTGTGCAAAGAATACGGTAATTAATTTGACACCACTGGTGTTAATTTAACACTCCGGGTTTTGCCGGGTACACCTTGTTTGTCCCTATAGTGGTTCCCCACTAAATATACAATATATAAAGGGGAAATTCCATGGTTACTCAAGTTACAGTTTTTAGGTATTGGGCACACCCTTATAATGCCATAATTTCCTTATTAATATATATTTCACTGATCATTTTTTCACAGTAGTTGCATTATACCCAGACCTTACTCAGCAGAAAATAATAATTTCATTTGTTATATGCACACTACATAAGAGAAATATGCCGGTTACTCACACTACATTTTTGGACATGCATAACATGTTGCATTTTCTTTTATATAGTGAACATATAAGAAATTTCTGAAATTATTATTTTGTGCCAAGTAAGGTATGGGTATAATGCAACTGCTGTGAAAAAAACTGAAGAGTGAAATATATCTTGAGTTAACAAAGAGCCCCGCACCTTCTCCACACGTCTTACACACGCGCTGCTAATCCGTTCTCATCCTATCCGATGCTCTGTAATCCTTACGATCATAATTCTACTAACGATCAATTTCAATAATCTTCCGGTCCCACGTTTATAACAAAATCATCATTCTAGCAAATTCTAGACTTACGTGCACAATTAAGCTTTCTTAGTAAACCTATTTTTAGACATCGCGTCATCACTAAACGAAAGTTCTAGACTTGTTTAATACGCACGTTTCATTCAAAACGTTTTCTGTTACTTAAAGAGACTCGTAATTACACAACACGTCCATGTAAATTGACCATACTTTTATTTGTGTTCCTTTTTTGGCAGTGTGCCTCATTTTTTGAGACCCTCTTTCTGCAACTGTTATTTCTAGTGCATTATGAGAATAGACCTATTCATCACGTCTAAAAGAAAATTATTTGACGGTATTGGTAAAAAGTTCCAAACAATTTCCAACAATAAGAAATGAAAATCAGAGTGTAAGGAATTTGATCAATTCAAGGTTTATCAGTTCAAGCTTGTCAGAAATATTTTAATAAATCACAGACATCATCCAACATGGATAGTAATTTATTTTTATCGGTTTAGTAGATGTTAAAGAGAATTAGAAGGAGTGAAAATGAGGGGAAAGGGCGGCAGACAATCAGTAACTAGAGCGAGGGAAAGTTTTTATGGCAATTTATGTTTGATACAATCAAGAAACGTGACATAATGAAGAAAGCCTATGAAAAAAGGTCAACAGGTTGTGTTCTGCAACGGAAAGCTGTATATTGATAGAAAGGAGTTCCATCCCTCATCCTCATCACCGAATGCTGTTGCTTTAAGTTCCAGTACAAGATCTGACTGAACTTCGCTCTACTCTAATATATACTTGGGTATACTACTGGCTTGTTTTACACACAATTAATTAGAATAGAAGTTCATGTTAGTCAACAAGTCCTCTCCCTTACTTAATTCATTCATATTTATTGGTATATATTTGTTTGTATATGTATTGTCTTGTTCTTGTCTTGTTACATGTGTGTTCCAGGTTTGCAGCAATTGATAGTTTGACTGTGTTACTTAATTAACACGCCTTATTTTGACATCGAATAGCAGATTAATGATTTTGATTACGTGGATCCAAATAATCCTTTCCATACACTCAATAATTCACAGTACCATTCCACAGAGCAATTTTCCATGACTAGCAATATTGAAAGTTTTTCTTTACTCCAGCTGAATATTAGAAGTCTCCAGAAACATTTTGATCAACTAAAACCTTTTTTGGATTCTGTTGGTAATTTTTCTGTTATTGCACTTTCCGAAACTTGGTTAAAAACTGATCCCCATGATTATTATTCCCTTCCAGGTTATAAACTCCTTATGAACAACCGACAGGGTAAAACTGGAGGTGGTGTAGCACTTTTTGTTTCTTGTGAGTTGAACTTTAAAATTAGGGAAGACCTAACTTGTTCGGAAGATTCTCTTGAATCCTTGTTTGTTGAAAAGTTGTCCCCTAAAGCCAGTGACATTATTGCAGGTGTTATGTACAAACCACCCAGTGCAAGTCACAATGAGTTTATGCCTACTTTTCAGAACTTTTTTTTGTATGACCCTTGTTAATAAATTTGTTTTATTTCTGGTAACTTCAATGTTAATTTACTTAATTATACCAACCCTGGCTCGAAAACCCTCATGTACTTAATCACACCTTATTCTTTTCTTTCCTTAATTGACAAACCTACAAGAATTACAAATACATCGGCTACACTTATTGATAATATTTTTACTTACTTTTTCACTTACCCATATTCATGAACATGCAGTCATTTAAATCTGATGTATCCTTCAATGATTCCATTCATACCCCTCTCCGTAATCTTGATAATATAAATCTTCAGAAATTCAAGGATGCCATTCACTATAATGATTGGTCTAGAGTCTTTAGTTGTGATAATCCTGATATGACATTTAATCAATTTATTGATAATTTTAATTATTATATATGACAAAAACACTCCTCCTACCCATAAACGTAAATGTAAATCGAAATCTAAGCCAAATGTTCCATGGGTAACAAATTTAATCCTTAAATCCATCAATAAGAAAAACAAACTGTACCACCAATATCTAGCCCATCCCACCAATCCAATTAGAATAAAGTACACCAGATATAAAATTATTTTAACTAACCTCTTACGCACTTTACAAAAAACAATACTATACACGCCAGTTTGAACAAGAAAAGAACAACATCCGTAACACATGGAAGGTAATTAATTCAGTACTGAACAATAAACTGTCATCAAATACTATCCATAGCATCATGCTATTTAATTAATAACCCCAATCTAATCGCTAATTGCTTCAATAATTTACTTTGTTAATACAGGCCCCAATCGCGCTCAAAATATCCCCCATTCCCAGGCATCTTTCACTGATTGTCTTACTCATCCCAATCCCAATTCTTTATTTTTTTTACTCCAGTTGATGAACATGAGATATCTGACATTGTCATCAATTTACAAAAGAAAAAAAGTTCTGGTTATGACTGCATTAATGTTTCTGTTGTCAAGAGTACTATCAGGGAAATCTGCAAACCACTTGCATATATTATCAATCGTTCAATCACAACTGGTATTGTTCCAAACCAATTAAAAATAGCTAAAGTTATTCCAGTATTTAAAAGTGGTGTTACTAATTGTCTTAATAATTATAGACCCATCTCTGTTTTGCCTTGTTTCTCTAAATCTTTGAAAAATGTGTCTATGCTAGAATTATTAAATTCTTAAATAAATTTAATATTTTAACTGACTCTCAATATGTATTTCGTAGTAGACATTCTACTACCCATGCAGTTTAAATTTTTTTGGATAAAGTTTCTAATGCTTTAGATGGAACACACTCTGAGGATATTCCTTGATCTTTCAAAAGACTTTGATACAATTGACGATGACATCTTATTGTATAAATTATGGCATTAGAGGAGTATCCCTAGAGTGGTTTAAAAGTTATCTTTCCAATAGAAGCCAATATATGTCCATTGCTGGTTCTAATTCATCTTTTAAATCTCTAAGCTGTGGTGTCCCACAAGGGTCAATTCCAGGTCCATTGCTCTTTATTATTTATATTAATGACTTTTTATTTGTTGATGACTCAAACCTATTTTTTTCTCATCGCAGCTTGAAGACACTTACTGACATAGTCAACAGTGAGCTTAAAGTAATTTCCATTTGGTTTAGAGTTAATAAACTGTCACTCAACATCACAAAAACTAATTATATGGTGTTCAGCAATTCTGCTGATGAACTCCCTTGTGATGTTATGATTAATGATTCAGTCATTACAGAAACTGATTCATTAAAATTTCTTGGATTGTTTATCAACTCTAAACTAACTTGGAGAAATCATATTGAATATTTAAGTAAAATTTTCGCTAGAAATATTGGGTTATTAATAGAATTATACATTTTTTCCTCCCTCGGTTCTGATCTCTCTTTATAATACATTAATTTTATCATACCTTAACTATGGTATTCTTGCTTGTGGTAACAGTTACATCAGTAATCTTCATAAGTTACTTATTAAAGTAGCCCATTATTAATTCTCTCTTACAATGTGATTTTCATTGCTAATTCTTTGAAACTGTTTGACATTTTTTTCAGACCTCTATTAATGTTAAACAATCTGAACGATTCAACACAATAATAATCTCGACATTTATAGCGCACGTATCCTCCAAAACTGGTGCTTCAGGCGCATTATATGATTACCTCGGCTCATCAGCCGCATAAATCATTCCTGAAACCATCTCAGCTCCATGGGGAGTATACACTGAGCTCAATTGCTGCCATTTCGGTGCATATATGTCTAATAAAACACAACAACCAACTCTGCCCTCTGGGTGGAGAGAAGCAATTATGGTAAAGTGTCTTGCAGGGATTATTGCGTATTATAATTATGATTTAATTTTGTTAAAATGTACTTTTCTTTGTTAAGGTTAAGGTTTATAGTGAAACTTAAGAACCCTGGTTGGATTCAAACATCAGTCCTCCAAGTTTCACGGAATTGCTCAAACTATGCGCATATAGGCTTTCTGATTTCTCTTTTTAATCATACCCTTTAAATTATTCAGAATTTATTGAATTTTACATTCTGATTAGCTGATGCTGTTATTTAGTTTAGCACAATTCGTGTATCTCTTCGGTGCAGTAACCCTCCCGGCAATATTCCTCATGCAATACGTGTGGTATTGAAGAGTCTCTTTTGGTTGCCTCTCAAGAAGTTATTAAGTTGGCGTCTCTGTCCTGAACGAACCCACCTGTTAAGCAATTGCAAATAAAAATTGCTAAAATAAAACTGGCGTATGCTGTATGACAAAGTTATATTCAATAACAATATATGTTTGTGTGCTTGAAAGGAATATTCTCGTCGTGCTGGTCGTAACTGGAAATGTACATTATAACCGATATTGAACCTTATGCGAAACACTGCATGGCGCGTGCGTGAGCAATAATCATTAATGATACCAACCTGAAAGCAAGATTCTTTGATGGTCAGAGAATTTTGTGTTCAGGGACTAGTAAGTCTAATTTTCTGTTTCTGGTCTCCATGCGCGTCACCTCAGACCCGCGGGTCGGCATTTTTAGTTTTATTTTTTGTTTTGCTATGAAACGATGTCCAGCTGCAGCCAAATGGATGGATTGTAATTCTGCTGTGCTGAATATAGCACATCGAGTGTAATCACTATACAAGCTCCTAAAAAGTGCTAAAATTAGCACTTCGTGTTTTTTTTTAGAGTGTAGGGGTATGAACGTTTACCCGATTTGTGAGGCATCTCTTAGCCACCATAAGTTGTTGATGGGAAATTTGGTCTGGTTCCAATAACCGCGTAAGGTCTATACATGTATCAGGTATTTCACTGGTTGGGTAATAGATAATAAACAAATAAATAAATAAATAAATAAATTTAACTAAAATATTAAAATTTTCTTTTAATAATGGTACACTTTATTTTGACGAAATAATGGTCTGGTTAACATTTTGTTTTTAACTTTTATGTTATTGGCAACATATATTAATTTTAGTTTACAATTACAATTTGATCAATTGCTAGTATACAGTAATTGATTGCAATACAAACCAAGTTACTTAATGCTACTTTACTCGAGATAAACTCTAAACTAATCTTATAGGCTAATCCTTCTCACGTTTTAAAACTCTTAAAAACGTCAATAATCTTGACGAATAATATAAACGGTTAAACATTATCAAGTATTAAATTAGATGATTTACATTCACCTCAATTCACAACTTAAAAACGGTATATTTATGTGTTTTAAGAACCCCAGTCCCTTAAACAGCATAGAGAAGAACCAACCACACGACAGTTTAATAAAAAAATATAGGTGGTAGGAGGGGAGGAAGGAGGGAAAACTCATTTGCTCGAGGTTGTTGTGTGCTCCCACGAAGGCAGTCAATGAGGTTGTGAGAAACACTTTGCCACACCCCGTATGCCTTGGCATACTTACTATAATTGTTTCCAATGCGTTGGACTGTGAAATCTGTAGCCAATGAAGTCACACTAATTGAATGTTCGTTCTAAAAGCTGTTATATAACAAACGTGTAAAACCTTTGAAGGTGTAAGGAACAGCCAACTATTTGTTTAGGAATGTTGAGCTTTTATGCGACAAAGGGTCTAGCTTACCGGATTCAAGTTCTGGTGTTAGCAACATAATGTGGGTTCGAATCACGGCCGTGACACTTGTGTCCTTGAGCAAGACACTTAATCATAATTGCTTCTCTCCACCCAGGGGTTAAATGGGTACCTGTGAAGGCAGAGTTGGTTTGCTCTATATGCGCTAGAAATGGCAGCAATTGAGCTGTATACTCCCCAGGGAGCTGAGATGGTTTCAGGAATGATTTATGAGCCTTATGAGCCTTATGAGCAGGAATAATAATATAATGCGCCTTGAGCACCACTTAGTTGGTGGATACGTGCGCTATATAAATCCACACATTATTATTATTATTATTAAAACGACCCGCGCCCCATAAATAAGTTTAAGCATTTTAGGCTTAATCTTTTCTTTGTGTGGGCGCAATCACTTTTAAGATAACAGAAATTACTTCCAAATTCCGCATTATAAATAGTACAAACATTCTAACTGCATTGTTCACTATATTCTAGCCATTGTAGAAGTTATTACACGCATACGAATTTTGATTTTAATCTTTATTAATGATAAATATATTCTTTGTTCTTTGTTAGCGCTTCAATATATTAAATATTGTTGTAATAATCAGTATCAAGTTATGGTTACTTTAATATTTGGTCTTGAAACCTCTATCCTCACAAATCTTCTTTTACATGTTGGATGGCAGACAAGACTGATACCAAATAACGATACCTATACCCAAAAGTAATATAACCAAGGACTTAGCCAAAATCAAGTAGGTATCTACCATCGATAACAAATGCCTTCTGGTTAAAAATGGTTTAAATATAACCTTGAGCACGATGAAAATATTTTTCGCTTCGGAAAATATTGTTGGCTACTCTGACAAGGTTAAACAATTAAAAGATGTATCGACCGTAGCTGCAATGAGATTTACAGGAAATTCATAATTTATATTGTCAATTAATTCTCAAAAACCATCTCCGAAAATTGTTCAACATTTATCAAAAGCTACGGTAGCGATACAACCTTCAACTGCCAATTGGCACTTCTTTTCAAAACAAAGATGGAAAAAATCTAGGCCTGTTCCATTTTCTATGAGGGAACATATATGCTTTATCTATTCGTGTAGTTCGTGTAGTTACAACTTGAAAATGATAAATTCTTATTGATATGTTTCATCAGTGAGTTGTTGTTGTTGTTGGTTTTGGTTGGCACTTTCGGCAGACTACTCATCAGTGAGTTGGTTTACACACACATCTCAAACTATAGGTCTTATTGAGTTAGGCCTATGTGTTTGTGTTACCGCTACCCCATAAAAATGGAATAGATCCAGGATTACCACTCATGTGGTTTGATTATTCTTCTTCCTGCCTCTCGATGACGTGTTGAGTTTGGATCTATGCAACATGCAATCTATACCACTTGTCAATCACTGTGACCGTGTTGTATTGTGTATGTCTGTGCACAAAAAGGGGCGTTTCTAATCATTCTGGACTACCGCCGGCTTCGTTGATATGAAGTGGAGGTGCGAGCCGTACAAAACAGTATTGATATCAGATATATGTTGGTTACCGTGGGTTGTAGCAGCAGAGTTTGCATTCTTGAATAGAAAAAAAGTTTGGTCGGCATAGTGCGGTTGATTCAATTTATCATTGCTCCAGAAGGTAAGATATTTTCCTGATTTTATAAAAACCCAAAACTTTGGTACAGTTATTGTTCTAACAATATAGAACAATCCAAGGGATTTCTCATGGGGATTTTCTGGTAAATCGATGGGGAAAAAGTCAACCGATATGATGCGTATAGGGAATCTTAAATATTTGAATACAGGGATGATATATAGAATGCGAATTTTGAGCTTTTGATTGGAAACCATTAAATCTATCTTCTCAAAATATGTTTGTTAACAGTTAAATAAGCATCACCTTTATGAAAAAGCTTAGCATTGATTAGAAGTCTTCTAATCCATAAAACAAAAATTTCACCAACCTATATAATATATAGGTTGGTGAAATTTTATATCGCGGAACCCACTGCTAGGATTCTAGCCAGCCAATCGTCATCGGGCAAGCTCGGTGGTCGAGAGGTTAAGACGTCTGCACTAGTAAGCAGGAGGTCGTGGGTTCGAATCTCGCCCGAGTCGCCTGTGTAGTTTTTTTTCACAGACACTCGGAAATCACAAAATACAGTGCTATACACACGTCGGTGTAGGGCAAAATTAAATGCATAAAAGTATCGTATATTATTAAAGTGTTTGAATGACTTAACATTACATTTTTTCATTGCATTTCTACATGTACAAACATGTACATGTCATATATGAGCATGTGCATACTTAAAGGTCCTGTGAAGAGTGTATTTACCAAACTTTATTTCTTGGTGCTGTTATATTGATTGGTATGAATTAAAAACAATTTTAAATGTTTTTTTTTAATCGAGTGGATTATTAATGGTTTATCTAATAATCAAAAATTGACCCCCCGAATTGTCGAAGTTTTAACGAAACGTTCGTGACGTACACAAAGGCAGAGAATTTCTACGCAGCGCAAGCCCCCATCATGCGGTCGGAACACACACACCGAAGGCAATGCTAACATCACGGTGTTATTTTATGAAATAACAGAAACAGTTGAGTCAAAGTTCTGATCATTTAAAAAACTCAAAACAAGCGCAGGCATAATGAGAAAGGTTTAATGTTTTTATGTTTGTCTTGCCAGGATATAAAATCAGACACGATGCTTTTATTAATGCGGAAAATCACGGCATGTTTTCATGCCGTGAACACTGAATGTCGTTTGCACGGAAGTGGACTGGGTTATGCATGGGAGTATAACTAAATGGCCACTTACCCTGAGTCTTTCTCGCTTTAAAAAGCACCTCTCTTCTTCGTTTGAGCCTTCCCAGCCTTCTTACTTAGCGGGAATATCGTTGGAATTGCATCTGGTAGCAGCATGGCCTTATAAGCCATACCGAACCGGCTGTGAAGGCCCCGTTCAAAGCATTGGTGCGTTGTATACGACGCATACTTGGGCAAGTGCTGTGGATCGCGGATCGGGAATCGCCTAAGTGTACGTCACGAATTTTATGTTAATGAGGGGATATGGGCGTGTCGAAAAGCACCCCCTAAATTTAAAAATTTATATTTTTATGGCGTAAACGTGAGGGGAAAAATTTACAAATGACAAATATATGTTCCAGTAGACATACTTTATTGTATACAATGAAAACAAACCTACTTCATAGGACCTTTAATATTGGCTGTTAGCCAGGCACTGATTGTTAGGGTATTAAAATGCCTTTTATTTTTACATAGGCCCAGTTGTACATAAATCAAGCCCCCGGCTTGTGTACCGTTCCTAAATGTACTTGTATAATGTAAACAATGTGAACACATATATACTGCTACACCTATGTCCAAAAATAATAAATGAGTTATTCTATTTACAACCAGTGAGTATTTTTCAGAAAAATAACAGTTCTATTATCAGCCTCCAGTGTCTAAGATTGGGGAGAGGCACAATGTGTTTCTCAAGTATAGTTTAATATACATTGTACTGATTGAACCATGTATACCATAAAATCTTTGTAACATGTTACTTTTCCTTAACGTCCGTTAGAGTCCATTTCAGTGGTGCCATGGTAACCATTGGGGGGGGGGGGGTAACCATGTGAGATTTGTATGTGCTTCTTAACATATTAAAAAGTGTTATAATCAAATTAAGGTTCCTTGAACATTTTGTCTTGGAACCCCTATCCCTCAAAACCTTCTTTTACATACCGATGGCAGACAAAACCGATACCAAATAAAGATACCCATATTTATTGGGTTTTATTGAAAATGTTATATAAAGCAAACATCTACAATCGACAAACAAACAACTTCCGGTTAAATTTTTTTAACAATTAATCTTGAGCACGATAGAAATAGCACATGGCAAATCCAAAGAGGGCAAAGAGGGGTATGGGGTCTTCTTTATAATGGCAGTGCATGTAAATTTGCCTTATTTTTTATTTGTGTTCCTTTTGGCAGTGTGCCTCCTTTTTGACATCCTCTTCTGCAATTGTTTCCGGTGCATTATGAGAATAAAATGTAGCCACCTTATATAACTTGAAATTGGAATTCATATTTTTCTCAAATAAGTTCTGTTTAAAGCTTGGGCTTGTTTCATTGTATACTTGCTCAATATATAATAAGCCAAAGATCTATTAATATATGTGTTGGTGAGTGCCTTAAGTGGACTTTGTAGGACAAATAGCCAAGTTATTCCAACTATTGGGTAATATTAATTTGTTTAACTAAAATGGCCAAACATTTACAAGATCAGAGTTGTAACCAAGTCATAGTTGTTGGTCCAAATCAAGGCACAAGTAATAAGTCAAAAAATTTAAACTGACTAAGTCAGACTCAAGTCACGCATTGAGTCAGCAAGTCTGTAGTAGACTGAAATATGAGAGAATGATAAAAAGTAAAGACTGTTTGCGGTAACACCATGTACAAATTATCTTTTGAGTAGTAAGTGGTTCTGATAAGAACCAGTTGGTTACAACCAACTCGACGTCTCCTGAAGACGATCAGAGCATACTAATCCAAACATCGAGTTGTAACCAACTGTTTCTTATCAGAACCACTTACCACTCAAAGGAGAATTGTACATGGTGTCACAGCGAACAGTCGTTTACTTATTCCTTTCACCATGCAATGAATGATTCACCATGCTACAAGAATGATAATAATTCATGGATACGCTTAGACCCACTCTAGGTTAGTATTGGCCAAGGAGTCAGTGGACAAATGTTATTCATTGGAGTACATTTTACAGTTCTATTCCTACAATTAGAGTATGATAATGTAGGATATTATGTATCCCCTCTACCTCATCATAAAACAATTATTTTCCTAGGATTATATTCAAAGCCATTTTGGGAAGTTAATTAGGTCCTGTGGGTCTCATAACATACATAGATGTAACCCAATCTTACAAAATGCGTCTGAAGTAGTCAAAGCTGGTTTTGTGGAACACATCCTAAAACATGTTTTTTTTTACAATGCATTTCAATAGAAAATGTCAATGAATTCCACCCATAAATGTTTTAGATCTGACAATATATTGACATGTGTTTGGTAACATGATTAAGATGATAATGTGTTGTTTTACTGAGCTCAACAAATTCGACAAGTAAATGTTTTGTCCTTAATACACATTATTATAGGATCCAGGCATATATACATGACGCATGACTATCATATGCAAATTTGGTCGATCACGGTTGCCCATAATGCATTGGCTTTGGGTGTGCGCTGATTATACAAAAGGTGCACAAACGTTCCAACCCGCAAAACGCCATGCCATTAACCCACACGATAAACAACCGGAATAAACACCTCAATTTAGTACTAATATTACAATGAGAATCCATGTATAATGCTACACATATGGGCTTAATTTTTTTTGTTTAACCAAAATTGTAACGCTGTATAAAAGGTCCATGACCCCTTTTGTCCTTTTATATGTGTCTGGTAATTTTTTTCTTTTTAGCTTGTTTCTTAAGCGCCTATAGGAGCATGTATAAATGCTTTTTATTACAATTGTTATAAAATATTGAGAAGCAGTTAATTATTAACAGAAGCAAATGGTTTGTGTTCACCGGAGCTCATTAGCCAAGCCATTTTAGTTTGCCCATCCATTGTACAATTAGCCTTGACCAAGGCGCATCGGAACGGTTTGGTCGCATAATTTAGCCCCATATAGCTATCCAAACTCCAGCGCACATTCACACGTTGTGCGGGCTCATATACACTCACTGGCCATAAGTATTGCAACATTGAAATTCACACCAAAGTTCAGTTTGGAGAACTGTGTTACAATAATTTATTTTATTTTATTTACACTACTTAAGACTTCTTGAAAGTGCCTGTGTTTTGAAGTCAATGTTCTTTTTTACTGTTCTTGCTCGGAAACAAAGTCCTTCAATAATTGCGGCCATCCGTCTAGGCAATGTCTCGTACAAATTCATGTTGCAATACTTTTGGCCAGTGGGTGTACATGTACATGTACATAATGTAAGTAGTACACTGTATATTACTCTACATGTACATGTACTGCACATACAGTGACCATTCGTCGTCGCGCCTTGATTCTTCTGCACATGCCAAAATTTAAGGCGGAGTCATTAATGCTAATGTACGAAGTTCAAAAACCAAAGACGTTCTCATTGGTTACTGGTTGGCCCAGCAACTGCATGCTCGCCGTGCACGAGAAACATGGTTATACTGTACATTGTACGTGTACAACTAGCTCAGGTTGGACTTTGACCTTCGTGTACTCAGTTTCAGATGTTTACAGAGACTGAGTCCATATTTGGGCTAATGTACGACGTGCATGCGTTGTGCTGTGTGTTTGGGATCAAAGCGGGTCAAAGCTAGGGACCTGTGATTGGCCATCATTTAAAATGAACCGCCCACATCTTGCATACGACTTTCCATTGGAATTCCAGTGGTAAAATAAAGAAACACATAAGCTTTCGGTTACAGAAGGATCAAGGCTGTTGTTTGAGTTCGGACGCGTATGAGGTCGCAATGCACAACGTATCTACGACTTAGTTATTGATCCACTGTACAGTGTACGTTTCCGGGGCCGGGACGGAGCACCGTGTGTGTGTTCTGAATTTCTCGGGCTAACAATCAGTGCGGGCCGGGTTTGAGAATACCGTGGTAAGTGCGCACTACGACAACAGCCTTGAGTCAAGGCTATTGTATTATTTCAGCCTTTTGAAAACCCATCCATGCGTCACCAATCCCAACCAACATAATAACAAAATTGTAGTTTAAAATTGTATGATCATATGATGCATTTTCGTGCACATTTGTCAACTCAGCAGCGTGTGAGTTCGAGACCCGGTCGTGACACTTGTGTCCTTGAGCAAGGTACTTAACCATAATTGCTTCGTCCTTCGGATGGGATGTAAAGCACGTAATGTGTTGTGTAATGCACGTAAAAAAAATGCGCCTTGAGCACCACTTAGTTGGTGGATACGTGCGCTATATAAGTCCATACATTATTAGGTGTTCGGGTATGCGCCCGAAACACCTATTGTTATTGTTCGGTTTTTTTTTTTTTTTTTTTTTTTCTTCTCCTTCTTCTTCTTCTTCTTCTTTTCCGGATCGATTGTCTACAAAAAAACACATACTTGCAAACTTCATATGAACTTGAAACTTGGCATATACTTAGAACATAACACGTAGATGAAACATAATTTGTTACGTCATTATTAGGTCATCAGATATCGAATTTCGATAAATCAAAAGATATTAGCTAAAACGTTTCACTTACGTTGCATGAATCAAGCAGCTACATGTATACGCGGCGCTGCACGATCTTTGGTTACAATGGAGCTCCATGTACAATCGACGCTGTTAGTGTTAGGTCTTGGAATTCGTGTGAAAATGGATTGCCAACGATCTTTGGTTACAATGGAGCTCCATGTACAATCGAATCAACGCGCACTGTTTGTTACAGTGTGTTACTGTATTTCGTGTACAAATGGATCGCCAACACAGATACAGTCATAAAGGGTAGGTATCTTGAATTTAATTTTTAAGAGGATTTCCTGTATTTATCTTCGTGTTTTTATAGAAGAAAGGCCATTTCTTTAGAGGGACTACAGAGTTCGTCGTTGCATTGTACCTGTTTAACTTAACGTTACTCGTTAGTTAGGCCTACGTAGGGGCTACGTGAACATACTTTGGACAGTAAACAACTCCAGTTTTCTAACAAAATATGAACAGATGTCACCAAAATGTATTTAGAATATAAATAAGGATAGGAAAATTCAGTTGTTAAGGTTATGGCAATTTTTCAGAAGAAATTTTATGCCATATTTTGTAATTTTGTGGCTCCAAAATCTTCAGTTTGTGCACAAATTAACATTAACTAGTGATTTACTGCATTCACAATTTTTGTACCATTGTACAGATCGCTAATTGTCAAAAGATATTTACAAAAGATGACCCTAATTTGGCCTTACTTCCTATCCAAACCGGAAGTCAAAGTTTAATATTTAAAAAAAAACCATCTCAACAACCACAAGAGGTAAATTCACAATTTTTGTACCATTGTACAGACCGATTTGACCTTACTTCCTGTCCAAACCGGAAGTCAAAGTTTAATATAAAAAAAAATCATATCTCAACAACCACAACAGGTAAATGGACATTTTTTGCACTATTGTATAGATTGTTAATTGTCGAAAAATATTTACAAAAACATGACCCCAATTTGACCTTACTTCCTGTCCAAACCGGAAGTCAAAGTTTAACATTAAAAAATATTCATATCTCAACAACCACAAGAGGTAAATTCACAATTTTTGTACCATTGTACAGATCGTTAATTGTCAAAAAATATTTACAAAAAGGTGACCCCAATTTGACCTTACTTCCTGTCCAAACCGGAAGTCAAAGTTTAATATTTACAAAAAATAATATCTCATGAACCACAAGAGGTAAATTCAAAATTTTTGTACCATTATACAGATTGTTAATTGTCGAAAAATATTTACACAAAGGTGACCCCAATTTGACCTTACTTCCTGTCCAAACCGGAAGTCAAAGTTTAACATTTAAAAAAATCATATCTCAACAACCACAAGAGCTAAATTCACAATTGTTGTACCATTATACAGATCGTTAATTGTCGAAAAATATTTACAAAAAGGTGAGCCTAATTTGACCTTACTTCCTGTCCAAACCGGAAGTCAAAGTTTAATATTAAAAAAAAATCATATCTCAACAACCACAAGAGGTAAATTCACAATTTTTGAACCATTATACAGATTGTTAATTGTCGAAAAATATGTACACAAAGGTGACCCCACATTGACCTTACTTCCTGTCCAAACCGGAAGTCAAAGTTTAATATTTACCAAAAATCATATCTCAACAACCACATGAGGTAAATTCACAAATTTTGTACCATTATACAGATCGTTAATTGTCAAAAAAATATTTATACCCCAATTTGACCTTACTTCCTGTCCAAACCGGAAGTGAAAGTTTATATTTAAAAAAATCATATCTCAACAACCACAGGAGGTAAATTGACATTTTTGTACCATTGTACAGATTGTTAATTGTCAAAAGTATTTACACAAAGGTGACCCCAATTTGACCTTACTTCCTGTCCAAACCGGAAGTCAAAGTTTAATATTAAAATAATTTCTAAATTCAGTATTGTATTGTATTCAAATAAACTTCTCGCGAGAACTTCAACAGACGTTAACATTTGACTTCTCCAACACTTCGAATTGATGACGTAACCATTTTAACTTCAACCGAACACCTTGTTTTTGTTGTGACAAAAACTTATATCTAGTTATTATTATTAACGTTTGCGGAAAGAGCCATATAGCAGTATTTTGCGATGTAAAGGCCCTACAATGTCGAGTTGACTTTCAAGCCTGCAAAGTATGCGCATTATGTCCCAAATTTGTTATGGCGAAAAGCTTTAAGCAAAACGTTGTAACGTGAAAGTAGTGATAATTCGAAATCCTCTGAAACTACACTGTAAAAATAATGTTTAGAATCCAAACACATTTCTAAACATACGACTTGTACTAATTTTTTCACATGTTGAGCCTAAAACATGTTTAGATTGTGTTTAGATTGCAAAATACCATATGAACAGGTGTTAAAAAGCTAAGCACGTTTAGCTTTGTGACATGTACTGGGGATGGCCGTTTAGCATTTTAACGCCTTCCTAAACGCTTTTATTGTAAACGGTTTTGCATGTGTTTGCATTCTAAACACCATATTTGCAGTGTACAGAAACCAACCTGTAGAAAGACATAATTATATGTACATGCTGCTGTTAACTTATTTTAGCGGAACTAAAAAAACAAAAAACAAACATCTTCAAAATTGAATGAAATTACCTTACGATGCACCAAATAATAGTCAGTATCCATGGTTTCGTCAGACAGCGTGAATATAGAAGACGTGAATATATACAACATCATGTTGTTTTGTTTACACCTAATTAACATTGGTTGCTCAGCGCGTGACACGCGGCTATTGGTTAGTTCAAGATCTAAGCTCGTCGAAGAAAAACGTACGAGCTTAGAAATAAAGTTGAATACGCGCAGAAATGAAGTTGCCCAATAGACACAATCGGCGACCGGAGTCACGTGACTCATAGTGGGTATAAAATGTAAACAAACCAAGCAAGCGACGCGCAGTGTATGGAAAAGCATGGCTTCTTCCGAGTACTTCTGTTGTACAAGGCACATCATAGATGTTGCATTTGTTGGTTGGAACACGAGTTTAAGTTCTCTCAATCGATCGGAGATGTTCCCAATTTTAATTTCCAAACATTACGCACATTATCAATGCGCGAAGAAGTTTTTATCCGGAACTAGGGCAAGGCTCGGTCACCACTCATTTTGGGGGCGACTTCAATGTTTGTTCAACTCTTTTATATAAAAATACACCACAGACTTTAAAAGAAAAATGAAATTTTCACAACTTTAGAAAAATTCAATGTTGAAAAACGTAACTACATTTTCCAGTCGGCAGCAAAGAACGTCAATGTCGCTTTTTGGGGACCTTCGTATTTTAACGTTTTCGACTTAGTGTTCAACCGAGTTTGCGTCACTAAATGATCGATATCTTCACAACGATCGCAGTTCAGTGGATGAAAATTACACATTAGATAGTTCATTAGTTATTCCTCACCCCAGTAAAGTATCAATTTTCTGTCTGAAGCGATGTGGATTAAACAGATTTTTTAATTTGCAGCTATCCAGAACCGGGAAAATCCGAAACCGGGAGAACGACTGTTAGTAAATACAGTAGAGTAGTACGCCAGTCTCCTACGACTTTGACAAAGTCACAAAGCATTACGTGAATTCCAGAGCCTATATTGCACAGAGATTCTAGAATGAATATAACATGATTTTGAACATTCAGTTTGCCTTTCAGCTTGCCATTCAGCTATCAATGGGTCGTTGTTTTAAAACCCTCCATGAAGCTCCCTATGTTTATACACAGCGCACTGCTGGTTTGTTGTTATTATTGTACCCACTATACATCACATGACCACTACTAGCTCGGAGTCGCCGATTGTGTCTATTGTTTTTAGTAAACCAAGCAGACTCAAAGGAAGTGGAACTATACGAACGTCTGTTGTTTGAAGTAAATTTGCTTTTGGTCATTTAAAAGAACAAAATTAGTGATTTTGTAAAATTACTTTGTGTAAAGTTGACGATGTTCCAAATCTTCACTTTAAAACAGTTTAGAGTATACTGTTGCTCACAGTGGTAATGTGTGATTTAACAAAAGTTAACAAATCCTGAAAAATTGGTAGCTGACCTGGGTCTCCCTTTGGTTTAAAGGACAAAGCCCACTGAACCTCTTTTTTTTTATTTTGGAGGATTTACATCCCCACAAACAAGAAACTAGAGGTTTGAACACAATACAGCTAGGATACTTCTTTATTTTCATGGTGGAAACTTCGTTCCTTTCAAGAAGATTTTGAGGCAAAGAAAGATTTGTAAACAAAAATCTGAGAAATCACAGGTCTGTGCATGCTTCATTTCAAAATGATGATGAATACACAACATTTTTTGAATGCATCATTTTTCACGTTAATGGTATAACGCAATAAGCTGAAACTTACACAGGATAGTTGATTTATATAGGCCTATATCTTGATTCAAAGTGAGTATAACTATAAGCAAACGTTACATGGCGACATTCTGCATGGATGGAAAGCTGTATTATACAGTCCAAACACCCCCTGAAAATCAATTATTTTTTGTATTAAATTGGTTAATGTCCTCAAATAATTTTGATTGGGGAAAGTAATTGCAATATCTTCTCAATAATTACCGTCCCCTTAAATATTCAGAGTGCATATAACTATAACATCTTATGACTTTTTTATTATTGTTTTTGTTACAGACACCCAATTTAGGATATATTTAAGGTTTTCCTTGAAAAGAATCCCGCATCTATACACATACATGTACACTTCCTGTGTAGGCCTACATGGGCAACTCCTCGCGTTACATTATGGAGGTATTGGGCCCGCTCTTAATGCCATAATTTCCTTGTATATTTCACTAATTATTTTTTTCATAGTATTTTTCACATTTTTTATACCCAGACTATACTCAGCATAACAAAAATGGTTTCAGAAATTTTGTTATATGTACGCTATCTTGGAATCTTGGAATCATCATGGATTCTGAACTTAAAATGAATAATCACATCTCGGCTGTTTCGCAAGCAGCTTGTATATCTCTTCGTAACATCAGACTTATTCGCAAGTACATAAATACACAGACTGCAGAACTACTCATTCACTCCCTTGTCATTTCCAGGCTGGACATGTGTAACTCCCTCCTGTATGGTGTTAACAAATCTCAGCTCACTCGTCTTCAACGTTTGCAAAACATGGCTGCACGACTGGTTACTCTGTCTCGCAAACGATCACACATCACCCCTATCCTCAGGCAACTCCACTGGTTACCAGTGGAACAAAGGATAGTTTCAAACTCGGTCTCCTGGTCTATAAATCATTACACAGCATGGCGCCATTCTACATCTCAGATCTTGTCACTCAATACACTCCATCACGCAGCGACCTACGATCTGCTGATCAAAGTCTCCTGGTAGAACACACAGCCAAGAACTCATGGGGAGCACGTTCTTTCCTGGTTACTGCAGGAAAAGTGTGGAACAGTTTTCCGTACCACATCAGGGCAGCCGATACGACATCATTATTTAAAACTGCTCTCAAAACTCATCTGTTTCAAGCCAATATAGACTAATAATTTTCTATATATTTGTTGCCTTTTTTCTCTTGTTCTCTTGTATCACGAGCGAGCGCCATGAGCGCCTTTTGGCGGATACCGGCGCTATATAAGACTCCATTATTATTATTATTATTATTATTATAAGAGCGAAATGCTGGATACTCATGTACATTTTTCGGACATGCATAAAATGTGGCATTTTTTCTTAATTAAATAGCGTACATAAAATTATATCAAATTTCTGAAATGATTATTTTGCGCGGAGTAAGGTCTGGGTATAATGCCATGAACTACTGTGAAAAAAAAAACTGATGAGTGAAATATATATTATGGCATTATAGTCCGTGGGCTACCAGTACCCCCTCAAGACAAATATTTTTGTAAACCTTGACCACAGAGCTATTGAAATCAGGTTGTCGGCAAGTTGCCTGTTATTGGGTTAGGCTGTGAGGGCGCTTTTTCAAAATGGCCGCCAAAATCCCAGTAATCGACTGTGCCACAGAGGAGGACTTTTTATTTTTTAGTGCCCACCCCTGGGGATTTTTCAAGACAATTAATTTTGTAAACCTTTACCATAGAGGTATTGAAGTCAGGTTGTCTGCAAGTTGCCTGTGAGTGGGTGAGGCTGTGAGGGCGCTTTTTCAAAATTGCCGCCAAAAATCCTGGTAATCTACTATGCCACAGAGGAGGACTTATTTTTTAGTGTCTGAAATGTTTAAACTACCTCAAGAAAATACTTGCAAGGATACGGTAGTATAGCTAGCTCTTGTAGAACTTGTGTCAAAATTATAATAAACTACTTCTACTAGCGTCTTCATAGTGTCACAGATCTGTTCATCCAAATCCTGCATCCTGCATTTCTTCCTTTCAGGTTTGTTACTTGCCTCTATCCTTTCGAAATTTTCTGTAGCCAACGCTGCCCTGATAGCTTCCTCTAAAGTTGATGGATTGGCTCTGAAGATACATTCACGGATCGACTGGCTAGCAATCGCATCTGAAAAATGACCTCACGCAAACCGGTCTCTGAAAACTCTGGGTATGCTAATGCTGTCAGTTCACTGATCGCCTGACCCAGCTCCTGAATGGTCTCTTTCGCACCTTGTCCGTGTTTCCTCAACTCCATTAAGAAGTTGTCCACCTACTGTCTGGGTCCAAAGCAAGCATTCAGCAAGTCAAGCGACTCCCTAGTATATTGTTTTCTTTTTCCATCCTCTCTTCGATTAAGTAGCACCTCTAGTGTCTGGCTTGAGGCTCGCAGTGAGAAATGCTGCTGCCTCCTCGTCGTCCCAAGCATTCGCGATTTTGCAGGATTCAAAGTGTTCCAGGTACCGGTAGTCTTCCCAGGGCTCCTTTTCTTTGAATTGGTCTGGTACAATCTGAAGTTGTCCCGACCCCCATAATTTCTCTGCAATTTGTTGCTTGTTTCCAACAGACTCCTCTTTCCTGAGGCTTCCAGGAACATCCTCTGAGGCTTTAGTGACTTTCGTATCTTTTCACTATCCTCAGCAGTTCCTTCCTCACGCACAGGAGAGTCCTTTGTAAGAGATTTTGTATCCTCCTCAATCACAGTCGAATGCGACTGTGGCATCCACGTCCTGTTCTTTTTAATATTCCTGTAGGAGGGGTCCAAGGGCCTCCATCAGTACCTGGTGCCGTATGGGGTACTTGGTGTCGGTAGCCGTCCGACCATTCAGTTTAGGCCGAACAGTCGCTCGGTATTCGGACTTCCCGGCACCGAGGTACGGTCCCATGCCCCTGATTCCGAGATGGGTACCACGAGTGAACATTTAAAGAAAATGGGTATCAGGAGGACAATGGCCGTATCCCGCATACCTGGTGGCTACAAAAGCTATTCATACCAAGGACTTATAACAAAAAGGGACAAAAGGTCCACAGTTACTATTATAAAAGATCATTGGAACACATCCTCACTCCACAAGTGTCTCCTTTAACAATAGGGTAGGACCTAAGTGTACAATGTGTCAACCGATGACATAAACAAAAAGGAACAATGGGTTATCAGTTGGCGATTGTAAAACGTGTACAAATCAAATGGAACATGCCTAAGAAAGTCGAGTCCAACAACAAAGGGAACTATGGAGGATAACAACGGGATGTCCTTAGTTTACACCATTATATGGGTGTGTATATGTGTTTGTGTGTTTTATTAATCTAAACAAAATAAAACGATAGAGCCTACAGAAAATACACTTTCATTTTCATCAGAAAGAGAAATAAAACATTTATTGCAACGTATTTTGGAGGAAATGTAATGTTTTTATCCGTCCTGGGTTAACCATTTACTGATTTTTATATTGCAGTTTCTGATTGCAATGGATGCCCTTACACTTTGCGTGATTGCCATGTTGGCAACTATTGTCATAGGAGTAATCGCTTCTGTTGAACCAGCAAGTTCGTGTCAACCGAAATCACGTCATCAACAAATGCGACAAGGTGACAATCATCTGTTTCACAGCGGCCCCATACGTGATCACGCGCTTCGCGGTAAAACCTACCGCAACGAAACAACACGTTCATATGTGACATGTGGGATATTTTGTCTGCAAGACGAATCCTGCAAGTCGTTCAACTTCTGTGCAGATGACAAAAGTTGTCAGCTGAACTCGGCAGTGTATTCCCAGAACAAATCTGCATTGCAACCATCCATTGGCTGTGTTTACTTTGACGAAGAATTTCACGAAGGTAAAGAATATCAGCTCCTCTATAAAGAATTAATGTCCATGGATGCTAAATAATAGGCCTAGTGTAGTGAATACGACCGAAGACAGTCTTTCAACAGAACATTTCAAAAGCGTGCCAACAAATCGTGTGCCAGGATTTCTGAAATTCCAATGCCTTTATAAATGTTTCTGAATTTTAAACCGTTATTTGAAAATGTCCAGCTACAAGAATTTTGAAATGAAATTACTTTTACTTTTAACGCCCAATCGCTCATGTGCTCAATCAAGCACACAGTGCACGGTGGTGTATCAAAGATTTGGTCAATGGGGATGCACCTTCCTGAAAAAAAAACCATTTGTCCGGAAAGCTAACACAGGTACGCAGACCCAAATAATTCTGCGCTTCATATTTGGGGCTTTATATTTGGGGGTTAAATTATTTAGATTTCTTTAAAAATGTTAAAAAAAGAACATCTGAAATTAACAGGAATGAGCACCACCCTCGGCCATATGGAGATCCATCACCGATAGCTTTGATAAAAAAATCAAATGAGACAGATCCCAACGTAAAATACCGGTTTTCATTTGAACTCTAATATGATAAAACATAATACATAAAACATATTATAATGTTCGTGCAAACCTGATCTTAACAATTGTACATTATAAGAAAATAATTACTTATAATGATTAATTGCAGAAGGCAAACTGAAGTGAAATATTTGTACGTTTAGTGTGTATGTGCCAGGCCCAAGAAGGGCGCCAAATCGAATTCATGGCAACCGACTTGACGTGGATGACCACACATTACTGACGCACACTATGTGTTTGACTGCTATTCAAAAATGACTTTTTTTTAATTGTGTGTCTATAATAATGTACTGCTTAATACTGGAACATAGCAATGATCCAACCATACAATTTGATCATTTTAATTTGAACCAAGGGTTTTGTTTTTACCGTAATTCTTTTTTGGGGGGGTGAAAGATTCTCGATGACAGTGGCGTTCATCCTTCTTGCACACTGATTGATAACTGACTGTCATATTAATACATTAACATTTTGCCATCAGTACCGACACCTACAGTGAGATCGACACCTACAACGACACCTGCAGCGACCACTGTCACTTTACCTTGTGCCACGTATGACACAGGTAACATCCGTGTTCCTGACGTTGGAATGTTGGACTCGTTCCCAGTGCGACTGGAATTCACTGTTCAGAGTTCAAGTGATTGGGTTGAATTTGACTTCTATGATCCGGAAGGGCAATACTTGTACTTCTTATGTAAGTCGGTTCAGTTTTGTCTGTTATCTGACTCTCTCAATTCACTCTATCCCACATGATGGCATAAATGTGACATTATAAGATTTGGTATTATGTCTCATTATCTTCGACTCCCCAAAATCAAGGGTAAATTCCATTTGGTTAGCTTCTTCCCTAGAACAGCATTACAATGGAACTCCCTTGCAGCTGATTGCTTTCAACCAGCTTACGATCTATTTAGCCCTACGTTTAGGAAAAACATCAACAAATGTGATCTTGCTTAAATGGTGGATGACATATCGCATATGTAACCCTTACACTCCTGAGTGACTATTGGCCTTGTTTAGGGTGACTGACAGTAAAACAAATTAAAACAAACAAACAAACAAAAAATAAAACCCGGCACTATGAAATTCAGTGAATTTTCCTTATGTAAGTATTTCCTGTAGCTCCCATTAAATGTTTTCATTATTATTTCAGGGTTTGCACGTAGGGTTTGGTGGTGGACACAAGTAACTGAAACAAAATCCAATCAGGAAGCTTGCGGCCGCATTCCCTTGCCTGGATTTCCATAGCATTTCCTGTGCTTGGCAATAATGGATCATCTTGCTTGACTGATAATTTGTTTAGGCCTACATGAAAAATGTTTTTCGACATTGATTTTTTTTAATTTAAAATTTAAGCGGTCAAAAACTTCCCAAGTAATAGGCCTAAAGGTCCACCAGCTATACTTAAAGAGACATTTCTATCTCGATCCAAGGAACATACAATAGTATTAACCACTTTACATATAAATAATCACTACTCGAGAAATTTACTACTCGAGTAATTTACTACTCGAGTAATCGCACAGCACCAATTACTCGCGAGTACTTGAATAATCACTCTTTTAAGCCTTTAAATTGTACGAATTACTCATACTATAAATCATAGCCTAAGTCATTGGATATTATTTTTTACAATGTATACTATATCAAACATACATTTTATTATGTTTTATGACAATTATTTTGAAACATTAGATATCATTTCTGATTTGTTTATGCTTAATAAATAAACAACAACAGAATCAGTCGTTACTTGTGAATGTACGTATAACTCGCCAGTACCTTTGAGGTAATCGCAGCATGACGATTAACAATTACTCCAGTACGTCCCTCGAATAATCTCATTACTATTAGTAACCAGCACTATTTACATACCACGTCTTGAAGGAAGGGGCAGATATGAATAATGACGTGGCACATTATTGACTGTGATGATTCTTCTTGCTTGTGGATAATGACGTCATACAGCAATGGAGAGTTTAAATTATCCAAAGAAGGAAGCGATTATTGAATGTTGCTCTAACAAGGTCTTGATAGAGCAACCGATGACGTTAATTACATGAGTTGTGGCCCGATCTGGGCGTGCAGTGGATGTTCTCCCTCTTAATGTTGTTTTTATTCTGCTTATCATGTAGGCTATATAATGAAAGCACACAGTTCAGAAACCAATTAAGATCAATCCACTAATATAAAAACATAATTGTTATGTGTTCATACAGATTTGAATGTAGTGGCACCTAGCAATTCTTATCTCGGGACGGTAAATGAAGGTGGCGACAAAATCGATGGTGAGTTTACATTTGCATTTGATGGATCTACTCGTTTCTGTTTCACATACAACAATGGAGAGTTTAAGCTACACGTAGACGGAAGCGATCAGCCGCTTTTGTATTATAAAGATCCCAATAATACAGACAATGACATGATGGGTCGCATCGCATTGGCGTCTGAAATCACTTCGCATTGGATCTTCTATGGGACGTGCGTGTCCCTGTAATGCAATACATTATTAAGGCACACATTTCAGAAACCAGTAACAATAATTCAAATATAACTTAGGTCAATTGCGTTGGGGAAAAACAGCTCTGTATGTTTTTCTCTCCAAATATCCAGTATGACATGAGTTAAAATAAACCTTTAAATAAACCGAGGTTGGCCATTATTGTTTTATAAAGTCGGGAGGTCTTACATAAAACTGAAATGTTTGCCTTAACTTAATACAATAAGCAGCGGTATTTCATGAGTACGAGTACGAGTTCGAGTACTGAAAATTGTACTCGAGTACGAGTACAAGTATACTTCTACTCCAACACTATAGGCCTAGATGTTATTGAGTACTTTTTCATGAGTACAAGTACTCAAAATGTACTTGAGTACGAGTAAGAATATACGAGTATGAGTACTATAACTGTTTATTATTGCCCATATGTGGTTTATTTATTAGTGCCTTGTTAGATTTCATCAATTATTCGCACTGTAATTAAACACTCGTTGCTTAGATGCTACCATACTATTCAACAATTCACGTTGACATTCATATTTTCACTCACCTTAAGCTTTTGATACCTTTTGTGGCACTTGTTCGTCTATATTACACTTATAGATATGTGTATATTCTCGTAAAATCCTACATATTTGAAATGTATACATACAATGCATACAAACTGATCTTAATGCATTTTCACTCAACAAAAGAAGATAAAACTACGCAAATGTACCGGTAGCCATTCTTAAGAAGGATAAGTTGCGTCCAATTGTTTAATCGAGACACATTTTACAATTAAAGATATATTGCTTGTGTTTGCCTCAGACGACCCACAAAATATAATTAGTGATGCGAACAAATTTTTAAAGATAATATCGCTGTTGAACAGAAAATCACCAAAAATTATGTAATATTGGCAACTGTAAATAAAAGCGATATTTTAAAACCGCTTGATTCTGATTGACAGCCGCTCTGACCAATTGGAAGCCTGTCCACGCCCTCGGCCTGTTTCATACAAGAAATTGTGTGGTCACGTGCAACCTGAAGATTAAAAAGTGGTGTACCGCCTTTCATTAGTATGAGTTTTTAATTTACTGGTACTAATCCTTCGTTCAATGTCTCAAATGAAAGCTTAACAATTTCCTTAACCCGAAAAAATAGCAATTCAACATTAAAATAGATTGTTTTACCGTCAAATCAGCTCAAACACGGGCGATACATCTTTAACACGTGTAACCTCATGAATTAATAACGAAGAAATACATTTCGTGGGAAATGCGAGTATTTATTTACTTGTAGATATTCTGGAACCGGATAATACGTCTATTAATAATATTAGGTTATAGCACTTACAGCGAGATCATTTCAAGCAATGCTTGATACTATCGTTAGCTTTACACCATTTGATAATTCGTTAACTGTATGGTACACTGTACGATATAACTATACTAATTTGATAAATGATTTATTATTATGTTAAAGGACCACAGAAATAGAGACGTAAATGCCATGGAGATACTACAATATGGTATGATAAAAAATAAATAGCTCATTGATTTTTAGCGAGATACTTATAATTTGAAGCTTTTCCGAAGAGGATATCGGCGTCGATTAACACGCCCTTAAAAGGGGCCATTTGCACTGCATCCTGAACGTCTCTGTGTGTGACGTCACGTAAAGAAAAAGACTTGCTTCCGGGGACGCCAGCCACATACATATACAACAGCGAAGCGTTCATTCACAATGCCTGTGCTGATATTGCCCGGCTGGAAAATAACATAGAAATGGCTGAATCGTCGTCAGATGAAATTGTGATACTTCACTGAGGTAATAAGTAACTAATAAACTATCTCATGTGTCATTTTCGTTCACCAAACTGCTATCTTTGTGAAGAAATCGATCATTTAGTGACCCAAACTCGATTGAAAAAATCGAAAATATCAAAATACGAAGGTCGCAAAAAAGCACCGTCATTGCCGCCGACCGGAAAATCTAGTCACAGTTTTCATCATAGAATTCTTCTAAAAGTTGTAAAAATTTGTGTTATTTTAGTCTAACGTTATCATGTATGATTTGTGAATTACGCCGTATATTTATTGTTACTGTTAGCGATGTCCACCAAAATTTGGCGGCGCACACAGTACATACATGTAAATCGGACATGTCAGATCTGACTTAACGTTAGTTACTTGTCTGTTCTCACGTTTTAACGAAGCATCGCTTCGTGGCTTTGGCTTGTCGTTCGAAGGATTCACAGGCTTCTTTATTTTTGTTGAAATCGAAGTTTTCCTGAGTCTGGGTGCCTTTGACATCCCAAATTCCCCATGAAGGCTCGTTTCGAAGTCTTCAACAGTAAAATGATCGCTACATATCACTCTGGTTGGAGACGGCCCGAACCATTTTGCCCTCGTCAACAGCACTTTTGTGGCCCAAATTTTTCGTAGTGCCTCGTCTTTAGGGAACCTGTGGAGGCTGATACCTTCGCTAGGAGTATTACTACAGCCTGCTACGACACATCTTGTAGGCATGATGTATACAGTTTTCAAGGAAATTTAGGATGAAAATATGTATACACATTTATTGGAGTTGTGACATAAGCGCATCGGACACGTACACACACAAACAAACAGCTGTGCATTGCTAGGAAATCGTTCTTTAACTGACGTCACGGTATCACGTGATGCATTACATCACTCAATTGCCAATAAAGTGGGGAACTTGTGACGTGGCATAAAAGTCTCCAAAATGAACAGAACAAACTTCAATTATGAAAAATTAACAAATATCTTGTTTTATTATGCAAAACACATTTATTAAGAGCCATAATAGTTTTTATTTCTGTGATCCTTTAATTAGGTTTTCGTGTAGACTTATGACTATATAACTGTGCTAATTCGAATACGTTGTGGTGAACTGCACGATATAAATGCATTTATTAGATGAGTGATGTTTTAGCCTGCACGATGAAACTTTGTGGTATTTCATGTTATTACTGCGTAAATAAGTTCACTTTATTTTTACTGCAGTGTTTTAATTCGAAAATTGTATAGTTAACTACATGATCTAACTGTGTTATTTAGATAACTTGATTGTTAACTGCACGATATAACTGTTAATTCAATTACTTTATGATAAAGTGCACAATTTAAATGTGTTAATTCGATAAATTTATGGTAACCTTATCAAGTCTGGTTTCTCAGACCCGGGGGTACGTTTATAATCTTCAGCCGATTTTCATGAAACTTTGTAGGTATGTTCAAGTTAGCAAAATCTATCGAATGTCATAAAAATGTTGTCTTTAGTACAAGCAATAATATGACGTCACCGGTAGAGGGCGCATGACGAAAATGTTGGATCATTTCCCCTCAAAGGTACAATATAGGCAGATATAATCACATCCATAATCACATCCATACAACTATTTATGTCGTAAATTTATATATTGAGCGAAACATAAATATAAAACATTCTGTTAACGTAATTGCGGCCATATTTGGTCACATGACTCAATCAAAACGAATGGTAACCAGGTATGAGGGGATCCTAAATAATAGTTATGAAAAATGTAACATTTGAGAGTGATCAGTCAAAGTTTTCTAGAGAAATTTAAATAAAAAAATATCACGGGGCGGCTATCCCGGGCTTAATAGGGTTTACTACACATAATAACTGTTATAATAGTTAGATTCTTTTATTGTAAACTGCACGATATAACTGTTAATTCAGTTACTTTATGGTTTACTGTATGGTATTGCTGTTTGTTCAATGAATCGACGGTGAAGTACACGAAAGGAATGTGTTAATCCGATAAACTATTTATACATTGCACAGTTAATAAAGTGAAATAAAAAGAACAAACTATTATGAAATAAGCACTGAGCCTACAGTGCTTCATAAATACGTTGGTGAACGGCACAAATCAAATAAATAATGGTAAAAATCAATAATAGGAAATCACCTCCTTAAAGTGACACTTGAAGACATACGCTCCGTGTTCAGTAATAAATATCAATTTATAAAGATACGATCGATAATATCATTAGGTTGAGCACTTTGACACATTCTTGAATATGATTCTGATGAACTAAAATTTCATCTATCACTGACAAATACTCTTAGAAGTGCCAGTTACTTATAATGTTCATCCTTATGTAGTATTGTAAACGTCTTGCCCCTTACAAGTTATTTAATCAAGATCATTTATGATTTAAATACAAGTTCGTAACACTAGTGTGTAATAAAAACTCATTAATTTACGTTATCAAAAACGCTTCAAATAACAAAATAATTCAAACTATATGAGTATTATGAGAAAGCTTCGGATAAACTTCTACAAACGGAATCTATCTGATCCAGTTTATCCAGTGACCAATAACATGCATTGTTAGAATATTTTGCACCTGCTCCCCCTTGTTTTTCTTATCTTTTAATTAGTATAACCTCATCAGGAAACAAACATTTTTTAACTTACATTTATGTCACTATTATTATCACGAGTTGACTTAAAGGGAAGGTACATCATTGGTAATGTTGCAAAACGTCTTTTGCACTAAACAACCCAATTTTTACAGTTTTACATTATGCCGAAAACAAAACACTTTTTATTTTAGTATTCATTTTAACTTAGGAAACTGTATCCTAAATTGAAAACGGAAATTATTTCACCTTTCTTAAAAGTGACAGCTCTTCAGCTGTCAATAATAAAGATTGTTACTATCATTAGCTTTACATCAAGTAAGTTTCGCATGACAATTCGAGAATTTTGAAAGATGTAAATTATTATCAATTACATACCTTACCTTTAATCAAATAATGTAATAGAAATCAAAAATTTTAAAATTATTTAATGTATAAATATGTTGGTGTATTGGTGTGTACGTAACAATGTGAGGGATTTTGGTTGTAGCCCTATTAATTAACGTAGCTGAGGTCTGCAATGGCTGAATCACGTTGGGACAGCTTGGTATCCCTTTCCATATTGGATAAATATCCACATTTGTGGTGGTGGTGGTATGCAGTTTGTGTGGTAGTGGAGGTAGTGCGCACGCACAGCATGCATATTGATGAGTATGACGTAGGGTATGACGTAGATATAACGTAGATATGACGTACATATGACGTGGTATGATGTAATGAATATAAATGATTATGACGTCATATCATGGCGTGTACCATGGTGTGTACCTGGGCGCGCCCAGGCATGTCGTGTCTTAAAATATAATGGGTATCGTTGATTGGTTGAATGTTTACGCGTTGTTATGGAGCAACCACACGTTCTTTGTGATTGGTTGTTTCGGCGACGCGGAGGGTGGTAGAGTATAAAAGACGGTAATTTAAATCAAAACTCTCATATTTTCGCCAATATTCTCAGCAAGAACATTGCATTGTTGCTCGTATACACAACTTGTATTAGGAACAGTCGACAAAACGACAATGTTTGGACACCCGCACTTGAGCACAAACTTGAACGGTAAGCCTGCGGCCCCAATGCCCACGCCTGTGGTTCCCACACCTGGCGAGATGGCGTTGCCGTCGACTCCGGCCTCGGCACCACCGACCAAAGGGGCACGCATCGAGAAGGAGGAGAGAAATCTCATTCCTCCCGACATGGTAGATGCTGGTGATCCTGAGTTAGTGTCAAGTTACCTTGGGGTACAGAGACCAATTTGCAAAGGACGCGTTTGATGGGGTACTTTGCAGTTCCCGTTTCTAATGCTTTGGCATGACCCAGCATGACCGCGGAGCTCACTTTTATTTTCTAACAAACAAGGACGCGGCTTGAATCATCACCTTGTAGGTAGAGTTAGCCTTGACCAAGGCTGTAGTCGTAGTGCGCACTTACGGTACCGGTACTCCCACCGCGTACTGATTTCTGGCCAGAGAAATTCAGCTCACACGGTGCACCGACCCTGACTGAGTTGTGGATACGGTTGTACATTGCCGCATATACGTTCGAACTAAATCAACAGCATTTATCCTTCTGTAATCGAAAGCTTATGTATTTCTTCATTTTCCCACTGGAATTACAATGGAAAGTAATATGCATGAATTGTTGACTTGTGGGCGGTTCATTTTAAATGATAGCCAATCACAGCTTTGACCCAGTTAGAGTCCCACACCGGCACACTGCACAATGCATAATGCATGCACATCCACATACACGTTGTACATGTACAGTATAGTACATGTATATCGCGCACAGCGGGCAGTTGCTGGGCGAACCAATAACCAATGAGAATACGTCTTTCGTTTTTGAATTTGGTATAATTAACATTTAATAATGAGCTCCGCCTTATATTTTGACATGTACAGAAGGATCGAGGCGCGACGACAAATGGATAATATACGATGTACATGTACATATGCCACACATTTGTTGATGTACCGGTACTACATTATGTGTATTTACATGTAGATATACAATGTACACTGTATATAAGTGTACATAGTATGCATATTAATCCGTACACTGTGTGCATGTGCGCTGCGCTGGAGTTCGGATTATATCCAAGAGGGGCAAAGTTATGCGACCAAACTGTTTCGATGCGCCTTGGTCAAGGCTAATGTAGGGTTGGCTTCGGAAGCCATCAGGCAGAAAGCATAGCAAGCACAACACAGTACCGCACCGTATAGGAGGAAGGGGATGGCTATTCCTTTTAACGGTGTTCGAACAATCTTATCCATAATGGGACACTTCTGAGACGTTGGTGGCAGTAGACTGGTCCTTCTTTCCATTGTTTACATAATTCTGAACATGCGCACGATATTGAGAATCAGAAATCAGGTTCAAAGGGACATTAGGCGGGTCAAAGCTGGCTATTTCAGCAAGAAAATTTACGAAAACAAAAATCAACCTAAAAAACTATGGCAGCAATTGAAATCTCTTGGATATTGTTGTTGTTGTTATATCGTTTTATTCAGTTAAGAATATAATGTGTATAATAAATACACAGCGTATCAAATTGAGCAACAACTCATAACTAAAATTATTACATATTAAAAAACAATGCCTTTAGGTTATTACCTATAGAATTTTTGCCAGTATATATTTATGCCTGTGGATTTATTGCAAGCTGTATAATGCTTTAACAATATAATTGATGCTCATCATATTGATGAGTACACCTGAGGTAGGGTTGCAACCTATAGCCAGCCACGGACAATGCTGAAGATGAGTCTTATCATTTGCTGGTTGATTGCATAGTTTGCAAATGCACGCATTTGGCCTATAACAGTTTGTCGTACTGCAGAGTAGATGGTGAAGACCATTGCTATACCACATGCCTAGATTACGCCTAGTTCGGTCACAAGAGAGATTTTCAGGAGCAGGAAAATGTGCTATATGTAGAGGGTTAAGACGTGTATTGTTTTGGAGTGACTCTCTCACCAAAAATGAGGCTGATTGCCATCCAATGGTAGACATAAGAGACATCCAGGGCTAAGGCTGTGCCGGGTATCTGGGTATCCGGATACCCGACCGAAAATGTCATTACCCGGTTCCATTTTTCGGTTCCAATTACCCGTAAACGACTTTTTAAAATTCCGACTGAGCATTTTAAGCCACTGACACAAACTTATGGAAGTCTCTGATTGTTTGCAAACAAAATGAAGAAACTCAGATGAAACATTTGTCGATAGCCTTTCACAGACTTGCTGGCTTTTGTTTGAAACTTGTGTTCGTATTGGTTATTTTATACATTCGGGAGCATTTAGGCCTATGTGTTTTTACGAAATTGTTTTCGGGTACCCGGGTATCTGAAGATTTCCAATTTCGGGTATCCAGTTCCCAAAATAACCGAAAACGCACAGCCCTATCCAGGGCTCAGTCCACAGTCGTTCTTAACGTTGATGATGATTTATGTTTTAATTCATCGAAAGTTGCTGACCATTTTAACAGCTTTTGTTTTACAACTGTCGCTTCTAAATTGGCTATTAAACTCCCCACTGGTACTAACAAATTTAGCACAGACTCTAAGGTCTTCAAAGACTATTACATCGATAAAGGGGTTACTCCTAATAGCTTTAAATTTGTCTTCAATGAACTGAAGACTCTTAATATTAGTAAAAGCACTGGTCCCGACAACATCCCTGCCAGATTTTTGAGGGACGGGGCAAGTGAACTGAAAAAACCTATTACTTACATAATAAATCTTTCTATCCTGTCCAATACTGTCCCTGATAATTTTAAAATTAATATTTTGTTTAATTTCCAATCGGGATTTAGAGAAACATTTTCCACTGACACCTGCCTTATACATTTAACTGATCATATTTGTTTCCAAATGTCTTTGGGTAATTACATAGGAATGGTAATGATCGATCTCCAAAAAGCATTTGATACTGTTGATCATGTTATTTTATGTAAGAAACTGCAGGCCATGGGCATTGGTTCTGTAGAATGGTTCAAATCGTATCTTCATAACAGACAACAATTTGTCAATGTTAACAAAGCCCAGTCTAAATATTTGAATCTGACATGTGGTGTCCCCCAAGGGAGCATACTGGGGCCTTTATTATTTGTGTGTTACATAAACGATATGCCCAGCAGTGTTCAGTGCAAATTACTTCTTTACGCTGATGATAATGCCCTCTGTGTCTCTGACAAAGATCCTGCAGCTGTAGCTAAAATGCTTAGACAATGGCTCATTGACAATAAATTGTCATTACATTTAGACAAAACCGTTTCAATTCTTTTTGGTTCTAAAAGAAAACTCAAGAAGGTCAGTGACTTCACAGTCATAATGTGGGGGGTAAACAAATTGAACCAGCTACTTCTGTGAAATATCTAGGGGTTACACTTGACCAACATCCATCAGGTGAATTTATTGCCAATTCAATTATTAAAAAACAGGTGATAGGTCAAAATTCCTTTATAGACAGGCTCTTTTTCTTTGACTATTCATGCTCCTCCTGGTTTTCTACACTCTCTGCTCATTATAAAAACAAACTTCAAATTATTCAAAACAAAATGGTCAGGTTTATCCTTGACAAAGGCCCTAGGGCACAAAGAACAGGCAAAAAGAACTTGACAGGTTGGGCTTTTTAAATGTTAGGGACAGGGTCACTCAACTGAAATTAAACCATGTGTTTAGAATAACTTGCAATGTAACTCCTGATTATTTACTGAAGTCTCAATTTATTGAAGTCTCTGATTGTCACCATCACAATACAAGGAACAGTAATCTAAATTTTAAGGTTCCAGTTTTATCTCGTTTAGCAAACAATACATTTTATGTTACAGCTATCAAAGAATGGAATAATTTACCTACTAATGTAAAGAGTATCACCAATCTGTCTACTTTTAAACGACTTGTTAAATGTCATTTCTCAACACAAGCTAAATTTAGGGAAGCATAATTCACTTGGAGGGGGTGGGGTGGTGGTACCTTGATTTGTCTTTGTCTTTCCAATTTGCAAATTATATTTGTATTTTTTTGATGTTTCGATGTAAGGACACCAATGGAAATAAGCCTATATATGTTATTGGCTTTTTGGGTTATCCTTGGATAAATTTGATATGTTTTCTCGTTTTCCCTTATCTTTGTAATGTGTTTGGTATTTTTGTCATCTTTTTATCCAAATAAATTCAGTCAATCAATCAAACAGAACAATGGAAAGGTCTGCTGTCATCTAACGTCTCAAAAATCTGCAACCGTATCTCAACTGAGTCAGCTGTCGTTTATTTTCATACGTATACACACTTGACTTTGGTACAAGTCTCAGCTACGTCGGTTATGGGAAATATATCTCTCACATGTAGTTTCTTATTAGTTGTAATTTTAAACGTTAAAATGAGTAAAATATGAAGAGTTTAGCATGATGCTTTCATTATCATTAATGATTTAAAACTAGTAAGACTTATAATCAAGCACAAGAGGGCGCTGTCTTGGGTTATGAACACAATTTATTATACTATTAATTAGGTAAATTAAAAAAGGAAATATTACATAAATTAAGATATTTAAAACAATTTACTTTAACCTGCAACCGTACAGTATAGGTGTCTACCAGCTGAACTATAGCCCTATGTTGGTAGTCGAATAATTTCTCTTGTGGTTTATTTGATGAAATATATCAAGATATTTAACAAATGTTTATATTCAAGCTTAGGCAAAATATATATATATATATATATATATATATATATATATATATATATATATATATATATATATATATATATATATATATATATATATATATATATATATATATATATATATATATATATATATTTCATTAATTTATTCTCTGGTTTCTGATCTCTGCGCGCGTCGCCTCAGACCCGCGCGTCGACATTATCTTTTATTTTTGCTATGAAAAGATGTCGAAATTGCATATACATGTATGACGTGTTTGATGGGAAAAAAAATTATTAAAAAAATTACGTGTCACCGCACCGCTTTGAAGCCGACCGATGACCAGAAACCAGAGACTTTGTTGGCTTATATATTTCCTACAAAATAATCCCAACAGCGCCCTCTTGTGGTTGGGCATTACATCTATTACATCTCACCAACCATGCCCATCAGCGATTCAATCAATTGCACATTCTGAAGTTGAAGTGAATTTAAAACAATATACAATACAATGTACAATTGGTTAAAGGCTGACCCCTTGTAAATAGTAATCTGATTAACTTCCCTGACAATATCAAGTACACTGCAACTGTTTTAACTACGTACACCAGTGGTATTCGTATTGTGCAAAGAATAATTCATTTGACACCAATGGTGTTAATTTAACTCTCCGGGTTTTGCCGGGTACACCTTGTTTGTCCCTGTAGTGTTTCCCCACTAAATATATAATATATAAAGGGGGGAATTTCATGGTTACTCACGTTACATTTTTAAGGTATTGGGCCCACTCTTAATGCCATAATTTCCTTATACTTATATATTTCACTGATCATTTTTTCACAGTTGTTGCATTATATACCCAGAGCTTAATCAGCAGAAAATAATAATTTCAGAAATTTGTTATAAGAGAAAAACTTGTTGATTTTTCATTTTTTCTGTTATAACAAATTTCAGAAATTATTATTTTGTGCCAAGTAAGGTATGGGTATAATGCAACTACTGTGAAAAAACTGATGAGTGAAATATATATTATGGCATTACGAATGGGCCCAAAACCTCAAGAATGTAACGTGAGTAACCATGGAATTGTCCAATTACGGCGTTTTAAGTACGTTAGGCTGCAGTTTATGTTGACAGCTTTAATTAAAGAATTTTATGGAATATATCAAACTAAAATACTGTCTTCAATCTAGAAAGGAATATAAACTATATCAGAGCTTTAGTGTTCAAATTATACCCATTGTAGAAATTATTACATGTATACAGTTTCTGATTTTAATCATTATTAATGATAAATAAAGCAGTTTTGTTATAACCAAACACAATTTTTTTTTTATTCTTGTGAGATTTGTTCGTTATTCAATATATTCAACATTGTTATAATAATCAGTATTGAGTTATGGTTACTTTAATATTTGGTCTTGGAACCCATATCCTCACAAATCTTCCTTTACATATTCGATGTCAGACAAAATCGATACCAAATAACGATACCCACATCCATTGGCTTAGATTTAAAAAGTTAATATAAACAAGTAAGCCTAAAGCAAACGGGTATGACCATATTAAGTCGCCACATATCGCGAAATCTTTATCCATTTTCCATTATAGCGTTAAGGTGTCTGAGACTCTTCTAAAGTATAAGACAGGGATAGTAAACGTTAACTATGTTCCATTTTTAGTTGTTGGTGTCATAAACTTTGAAATTCTATAGGAGTATTTTTGTTGTAAACAATGATTAACAGCATGATCTTTCCTAGTCAATATGGCGGTACTGCCACCTTGTTACTTGGAGTCACTGGGAGTTCTGTCATTTCTATAAATATTGTATCCAGGTATGTTAAAATTTCTTTCTTTTTTGAGCCATGTTTCTTGAATGCATATAATGTCTGGTTTTTCGGTAAAAACATTGAAAGCATTCTTAAATTCATTTACATGTGCAATTAGTGAATGTGCATTCCACTGAAGAATAAGAACCATGAGAAGAAAGATCATGTAGAAATTTGTTTACTTCTCCCTTATGGGTTTTGACTTGTGTTTCGACTTTCGATGTACTAGGTGGTCCCATTTGAGATTTATCAGTTGTTTCCTTTTGTTTAGATTGTGATTGTTTTTTTGCGATTGATCTTGTATTTTTGTGTCATCAGATGATTGGGATGGGGTTCTGTGTTTTCTTTGTTTGCTAGTTTCTTTGGAGTTTCACTGGTTGGAAGTATGTGGTCAACAAGTGATTTGATTGCTGTATCTCTGTCTTCTTTCTTCTTAATACAATCCCAGATTTGCATCGTTCCAGTTAGTAGTTCTAGGAGGGATTGTCCAGATTTAATGTATATGAAGGGTGTAGCTTGGTCTGTTTGTGTCCCTACAATCGAGTCTGTTTGGGTAGAAGCATTTGCCCTACTGGTATTTGTTACAAAGGTGGTTGCTGTTTTGTGTGTGATTTACACTTTGATTTGAGCTTGTTCTTCTTTATGTTTGATGATTGTTGAGGGAGTTTGCGGTGGATCTGTGTGTACAATTAGATTAGTTTTTACCGTTTTTCTAATCTTTTATTGTAGAACATCCTGCATAGGCTGACGAGTGACTATACCACCGCATCTACACCATCTAACTTAATTGTGATTTCCGCTACATCTGACACATGTGTTTTGAGCGCGGCATCTACTTGCTACATGGCCTAGTATTTGACAGTTGAAACATCTAATAACAGGAGGAATGTATGGTTTAACTTCGAAAATTTCATCGCCTAACTGAATGCGGGGAGGTAAATTAGGTGTGTCAAAGGTTAGGCATACCGAGAGACTTTTTTCAAGATGGCCGTCTCTTTTGCGCATGAGTTTCTTGCAGGCTGCTAGAGTTTCTTGCAGGCTGCTAGAGTTTCTTGATCTGAGATGTCTGTTGGGAGACCTGTTATCACTCCTTTACTTTGGGTTTCGGATTTTGCATATTCTGTTTCAACCGACCATTGTCCTAGGTGTGAGATTGTTTTTAGTTTTCTAGCTTGGGTGGAGGTATGGCATCGGACAGTGATGCCCCCTTGGTTGTTTTTGGTGAAATTTTTTATGAGGTCATGTCATACAGAGTTTAGTGCTTTTGCAATTGTGATTGGGTTTATGTTTGCCAGTTTGACATCTGGAGAGGTGATAATTACTAGAGTGGGATTGCATTGGGAGGATTTTATATGACGGTGTTTTGGTAGTCGATCACCTGATGTGCTAAGTTCAGAATCACTGGGAGATTCACTTAGGCATTCACAAGCATTACGTTTTAGAATTCTTTTCTTATTATTAGATTTTTGAGTGTCACTATTATGGGCTTGGCTGATTAGTTTTTCAAGTGTCGAACGGGAATTTAATTTAATTTAATTTAGGGATAGTTGGTCCCACCACTATTATCTTCTTCGTCGTCGGCCATGTTGGTTTCCGAACGAGTGCAGAGATTCAAAAGGTTAACGTATAATAAAGCCGGTTATTAAAAACTAACAAGGAGAAAATGAAAGTGTGATCTCTGGATTGTAAAAGAAAATGCCTACCTTTAAAAGTGTACAAAGTGCTTCAGCTACGAATTGAAAAAAGGGATTCCAATTCTGCAATTAATCTTCTCCTTCTGTCGAAAGTGTACTTCCTCTGGTCCCCCTGTCTTTAGACGGCAGGTTATTTTTTCCCCAGGACAATTAATATGCGCATTTGATATTGTATTCTCTGTAATGTTGTCATGACATAAAAAAAACTTGCAAACGGGGATTACTGCCCTTTTCATTTTCAAATTAATTTTGCTGGAAGTATGGGGTAGATCAATAAATACAGAAAAGAAGCCCTCCGCCTAGAATATCATTATAATATAATGAAACAAAAAAGGGGTGGAACATCTAACTATTATAACATGAATAATGACACTGAATAATTTAATCTGACCCAGTGAATAAGTCTGTTGTTTATTTATACCCTGTTGTTCTTGTTAACTTATTTTATTTAAATAATAATAATAATAATGTGTGGACTTATATAGCGCACGTATCCACCAACTGAGTGGTGCTCAGGGCGCATTATATTATTTATTTATTTATTTTATTTTATTTGTTGTTTTATTTAATCAGGGTGGCCTTATCAGTTAAAAAACTGCTTTCCGTAAGGGCCCTGCATTAAACATTTAAATTAAAACAGTTTAAGAAATTAAAATGACATGAATTGAATTAAAATAAACTCATTAATCAAAAACAAACATATTATAAACAATAATCAACATTAAAATCAAATGAAAAACATTAAAAGCAAGTTGAATAGTTTCATTATATGAAATTATTTAAATTATGTACAATAATTTAAAACATAATAAAATTTAAATTAAAATTAAAATGCCAAAAAATTAGTTTAAGAGGGCTTTAAAAACATTTAAAGACTTAGCCTTTCGCTGGGCTGTGGTCAAATTGTTCCATCCCAGGGTCCCACAATACTGAAATGTGTGTTTGGCGGCATTTGTCTTGGGAACAATGGGCAGATGTAATAAAACGTTTGACTTAGAAACGAGTATTGGCAGTATGAGATGGCATTTCAAAGCGTGCATTAAGATACGCTGGACTAAGGTTATTAAGACATTTATATACCTGACATACTCTATGACTTTCCCAGCGAGATTGTAATGATGACCAAGAGAGCGCTTCATGTAAATCATTAATATGTGTTCTCGGATGTGCATTAAGGATTAATCTTGCAAGACGATTATGTAGTTTGAGCAACTTGTCAGAATGACAGTGTGCACAATTGGACCATACCACATCACAGTAATCGAACAATGGGATAACCATGGCTGAACTTAACATGTTGAAGGTGGAACTGGGAAGACATGGTTTTGCACAACGTCTTAGAAACCCTATTCTCTGCGAGATCTTTTTGGCAATATAATCAGTGTGGTCGGCCCATGTCAGTTGCTCATCCAGAATAACTCCAAGGTACTTATAATGATTTACTCGTTCGATGGTCACGTCATTAACTACTATCTGAACTTGGGTAAAAGTGGATAGACGTGGACGACTTCCAAAAATCATGAACTTAGTTTTGCTTACATTTAAAGTTAGTTTGTGTTTTTTGAGCCATTGAGCCACTTGATTGATTGCCGACACCATGTTACATTTAATATCATCCGGGGAAGTGCCATCGATCATAATCATCGTGTCATCCGCATAAATACTAACTTTGGTACCTGGAAGAGTAATACTGGAAGGAAGGCTATTAATAAATATAATAAAAAGAAGCGGTCCTAATATAGATCCCTGTGGGACCCCAACACTCACATCAGCAAGAGGTGAACTTATGCCGTTGATTTGGGTGGACTGTTTTCTTCCTGAAAGGTAAGAGACGAACCAATTTAGTTCAAGGCCCTTGACACCGCAGCTGAGAAGTTTGGAAAGGAGAATGTTATGGTCAACGGTGTCAAAGGCTTTCTTTAGATCTAGAAACACAACACCTGTCACCTTACCAGAGTCAATGTTATTTAATAAATGATCCGTGACATCTAAGATTGCAGTTTGCGTGGAGTGGCGTGGTCTGAAACCAGATTGTTCTGTTACAAAGAAATTAATATTATTAAGAAAACTAAACAGCTGGTTGTACACTGCTCTCTCAAGGATTTTACTAATTGATGGTAGAACAGAGATCGGCCTGTAATTAGAATACTCTTCCTTGTCGCCATTTTTAAATACAGGAGTAACCTTAGCTGTTTTCCATCCTTGTGGCACAATACCATCAGCTAAAGATTTATTTATAAGATGATTAAGGAAGGACAGATGGCAGAACAGGCAATCTTGAGAAATTTGCAAGATATTCCATCAATTCCTGTTGCAATGGAAAGGTCCATATGTTTTATTTGTTCTTTAACAAAATGAGCTGTAATAGAAGTAAATTAAACACATGGATGTCCTCCTTGACAGAAGAAAGCTCTTCATGATTAGGAGTGACGTGCACTTCAAAATGTTGTGCTAGTTCCAAGCCAATGCTGACAAAAAAATTATTAAAGTCATTAGCAAGCTTATGTTTATTTATGTTGGCACTGGTTGGCAAGGTAGCTGTTTTCTTAATGGAACTGGCCTCCTTGGCCAGTGACCACATTTTCCTAGAGTTTCTTGAATTATTGGCGATTGCGTTTTCATAATATTTCTTTTTAAGATGTTTAGCTAAGTTATTAGCTTGATTGCGCAATTGCTTGGCAGCAAGCCAATCATTGGAGTTACCTGTTTTTTGCGCTTTAGATCGCAAAGAGTCACGTTTACGTCCAAGGTCCAGCATATCTTTAGTCATCCATGGTGCCATGTAGTTCCTCTTCTGCCTTATCTGCCTGTATGGGGCATGTATATTGCAAACATCGTTAAACATATGTTCCCAAGCGCCCCATGCACCATCAATATCAGTGATGTTTTCAACCACATGCCAAGGCATGTGAAGCATGTCTTCTAAAAACCGATCTTCATTAAACTTTTTGAAATTTCTGACGCTTGAGACCCTGGGAGGAACTTTGATATTAACATTAATTTTCCTGTTACAAAAGACCATATTATGGTCACTGATACCAAGAGGAATACTATTAGTGACATTGATATTCTTGGGATGAGATGTCATAAGAAGATCAATGCAAGTACTGGAAGTACAAGTAACTCTTGTAGGACTGTTAACTAGTTGGGATAACTGCAGCTCACAGCAAAAGTCATCAATTTTTTTACGTTCTGCATTATCAAACATATTTAAGTTAAAATCACCTACAATAATTAATTCATAATTATTAGGAATATACTGATTGGTAAGTTCATTCTTAAATTTTAAAGATGCTCCTGTTTTTTGTTTGAAGGTACGCAACGACCAAAACAATTGGTTTACTTTTTCTTCAGGCTTATTTCCACCCAGCAAGATTCAGTGTCCCAGTTTTCTCGATTCATAACACGATGAGAGATATCCTTAGAAATATAACAGGCAACACCACTGTGGTTATCATGACCTGTACGGTCAGCACGAATCAATGTATAATTATCAATATTTACTTCTGTATTAGTAATACCTTCATGAAGCCAAGTTTCACTCAAATTAAAAATATGAATTTCATGCTCAGCCATGAGAAGACGCAATTGATCGATTTTAGGTCTTAGGCTTTGTATATTTAGATGAGCAATTTTTAAACCTCTTACCCTTTTAAACTTCTCAAGGGTGGCGAACCTGTCATTGTTAAAAGCCAAGTAATTATTTGGGTTAAGAGGGTTAATAACATTGATTGTTGGCCTATTTTTAATTGATATAATAGAGTCTATGGTGTTATTATTTATGACTTCCGCTTGCTGTGCGTTATTTTCATCCGATATCTGCGCCATTCCTCCTCCTCCTCCGCCATTCCTTACCCCTGCTCATAAGGCTCATAAGGTCCATAAATCATTCCTGAAACCATCTCAGCTCCCTGGGGAGTATACAGCTCAATTGCCGCCATTACAGCGCATATAGGGCTAATCAACCTACTCTGCCCTCACATGTACCCATTGAACCCCTGGGTGGAGAGAAGCAATTATGGTTAAGTGTCTTGCTCAAGGACACAAGTGTCACGGCCGGGATTCGAACCCACATTCTGCTGCTAACACCAGAACTTGAGTCCGGTAAGCTAGACCGCTCGGCCATGACACTCCAAATTTTAAAAGAAAATCATCTGTCAAATTAGTGATAACGTTAGTTGCTTTTGAATATTACAGGAGAATTAAAAGGTATAAAACGCTTGAGTATTTGTTTTACTCCAAGTACACACAATGGAATTCCATACGATCATTTAATTGTTGCACCTATCTCCGTGTATAAGAGCCTATAGAATAGTGGTAGACTGGCGCTCTGGCAGCATCAAAATACCTCAATGTACTTTTTCATTCCAAAACTGCCTTTGGAATCACACATTTTTTAACTGTAGTGTAATCAAAGTTTCATAGCCCCACTTCAAGTTTAATATCTGAAAACTCCCCAAAAACAGAGTTGTAAGTAGTATGCCGGGGCGAGGGTATTTTGGGCTTTAGGCACGCTCATTTATGTTAATTACCCACATTTGTCCTGGAAAATTATGCACTCTGATCCGGCGTGTACCATTAGCAATTTAAAGTGGCTGTCTGAGCTTTATCCTCAATTCATAAATGCCCAAGATAGTTTTGTCAATCTGATTGGATAAAACGTAATCATGTGGGGGTGTATTAACAGATGGTATAGACTGGCTTATCAAAATCAGAACAGCAGGCATGTGTCAACTGTTTAACAGTGTTTTGTGCGACGCGCGACGCGGATTTCAACCAATCAGAGTGACGGAGATTGTTATCATGCGCCTGACTCATGTGCTTCGGAAGTGTTTCGACTTTATTTAAAAAAAAATTTTTTTTTTTTTACATTTTGAAAACAAAATCGACACGGGCATTCATGAATGGGAATAACAGTCTTTACCGCAGGTTAAAACCGCAAGACAAACTGTTATACCGGTACCCTTAATTATTCACGAGTCTCAAAGCGTGACGTCAGATCTTCAGGCCAGCTGCTGTCAAGTCAATACATGTCACTAAATGCAATTTTACCGTGAGAAGGCTACGATGCTAGCTGATCAACTTGCTGATCCCAGTTATATGCACACTTTATGTCATTGTTTTGGGGGTGTTCGTACATTTGTTTGTTAATAAACAGTCTAATAATAATAAAATCAAATACAAATATCAGACCTATATTTTCGAGCCCTCAAACCTCGAGTCTGAGTTATAAGTATGGGTCGAGTCCGAGTCACGACCGGAGTGGGGAGGGCCACGAGTTTGGAACCGGAAGTAGCGAAAATAATGCGCTCACTACCAATGCGCGCGCGTATTAGGCCAAAAAAAAAAAGATGTTGAGTTGCCCTCCACCGACCGACCCAAAAGTGCTGAAATCTCGGGTCGGGTTTTTTTTTTTTTTTTTTTGTCCCGTCATTCATAGGCCTATTTATTAATGAAACTTACCAATTTTCTTTGTATAAAACATAATACGTTTGATTTGTGAAATTTTCCACTTTTTTTACCGGTAAATTTACCGGTACCCAAGACTCAATCTACATGTTTTCAAATCGAATGGCCCCGGCCCTCGCATGGTGCACTGCCTTCGCACACACTGTGTGCCAACGATTGCGACTCAAATCTACACGTTTTCCAATCGAATGGCCCCTCACACGTTGTGCACTGGCTCCCCCGCACTGTACGTGTGTCAACGATTGCGACTCAATCTACACGTTTTCAAATCAAATGGCCCTCACACGTTGTGCACTGGCTCCCCCGCACTGTACGTGTGTCAACGATTGCGACTCGATCTACACTTTTCAAATCGAATGGCCACTCACATGTTGCATGTTGAGCATTGCACGCAATATGGATGAATTTGCTGTGTCAATCACAGCGAAAAGTACAACAAAAATGCTTGGGATACTTTTATTCTGAAGCAAAATTCCTTGCTGATAGGTATACAAATGAAAAACATGGTATGTGGTTTTCAGTTCCAATGCATTTCAATCTTAAAATGACAGTCAAGGAGAAAAAAAAAAATCCCGACCGACCGACCCCTTCAAATATTTTCACTGGAGGGCAACTAAATTTTTTATTTTTTTTGCCTTATGTATCAACGACTCAGGCATTTCATGTGGTAAAAACGTGCGCAACACACACACACACACACACACATCAGGCACTAAAAATATTACAACAAAACAGATGAGGTCCCAATTACGGTTTTTCATGGTTTATAAACCATAAAGTTGTTGCAAAATGGTATTTAAACAGTGTTGTAATAATCAATATCAAGTTATGGTTACTTTAATATTTGGTCTTGGAATCCCTATCCCCACAAATCTTCCTGGATGGCAGACAAAACTGATACCAAATAACGATACCTATACCCAAGGATAATATAACCAAGGACTTAGCCAAAATCAAGCAGGTATCTACCAATACCATCGATAACAAATGCCTACTGGTTGAAAATTGTTTAAATATAAACTTGAGCACGATGGAAATATTTTTCGCTTCGGAAAATATTGCTGCCTACAGAGGGGCTACTCTGACAAGGTTAAACAATTAAAAGATGTATCGACCGTAGCTGCAATGAGATTTACAGGAAATTCATAATTTATATTGTCAATTAATTCTCAAAACCATCTCCGAAAATTTGTCAACATTTATCAAAAGCTACGGTAGCGATACAACCTTCAACTGTCAATTGGCACTTCTTTTCAAAACAAAGATGTGGAAAATCTAGGCCTGTTCCATTTTCTATGAGGAAACATATATGCCTTATCTATTTGTGTAGTTCGTGTAGTTACAACTTGAAAACGATAAATTCTTATTGATATGTTTCATCAGTGAGTTGTTGTTGTTGTTGGTTTTGGTTGGCACATTTGGCAGACTACTCATCAGTGAGTTGGTTTACACAAACACCTCAAACTATAGGCCTACTGAGTTAGGCCTATGTGTTTGTGTTACCGCTACCCCATAAAAATGGAAGAGATCCAGGACTACCACTCATGTGGATTGATAGACACAATCAGCGACCGGAGTCACGTGACTCATAGTGGGTATAAAATGTAAACAAACCAAGCAAGCGACGCGCAGTGTATGGAAAAGCATGGCTTCTTCCGAGTGCTTCTGCTGTACAAGGCACATCATAGATGTTGTATTTGTTGGTTGGAACACGAGTTTAAGTTCTCTAAATCGATCGGAGATGTTCCCAATTTTAATTTCCAAACATTACGCACATTATCAATGCGCGAAGAAGTTTTTATCCGGAACTAGGGCAAGGCTCGGCCACCACTCATTTTGGGGCGATCTTCAATGTTTGTTCAACTCTTTTATATAAAAATACACCACAGACTTTTAAAAAAAACATGACATTTTCACAACTTTAGAAAAATTCAATGTTGAAAAACGTAACTGCATTTTCCAGTCGGCAGCAAAGAACGTCAATGTCGCTTTTTGGGGACCTTCGTATTTGAACGTTTTCGACTTAGTGTTCAACCGAGTTTGCGTCACTAAATGATCGATATTTTCACAACAGTCGCAGTTTAGTGGATGGAAATTATACATTAGATAGTTTATTAGTTATTCCTCATCTCAGTAAAGTATCAATTTTCTATCTGAAGCGATGTGGATTAAACAGATTTTTTAATTTAAAGGAAAACGACTGTTAGTAAATACAGTAGAGTAGTACGCCAGTCTCCTACGACTTTGACAAAGTCACAAAGCATTACGTGAATTCCAGAGCCTAAATTGCACAGAGATTAGATTAGATTAGATTAGATAAAACTTTATTGTCCCTCACGGGAAAATTAAAATGGCCTTTACAGTACAATACAATACAATAAGTAGATACAAAAAAAAAGACTAGACATAAATAAGAAGCTGGTAAAAATAAACAAAAACTTACTTATTAAATACACAAACATTTAGAACAATTCTTTTAATAAAAATATACTACAATTCAATATTAAAAATTTACAAAAATTGTTTGAGGATATAGAGTACATGGTGAGGGATCAGAGCCAACCACCCGACAGCTCATCGCTCCAACTGCTCATTATACCATTTGATAGCAGTCGGAATAAATGAACTGCCGTAACGGTGGGTCCTGATCCTTCTTTGTAAAAAACGATGACTCCTTGAATTGGTTTGGAATTCGGCATGTAATGGGTGACTTGAGTCAGCAAGAACTGATTCAATTCTATTGCACGTAAGAGATTTGTATAATGCCTCTGGAGACTCTTGTTGCAGACCAATTACTTTACTTGCTTGTTTAACAATTCTTTCCAACTTAATCCGGTCATTGGTCCGCATATTTCCAAAAACACAAACAAGACAAAAAGTTAGGATACTCTGTACAATAGACTGGTAGAACAATTGTAAAATTGTCTTATCTACATAAAAAGAGTTGAGCTTGCGCAGAAAAAATAAACGTTGTTACAACTTACTATATTTAGATTTGGCACATGCGTCAAATTTCAATTGGTTGTCAATTTCAACCCCAAGGTATTTGTAAACAGACACTGTTTCTACGCATTCATCTTTGATGACAACTGGCATAACATGAGATTTCTTTTTCCTAAAGTCAAATACCATCTCTTTAGTTTTATTGACATTAATTTTTAGATAGTTATCATCACACCACTGAATAAAATGTGTCACCTCATGTGTAAAACGATCCAGAGATTCTTGTTTTCCATTTTAAAAAAACCAACAATAGCAGTGTCATCAGCATACTTAATGACTTTATGAGTCTGTTCTATGGAAGTTAGGTCATTGGTATACAAAGTGTACAAGACGGGTGACAAAACACACCCCTGTGGGGCACCTGTGGAAGTATGTTGAACAGATGAAAGGGTGGAATTCACTTTAACGCATTGACTTCTGTTTAACATAAAATCATTAATCCATAAAATAAGTCTAGGGTTTACATTCAAATCGATGAGTTTTTGATTCTAGAATGAATATAACATGATTTTGAACATTCAGTTTGCCTTCCCTTGCCATTCAGCTATCAATGAGTCGTTGTTTTAAAACCCTCCATGCAGCTCCCTATGTTTATACACAGCGCACTGCTGGTTGTATTTTGTACCAACGATACATCACGTGACCACTACTAGCTCGGAGTCGCCGATTGTGTCTATTCTTCTTCCTGCCTCTCGATGACGTGTTGATTTAGGATCTATGCAACAGGCAATCGATACCAATTGCCAATCACTGTGACCGTGTTGTATTGTGTACATCTGTGCACACAAAAGGGGCGTTTCTAATCATTCTGGACTACCGCCGCCCGGCGGCTTCGTTGATACGAAGTGGAGATGCGAGCCGTACAAAACAGTATTCATATCAGATATATGTTGGTTACCGTGGGTTGTAGCAGAAGAGTTTTCATTCTTGAAAAGAAATAAAAGTTTGGTCGGCATAGTGCGGTTGATTCAATTTATCATTGTTCCAGAAGGTAAGATATTTTCCTGATTTTATAAAAACTGAAAACTTTGGTATAGTTATTGTTCTAACAATCTAGAACAATCCAAGGGATTTCTCATCGGGATTTTCTGATAAATCGATGGTGAAAAAGTCAACCAATATGATGCGCATAGGAATACAGGGATGATAGGATGCGAATTTTGAGCTTTTGATTGGAAACCATTAAATCTATCTTCTCAAAATATGTTTGTTAACAGTTAAATAAGCATCACCTATATGAAAAAGCTTAGCATTGATTAGAAGTCTTCTAATCTATAAAAGTATGGTATCTTATTAATGTGTTTGAATGACTTAACATTACATTTTTTCATTGCATTTCTACATTTACAAACATGTACATGTCATGTATGAGCTATAATATTGGCTGTAGTCAGGCACTGATTGGTAGGGTATTATAATTACCTTTTTTTGCCCAGTTGTATATAAATCAAGCCCCCACCTTGTGTACCGTTCCTAAACGTACTTGTGTAATATTACCGTGTGAACACATTGTATTCTGCTACACATGTGCAAAAATAATAAATGAGTTATTCTATTTACAACTAGTGAGTATTTTTCAGAAAAATAACAGTTCTATTATCAGTTTCGAGGGCCCAATACTGGGGAGAGGCACCATGTTCCTCAAGTATATTTTTATATACATGTACTGATTGAATATCAAATGGGTTATTCTACTTACAACTAGTGAGTATTTTTCAGAAAAATAACAGTTCTATTATCAGCCTAGAGGGTCTAAGATTAGGGAGAGGCACAATGTGTTTCTCAAGTATATTTTAATATACATGTACTGATTGAACCATGTACCACCAAATCTTTGGAACATGTTACTTTTCCTTAACGTCCGTCAGGGTTTATTTCAGTGGTGCCATGGTAACCATTGGGGGTGGGTAACCAAATAAATGTTTGATTCATGTGAGATTTGTTCGTGCTTCTTAACATATTAAAAAGTGTTGTAATTAAATTAAGGTTCCTTGAACATTTTGTCTTGGAACCCCTATGCCTCAAAACCTTCTTTTACATACCGATGGCAGACAAAACCGATACCAAATAAAGATACCCATATTTATTGGGTTTTATTGAAAATGTTATATAAAGCAAACATTTATCTACAAACGACTTCCGGTTAAAAATTGTTAACATTTAATCTTGAGCACGATGGAAATAGCACATGGCAAATCCAAAGAGGGCAAAGAGGAGCATGGGGTCTTCTTTATAATGGCAGTGCATGTAAATTTTGCCTTATTCCTTTTTTGGCAGTGTGCCTCCTTTTGAGACCCTCCTCTGCAATTGTTTCCGGTGCATTATGAGAATAAAATGTAGCCACTTCATATAACTTGAAATTGGAATTCATATTTTTCTCAAATAAGTTCTGTTTAAAGCTTGGGCTTGTTTCATTGTATACTTGCTCAATATATAATAAGCCAAAGATCTATTAATATATACTACCGGAATAAAGTAACTGTGCATCATTTGAAGTTATGCTATTTTTTAATGAAAAAAGATAATACAATGATTTGTGGTGTTCTGTTAAATCACTGTTTAACTGTTAACAGGATAATCTCGAAATCTGTATGCTTGGACACTAGGCTTCGTGACACGTCCTTGAAGAGATGTGGTGTCAAAAGTCAGTTCACAAACTCAGTATCGTGTGTGTCCACCATTGGCGTTGATGCAGGTCTGAGATACAGGGACGAGATCATTGGGCCTCATGTGCAAGCGTTCATTCAAAGACAAGGACGTAACATCACGCTTCAGCAAGATAATGCCTGTCCACATGTCGCTCGTGTTGTGACAGATTTCCTGAGACAGCAGAACATTCCGGTACTCCCTGGCCAGCTGTTTCTCCGGACCTGTCCCTATCGAGCACGCTTGGGATGAAATGGAGCGACGTTTACGTCAAGCCCAGAATCAGCCATTGACGTTAGCTGAATTGGGACAAGCGTTGGTTCAGACATGGAACAACATTCCCCAAGCTTTCTTCAATCGCTTAGTGTCGTCTATGCGTCGTCGTTGTCAAGCCTGCATCAACGCCAATGGTGGACACACACGATACTGAGTTTGTGAACTGACTTTTGACACCACATCTCTTCAAGGACGTGTCACGAAGCCTAGTGTCCAAGCATACAGATTTCGAGATTATCCTGTTAACAGTTAAACAGTGATTTAACAGAACACCACAAATCATTGTATTATCTTTTTTCATTAAAAAATAGCATAACTTCAAATGATGCACAGTTACTTTATTCCGGTAGTATATGTGTTGATGAGTGCCTTTAGTGGACTTTGTAGGACAAATAGCCAAGTTATTCCAACTATTGGGTAATAATAATTTGTTTAACAATTTGTAACCAAGTCATAGTTGTTGGTCCAAGCAAGTTAGTTACAACCAACACGACGTCTCCTGAAGACAACCAGAGCATACTAATCGAAACGTCGAGTTGTAACCAACTGGTTATCAGAACCACTTACCACTCAAAAGAGAATTGTACATGGTCTCGCCGCAAACAGTCGCTACTTATTTCTTTCACCATGCAAAGCTACAAAAATGATAATAATTCATGGATATGTTTAGACCCACTCTAGGTTAGTATTGGTCAAGGAGTCAGTGGACAAATGTTATTCACTGGAGTACATTTTACAGTTCTTTTTCCACAATTACAGTATGATAATGTAGGATATTATGTATCCCCTCTGCCTCATCATAAAACAATTATTTTCTTAGGATTATATTCAAAGACATTTTGGGATGTTAATTAGGTCCTGTGGGTCTCATAACATAGAAGTAACCCAATCTTACAAAATGCGTCTGAAGTAGTCAAACCTGCTTTTGTGTAACACATCCCAAAACATTCCTTTTTACATGTCAATGAAAATGTCAATGAATTCCACCACATAAATGTTTTAGATCTGACAATATATTGACATGTGTTTGGTTTGGTAACACAATTAATATGATGATGTGTTGCTTTACTGGGTGTGCGCTGATTATACAAAAGGTGCACAAAAGTTCCAACCCGCAAAACGCCATGCCATTAACCCACACGATAAACAACCGGAACAAACACCTCAATTTAGTACAATTAGTACTTATTAAAATGTTAACCTATGTATAATGCTACACATGTGTGCAAAATTACAGTGGCACATTTTAGCGCACCTACGCATATGCGTGCTGTCCAAGATACTCTGATATGATGAACATATTCTCTATTGTGTGATCCCCGCTACTGCCGTTACCCAGGTTGTTTGCATCTGACCGGGGCTTGATCCCTGGCTACTCGGCAGATATGGTTTGGCCTCTGACCTGGCCCCATAGAGCAATAGATAATTGGCATAAGTGGACCGCCCATGCACCAACATAGGGGCTGGTTAGCTCAGTTGGTAGAGCACTCGTACGGTATTCGAGAGGTCGCGGGTTCGAGTCCGGCATCAGCCAGTTTTCTTTGCTCGCTTCACGTTTATATAATATTTCAGGTCAGTTTCTCCCTATAAATCTACTTCGTGTCCCATTGTGTGATCCCCGCTACTGCCGTTACCCAGGTTGTTTGCATCTTCCGACAATAATAATTCCTATCCTGGTCCAGGAGTCTTTGACAAATGTTATTCACTGGAGTACATTTTACAGTTCTACCAAATTTCCAATTAGGCTATACAAAGTATGGTGGCTAAGACAGGCCTCACAAATCTAGCAAACGTTCATACCCATGTGAAAAAGGCGTTTAAAGCACAGCACGGCAGAATTCCAATCGATCCAGCAATTTTGGCTGCAACTGGACATCGTTTCATAGCTAATAAAAACAAATTGATGCCAAAGCGCGGGTCTGATATTTGGAGCAGAACAAATGAGAGTTTTCAATACATTTTTTCTTGCAATATATTTTTCAAATAATTTAAAATAAAATTTAAAAAAAATCGAGCTTGGACCGAGGGGGGAGGGGAGCCGGGAGAGTGCTCTGTGCGCCTTCTTCATCCACACAAAATTTGTGAGGTATTCTAGCTAATGATGTGAATCCCATTCCCAAGCCCCGTGGATCCGCCCTTGTGCGTCACTCTGTATGTGTGAGCCCCAGTGGCGTAATTTTTTCCAGCGTGAACGTAGCAATTAACATAAACGTGCGTTCCTAAACTCCAAAATACCCTCGCACATGCGTAGTGGGACCTAATAGCTCCAGTCGGTGAGTCCCATTTTCAAATGGGAATTAGTGCCCTTTAAATTTTCCATTTACCGAAAACTCTTGACTTTAATCAGTAGAATTTGGCTAGCCTCGTAACTTCGTTTTGAAGGTAAAATTAAATTTTGCTGTCAATAACGTTTTAAACCAGAGGTACATGAGGTGGATTCATATTTACTCCGAAAGGAGTCCAATGTCTTTCTTAAGCCCTCCGCCGAGAATTTCCAGTACAATATTTTGATTTTCCAACCCCTATTTTAGTTTCATTATAATGAAATCTGTCAAACAATTGATATTGTTAATGGCTTTTGAATATACAGGAAAATTAAAAGGTATAAAACGCTTAATTTATTTGTTTTACTCAAAATACACACATGTACCATTCCCTGGTAATAGTATTGAATGGAATTCCCATACGATCAGTTAGTTGTGCCCATCTCCATCCAAGGCCTATAGAATAGAATAAAAGTACACTGGTGGTGCTAGACTGGCAGTATCAAAATCAAAATGTACTTTTTCATTCCAAAATTACCTTTGGTATCACTTTTAACATTACACACATTGTTTTTAACTGCTAGTGTAATGTTTGACAGCAGGACTTGCTGCATAGACACTGTCATACACTATGCTGCATAACACTGCACAAATTATTGTTTAAAAATAAAGAGCGCTTCAGCGTATCACTAACAACATAGCCTTCGATGAGTCGAATGGCTACTACTGATATGATCATAAGATTCTGTACTGTTTATAGATACACGTGTTGTACACAGACACGTTTATGCAGGCGTCAATTTGAAGCCTGGACCCACCCTCCTCACGTCATCACCTTTCTTCACCTGAGCCAATTATGTATAAGGTCAGGATTTCACCACCACTTCACTCTATCAGCAAATGTGTTAGTCCAGGCTTCACCCTTTGAATTATTTCCATAGGTGAAGCTTCACTTTTTCAGTTTTCGCCAGGTCTGACGCTTCACCACTGTTTCACCATATTGGCCATTTGCATATAGTTCAAGCTTCACCTCTATTAAAATCAAGCTTCATTAATGTTTACTTATAACTAGACCATGACTGCAATGGTTAAATTTGTAATTCCACACTGCTAAAAAAGTACCAAGTCAACCAGGTTTCAATCCAAAGATACAGTGACATTTATTTTGTAAATCCAATGTTTCTACAAATAAATTTTTGTTGTTGTTATATAAAACTTAAAAAGCATGAAGTTTATTCAAAAGTTGTTTTAACTTTGACACTTGTTTACTAACTCTAAATTGTACTGAAATTGTACTGGCAAGTGGCAAGAATTCTCATATCATTTGTAACTAGATTTTGAATGCACAAATTTCCACTTCATATCAAAACCAATGCATTTCATAGCTATTAACCCCCAAAGAATTGGTCGTTTTGAGCACAAATAATATAAATAAACACAAATATATAATCCTGCACTTGAGATCGGTCAACCTCGTCCCCATGGTTTACTTTATTTCCAACATGTTTACGGTCAACCTCGTACTGCTCGACACACCCTGGGGACGAGGTTGGAGATCGGTGGCAAACGTGCGCAAACTTGGCAACGTTTGCGCAAGTGGAACGCACCCCAGGATACAGTTTGCAAGGTGGTGCGGGGCGCGCGATGTTTTAGATTGTGTGTATTTGTGTGGGCAAACTTCAGTTCAAAAATTGCGCGCACGCAAATTCCAAGTTGGCTTGCGCGAATTTCAAAAAAGGCCATCTTCAAAGATTGCATCACAACAGTTGTTTGAAACGCCACGACTTCGACATATTTTCGACACGACCGATGTAGTGGATTCGATGTCACATCACCAAACACAAATAAGGCTCGTCAACGCTTCACCCTTTCATCAACTTTTATAGGTAACGCTTCACCCAATTATTAAAAAAGAACGTTACGGCTTCACTATAACAACAAATTATTGACCTCAGGCTTCGGCGTCGAAGCGGCGTCGATATTTTGCGACCTCTGAGGAGGGTGGGTCCAGGCTTCAAATTGACGCCTGCATTATAGGTTCAGTAGAAGTTGAGGTGCCGATACGGCGGTTTAAAAAAATAACGATTTAAAAAAATGAAAAAAGGTCTGTGTTAAAATTACTTTTGTTGGTAAAAAAACTTTTTTTTTCAGGTGTTAAAATTGTGGCTAGGTTGCTAGGTGGCTAGGTTGCTAGGTGGCTATAGGTTTTGTTACTTATTAGTGAATTTAAAAATTTGTCTCGGGTAGTAGTAGGGTGGTTTTACATGTCTTTTTTATGTAGAAAAAAGAGATTGTTTTTTTGAAGAAAAAACAAAGTGTAAAAAAAAGATATCGTTTTTTGAAGAAAAAAACACACGAAAAAACGAATTAAGATTATGTATTTGAATATATAAATGCCGAAGTAGTATTTATCAAAATGGACGTTGAGAGAATTAAAAAATTGGGGTGAAAATAAAGAACAATTTAACCGTTTATTACGAGCAGACAGTAGAACGAATAAAATAAATAAACGTTCTTGGTATAATGCGGTAAAAAGGTATAGAAAAAGATTTAAAATTATACCATTATCAAAGCAAACGTTAGCTCAACCCAAAAAAAACGTAAGCATTGAGCAATTATGTTTACCAGATCGTGGTAGTGGAAGAGGAGGGGCGTTTTAAAGAAAAGACTACATAAAAAAAATTAAAAACGCGCATAAAGAGTTGGAATTTGACGAGGAAGTTATTAACGGTGGTAGACAGTTACGTCAACGATTTATAACCGTTCCGTACGGTCATAAGAAAGAAAAAGATGTAGAGAAATTTTTTGACGAAGTAAAGCCGAAGATTGAAGAAAAGTTGTCTTTAGATTTTCGAGAATTTAGAGGAATAAAGTATCAGATAGTTTTGTTAGTTGATTTTGAAAAAGCTCAATCAGGTGGTGGGATGGATAGAGATGACAATAGATTTAATCATATAATCATTGAATTATTCAACGAGCGGGAGATTGAAGAAACTTTATTGCGAGCTTATGATATAATAAAAGACAAAATAGATCGATGGACACACCTCGGTTCTCAATGGGTGATAGATCGTATTGTAAAATTAGATTATAATCTTTCCAACCCTAGACGGTTTAGAGGTGGTTCTTATATGAAACTTTCACCTTATTGGGGAAAAAAGGAGGGATGCATTAACGTAAAAAACGAAGACGATGAATGTTTGCGATGGGCGCTGCGCAGCGCGATTTATCCAGCTAAACATAATAAGAATAAAACGTCTAGCTATCGAGTAAAATTTTACAAGCCTCGTTTAAATTTTGAGGGTATAGATTTTCCAACTCCTTTAGAACAAATTAAAAAAGTAGAACGACAAAACAATTTGGCGATAAACGTTTTTGGTTATGAAGGTACAACATTTATAATTTACCAGCTTAGCAAACAAGTAAAGGATATACATCGTATTCATTTATTTTTTATTCAAGAAGAAATAACGACGAAATAAAATCGCACTACGTTTTGATAAGGGATTTAAGTCGTTTACTGAACGATCAAAACAAAAACACACACAAAAAATATTATTGCGATATATGTATACGCGGTTTTACTCGTGAAAAGTTGCGCGATGATCATAGGTTAAATTGCGATGTATAGGAAACAGAACCGACACTAATTGTGATGCCTGAAAAAGGTAAAAACGATTTTATGAAATTTAAAGAATGGAAAAAAAAGATGAATGTTCCTTTCGTGATAGTGGCAGATTGTGAAGCGATACTCGTTCCAAATGTGATTGCGAGTACGAGTAAAACTAAAACTAAAAAAAAACTCACAATCACATTATTTGCAGCTATTCGTATATCGTACTTCGATACGATGGGTTTGTATGTTCGAAAAAAACATATAGGGGGCGAGACGCCGCCACGCGCTTTTTAGAAGCAATCATCGAGGGAAAAAATACCATCAACAATATATATATAAATCCTAAACCTATTATTATGACGCAAGACAATGAAGAAAATTATAACTCTGCTAAAAAGTGTTGGATTTGCGAGTGGGAAAATTTCCATTTACCGGGTGAAAAATATTTTAAAACCGTGGGTGGTAAATGCAATTGTTGGGCGTATAAAAAAGAATATTTAAACGAGTTATCTTGCAAGGATGAAAAAATAGAAGAATTAAAGAAAGGATACGAGAAAGTTAGAGATCATTGTCACGTCACCGGAAAATATTGAGGTGCTGCGCGTAATAAATGTAATTTAAATCTTAAACTAGATTACAAAACAAATATCCCAGTCTTGTTCATAATCTCCGAGGATACGATTCTCATTTTATCATGCAAGGTGTGAGTCAAACGAAAGGAACATTAAAGTGTATTCCAAACAATATGGAAGAGTACATTTCTTTTTCAATCGGACAACTGCGTTTTATCGACTCTTCAATTTTTACCAGCTCCGCTCGATAAACTCGTTAAAACACTCGATAAAGATTCATTTCACATTACTAAATTACACGAATCAGATCCAGAAAAATTAGAGCTACTTTTAACGAAAGGCGTTTTTCCGTACGAATACGTGGATAGTTTCGAACGGTTCGAAGAAACGAGTCTTCCTTGTAAAGAAGCTTTTTATAGTTAAACGAACAACACATTACGGACAAACAATACGAGCACGCAAAGAAAGTTTGGAACAAATTTGAATGTAAAAATCTAGGCGATTATCACGATGTGTACGTGCGCACGGATGTATGCTTATTGGCCGACGTGTTTGAAAATTTTCGTGCAACTTGTATGAAAGAGCATGAGTTAGATCCGGCTTATTATTTCACAAGTCCCCATTTGAGTTGGAGCGCTTTGTTAAAACATTCCAACATTATTTAGGATTAATAACTGATTACGACATGATTAAATTGTTTGAAGACAACAAAAGAGGGGGAGTATCGAGCGTAGGAAGCAAGAGATACGCTAAAGCAAACAATCCCTATTTACCCGGTTACGATCCATCGAAACTTACGACTTACATTATCGACTTTGACGCGAATGGATTGTACGCTTGGGTGATGAGTCAATATTTACCGGTTAAAAATTATAAATGGTTAACTGAAGATAAACTAAATTGTCTCGATATAGAATCGATTTCGCTAGAATCAGACACGGGCTACTTTTTAGAAGTGGATTTAGAATATCCTAAAGAATTACACAATACTCACAATGCATTTCCACTCGCGCCAGAGTCGATAGAAATTTCAAAAGAAAAAATGTCTGATTATCAGCGCGAGCTATTGAACGGCAAGCCTGCTACAAAAGTAAAAAAATTAGTTCCCAACTTGAGCAACAAAAAAACATATGGTCTTCATTATCGCGCTTTACAATTATATTTACAACTCGGTATGAAACTGACTAAAATTCATCGCGTTGTAAAATTTGATCAAGCACCGTGGATTAAATCTTACATCGATCTAAATACAAATTTGAGAAAAAATGCAACGTGTGATTTTGAACAAGATTGATGGAAACTCTTTATTAATTCAATCTCTTTATTAATTCAAAAACCTGTGAAAATGTACGAAATCGAAAGAATGTAAATCTTATGAGATTAAACGATGAACAGGACGAAAAACGATTGCAAAGAGCAATTACAAAACCAACTTATGCTGGTTTCAGGATTTTTGACGAGAATTTGGCAGCTATTCACATGCATAAAACAAAAACTGTACTCAACAAACCGTCTCAACTTGGAATAATTATTTTAGATATAGCTAAAGCTTACATGTACGATTTTGCGAGAAATTAAAAAAAAAAATTTTGACACGCATTGTTTTATTATTTTATTTAAAATTTGTTTCGTTGTTGTTAACGGTTTTATAAATTCTTTTTCAATGTACAAATATTTATAAACTAAAAATCCAACTCCACCTAACGTCAAACAGTTTGTAAATACGTAAAATCCAACTAAACATTCGATCAACATATTTATCTATAAATTTTATTATATTTTTTCACACGCATTGCTTAAAAGGTTTTCAATTTGTTTCGTTGTTTTTAACAAGTTATTTTCAACAAAATCAAAATGATATTTACATGTATTGTATAAATGTTGAAATTTATTGTCTAAATGAGCACAACATAAAAAAGTTAAACAAAAATTTGATATTATACTAAATCCAACTATACATTCGATAATCATATTTATCTTATAAATTATATAATATTTTTTAATTTTTATTAAAAATTATTATATAATATATTATAGTCGAGTTACCTAACAAGTTACCTAGTACGACCTAACAAGTTACCTAATGTAACCTAACAAGTCACCTAAAATGTAACCTAACAAGTTACCTAGTGCAACCTAACAAGTTACCTAGTACGACCTAACAAGTCACCTAGTACAACTTAACAAGTCACCTAATGTAACCTAACAAGTCACCTAGTGCGACCTAACAAGTCACCTAGTCGAGTATCGCGTAATCGGTAGGTTGATCCGTTTTTAAAATTAACTTGCTATGTTTGACTTGTTTAAATTTTTCGTGCATTTGTGTTCTCAACTCTTTAGTCGGTACGACATCATTTTCTCGAAGACAATTTTCAAACGAGTCTCTATCTTTACAATAAAATATACACACCCATTTTAGTTGCTCTCTAAAACCCTTCAACACGCTATTATATTTTTGCGAAAGAATCCAACAGCTGTGTTTGACGTGTCTTCCGCTAAAAGCCAACTGGGTGATCGCACATTTATTATTCTCGTCGTATTTTTTATACTGTAATTCTTTACTCGCGCTACAGTCATCGATGATAAACAACGTTTCGTCTCCTTTAAAAACGTCGCTATAAATTTCTATCGCTTTGTTTAATGATAAATCGCTCAGATCGTCGACGTGCACTCGCTCATCGTTCCAAATCCATTTTCTATTTTGATAAGCGAGATTTACCGCGACGGTGGGACATAATACAACGATAGTTGTAAAATATTCAAAATATTATTTTTCTAATAAATTTAATATAAATTATGTTTTTCCGCATCCGGTCTGTCCACAAATTAAGGCAGCGTGCAGGTATTTCGGTAACATGGTTCTAAAGAACCCTGCGGTTCATCGTGGTGCTATTTTTCTCAGTCCGTTTGTAAACAATGTTGTTTACTACGTTATGGGAAAACTCAAATTCAGCCACTTTGCATAAGTTCTCTATTGATACAGTGCCTGATAACATGGTAAAAAATTTCAACCTGCGGTGAACCATTGACCCGGTGTCACGGTCTCAGCTATCCGGCGTGCTCAGCTATCCGGATGACCAAATATGGTAAAATTACGTCATGCTATGTCTGCGCACAGCGTACGAAAGTAGTCCATAAACTAGTGCCGTGCTGAGTCGTGTACGTGTACGTGTATACGTACATACACACACTTGCTGGAACTGTCATGGCGGCCTCCACGAGCAGTGACTACAGCGTGCTGAAATGCCCGGCTACGTCATCCGGATAGCTGAGCACGCCGGATAGCTGAGACCGTGACTACAGCGTGCTGAAATGCCCGGCTACGTCATCCGGATAGCTGAGCACGCCGGATAACTGAGACCGTGACACCGGTATGCAGCTTTCAAAGTAAGGGGGGCCTTGCCAGCTGACAACCCATTGAAACAGTACAGCTGTTATCAATTGATGTTGCCGCACTAATCCCAATGTAATCAGTCATCCTGTCACTTGCTTTCATTGCCCAGACATTCCGGCAACCTGAGATGTTTATTTTGAGGTCTGGTTGTGGGTATTAGAATGGCCAGACAAATAGAATCTCTTGGTTTCTCTGTAGAATGTCAGCAGTGCAAAAAATGTGCAAACAAAATGTTTTGGGTAACATTTTTTTTTGGAAGGGATTGTGGGCTGGCACCCATATAAAACTTTATATTTGGCTTGAAATTGTTTTCTTGGGTCTAGAGGGACTCAATAAGTCTGTTTACACCATTTGAGAAGGGATTGTATGCCCCTATATGAACGTTTTACACGCTATTCAAACCATGGAGGTAGAATACTAAATGATTTAGTCCCTTCATGTGTTCGTGCGTGTATATTGTCACCATGCACCGCAGGGTTTTTAATAGTCAACATGTTAATATATCGCACTATGAAACCGTCCGTTTTCGATATTGAGTTGCGCATCCATAATAATGTATGTGTAGAGGTATAATTCACCCGCGGTTTCTGCTTCTTTATCCATTTGAATAGTAATTCCTTCGGATAATTCCTTTGAATTTCTTCCCAGTGTTGATACCTGCGCATCCCTTGTGCGTAGAGTTGATTGGGAACTCCTTCGATAGTAATCGAAACTTTATCGATGTTTGGATTATAAAATTTCCAAGGATCTTTTACATCGGGCTCTTTGAATAAAAACAATATTCCTTTCATGCTTTTGGCTGGTGTATTTAGATTTATATTCCACGTCGTATCGCTTTTGTTTAACGGTCTCACGCTGTCTCAAAACTCTATCGTACAATATCACCAACTTGTTGCTATATTGATTTTTAATCATTTGCGCAAGATGCGGCATATGAACGACTTCGTATTCTAAAGAAATTCCGCTTATGGTGTATTTAGCATTACCGTCTAAGCTTTTGATAACTTTAGAAAATTTATTAAACTCAAGTTCGTATGTTAGTCGATCTCCGATCCCGGATTGAAAAAACGGTTGATGATCGGTTAATAATTCAAAATCGAGCGGAATGTGATATCTATTTTTTAGAGTATCCGCAACAGCTTTGTCTTTTCCTCCCTTAGCGGTAGCATCGCTGCCACTAGCGCCTACTCTTAATTTACTCACGTTAGGATGTTCAATTCCTTGATACGCTCGATTTTCAAGTTGGTCTTTCGTCAACCACTCGTCTTTAAAACAATTGAACACGTCCGCATCGTCTAAACTAAACACTTCATTCCCTCCATTTTAATGGCTATATTTTTTACAATGGCCCTGCCAATATTATATACGATCGTTCTTGTATCGTCGTTTGCAGATTCGAGATCAATGTTAAAAGCCAATCTAACCGTACCCGGAATGATGACGTCGTTTTTTCCAAAATTTGGAAAACGAACCGTCAACATTTGATTTTCGGTGATTGTGCTAGGATTGGTTGTAATGACGACTTTTTGACGCAATCCTTTTAAACCCAAAGGTTCTCTTAATTTCCTGTATGGATTTAGTTTATCTCCGTACGCTTGACTCATATTTTATTGTATAGACATTATTATTATTTTTTTTTTAAATATAAAAATGTATTATAAATTATTTAAAAAATTGCATTAACAACGATAATTACAACGGGGGTTCAGATGGTTGTAGGCGCTGTACTAAACGCGGTAGCTTTTACAGGAGGAAATGTGTTAGCTTCTCTCGTCGGTGGTAAAAATGGTGCGGAAAAAGAACAAAAGAGACATGATTTAGCGCTAGAACAACTTACGAAAGCGAGAGACAAATTTGCTAAAAAGCGCGCGAAATATCTAAATTATTTAAACGAACGACTCATAAAAGAAGCAAACGCTAGAAAAACTTTTAACGACATCGACAAAGCGATGAATGAATATTATAACGTTACCGGTAAACAACTTGATTTACCGAAAGATTTATACGACGAACCTAAACTAGAAGATTTTTACGTTCCGAGCGAAGATCAAAAAACGAGAGAAATTTTATTCATCATTTTGGGTATGACGGTAGTAGGCTATGTGAGTTATAAATTATTAAAAAAAGATAAAAGGTAATTGTAAAATGGCAGGAGGCGATATCCCAATGGAAGATTTAGGTGGTGATCAACATGAACCAGAGGATGATTACTATTACGACAACAATGGTATTCAGTTGGATTATAATACACCGATAGAACAAGACGAGACGTCTTTTGGTAATTTAGTAGATAGAGGTTATACTAAATTACGTAATAGCGTAGTAGATGATTTTTATAACAGTATAAAACGCGATAATTTATTTAAAGATTATAATAATTTCGAGTACGTAGAGATTTACAAACGCTATGGTAAAGAACTCTTTTATAAAAAAAAAGGCGAGGAAAGAATACGACTATCAAGCAGGAAAAACCGCGGTGGTTTTTAGCGTTAAATTCGTTAAAAAGCATACAATACGATCTAGGTATATTTGATGACGTACCACGCATCACAGTCGACAGAACGGCTCTTAGAACAGATTCACCTCGATCTTTACCGCAAACTGGAAGAGTTGTACATGATCAAACGCAAGAACAAATCGATGCAATTAATGAAATGATTAAAAACAATCCAGAATTGCGAAACTTACTCTTAACTCGCAATATGAAAGAACTACTCGCTTATGATCATCTCTCGCAAACAAATATAGGCGAACAATTACTTAATTATGGTAAATTTAACGACGTCGTTAAAAAAATCTCTCAAGTTGAACAAAAAATTAAGGATCTTAATGAAAGAATCGCTGAAAATGAGATAGGAGATGAAGAAGCAAAAGAAGCTCTTACTAAAGAGTTGCAAGATGCTACTAAACAGCTGAAAAAAACTAGAAGACGAAAATAAAGCTCGTAAAGAGGCTATAAAAAAACAAGATATAGCTATACGTAATCAAATTATTTTATCAAATGAAATAGCGGATGAAATAACGGATCAAATAACGGGAGAAGGAAATAAAACGTTGGGAGAAAGAATTAAAAACTATATTAGAAGACATGGCCTTACGATCGCCAGTGTATTAACGGTCTTTGGTTTAGTCATCGCTTTTATCGTTGATAAGATTACAGGTGCTGTAAATTCAGTTTTTACCTACACCTAAACCAGAACCTAAACCAGAACCGAGTGATGGTGGTGGTGACGTAAAAGAGTGGATACAAAAAACTTTAAAAACTTTAGCGAATCTGTTAAAGAAACTAGGAGAAAAAGCTTTAACCGCTTTACCGGGTATTATCGGATCGGTGATAAGTTGGTTATTTATTTAGTAGGGTGGGCGGCGGAACACGTGTGGCTAGCCTTGACCGGAGTCGGAGTTTTAATTTTAACCTATATACAAACCCATCGCTAGTTATGAAATTATCAACTCATAAATCATAATACCTAATCCGGTAATAATCGCGAAACCAATAATTAAAGCATTTGTTTCATCTTCGTGAGTAGCATGTCGAGTTAAAAAAGATGATGATGCTGTAAGTGTGCTTTGTGCTATATCGTTAACTATCGGTTGAGAATCTACCAAAGGCGCGGTTGTCGGTAAAGATGGCTGATTGATAACGAGAGGTGATTTAAATAAGATTATCGCTTTGATCTATATCGTCGCTCGCTGGTTGTTGAGTATCTATAGATGATGGTGACGACGACGTATCAAATGATGACAAAGGTGGTGGGGTAGGTGTCAAATTCATGTCTTGATTCGATCCGAGTGATAAATTGGACGTGGCGATTAAAATATTATTGTTGTATCCCGCGTACGTACCTATTCGTAAATTCATGTCGCTCGGCATCAAGAATAAATTTTCACCAATGACAAAATTTAATTGAGATCTAGCGTATTGCAAATTATCTTGATATCGTTGAATAGAAGATTGCAAATCGATCGGAGAATCGATCGAAGCGTCGAGAATGGTTAAAAATTCTCTTTTCGCGTCTAAACCGGTACCCGGTGTAAGAATTCCAGTTTTACTTGCTGCTTGAGCCCCCAATATCGCGTAAACGTACGTTCTTATAGAATCGTTGATTCGTTCCGTACCGATATCAGTAAAACCTTGAGACTCGTCGAGTATAAATTTAATCCACGCCGTATCAACGCGCTCAGATTGTGAAATGTAGCCTACTCTAATGGTACGGTCTTTACGATTATGTACACCATCATCAAAAGCCATTCTTTTTTCACCCGTTCCAAAGTTTGAGGGAAGGTGGTAATAGATAGTATCCTGGAGAGGAATAGGTTTATGGTGTGGATCGCGGATGATACTCGTATCATAGCTGTGTCCGGGTACAGGGTCGTATCTTTTACCGACGTTCCGCCAAAAATAAGCGGTGCCTAGTCCATTGCTGTATGCGTCGACTTGTTGTTTCCAATTAGATACGGATGAAACGTGAAATTCATTACATATTTTATTATACGCGTCAATGTCTATATTGTTTTCGAACGCGTTGTACAAAAAATTAAAAGACGCGGGGCTGCTCATTTCTTTGAGTAATCGTCTAATTTGATAATAAACGTGAAATTAAAAAAAACCTACGAATCATCTTGTTTGAATCAAACAAATGTTCGTAACTCACGCCGCATCCCGTCGTGCTGCACCACGTTACAAAATTTATTTGATTCTGATAAAACTTTAGCGGACTAGAATTCCAATCGTCTACGACCTTTTGACTATGAACGTTAGGCAACTTGTAATTTTGAAATGGTTTATCGAGTTCTACGATAAAAAAATCATTTTCGTTAACGTAAATATCTATAGTCGTCAAATCTCTCGCAGTAATATTATGAGTGGGTCTAAAATTTCCAGATTGGGAATACCGTTTAGATAAATTGCTTTTAAATGCTAATGTAAATGGCATTTTATTATAATACAAATATAAATTTTAAATTTTAAATATTAAAATGCATCATACGATCGAAATTAAACATTTTAATAATACAATCTCGTTAAATAATACGATCGATAATCGAGACGGTAAACTCAACATTTCTTTAAATAGCATTAGCATTTGGATTGGTTACTATAACGTGCGTAAAAAAGAAAAAATATTTCGATGGAAAAGTTGGATAAATGAAAGAAATGAGCAAAGTGATGAAACAGAGGTCGAGTTTATCGAACCCGGACTTTATAATATAAAAGAAATTATCGACATTGTCTTAAAAAACACGCCTTGGATGACGTTCGTCGTTGACGAAAAATTTGGTAAATCTATTATAAATGTCACTCAACAAAAACGAAAAATCAAATTTTCCTCGGGATTAGCTAATTTACTCGGGTTTGATAATGAATATTTAGGTGAGGGAGAGCATGAAGGGGAAAAAATTGATTTGCAACCTTTTAAAATAATATATATTCATTGCGATCAAATTTCTACGAGCGAAAATTTTCTCGACGGTAAACCTTGTACTATTTTAAACGTTTTTCCATTGCAAGATAAATCGTTGGGAGAAAGTATGTGGATGGAATATTCTAATCCGTTGCGAAAAAATCTTAAAACCGGTACGTTTAACGAATTGACTTTCTCAATTAAAGATTCGCTCGGCAGAGACATAAATAATCACGGTATGCCGATTATTTTAACCGTCGAAATTAAATAAATATATAAATAAATGGCAAGTATTTACGGTCCTAGTCGAAGAAGCAAAAGCGGCGATTTAAACAATCTTTACATTTATGAACAACATGGCTATATCGATAGAGATGAAATTTTACAAAAGATACCTTTAGTCGAAAAATATCAAATTATACTAGGATGGCACGGTGCGTTTAAACTACCCTTTTACATGTTTAACGATCCACCAACATACTGCAAAATTTTTACAAAATTTATGAAAGACGGTGAAATTTTTTCACATTAGTCGTCAGGTAATTTTGCCGTTGACGTATATTATATTCCTTCTCCAGCTCGAGGAAAAACATTTGTTTTCAATGACAAATCGCAGCATGTAGATTTCGAATTGTGCTTCCAAACGCGAGATAATAAACAAGGTTTTGTACAAGCGACTTTTTTCGGCTCTTTAAACGCTAAAATCTGTTTCAATATAAAAATAAAAAGTTTACCGCTAACGTAATAAAAAAAAATTATAAATAATTATATAAATAAATGGCGAGTATTTACGGTCCTAGTCGTAAAAGCACCGATTATAGCACACAAATTTTGCCTAATGATAGCACCTCTAACAAAAACATCTTTGAAAAAACTGGCTATATTGACGGAGATGAAATTCAACAATCTATAATTTTATATAATATTATAGATTATATTATAGACTTCCGCTGGTATGGTATAAGTGAAGTGACGTTCTACGTCTTTGTACCAATAACAAACTGTTCAAAGTATGTTAAAATTAGTTATGGTGAAAATTCGTATTATTCACACGTTTCAAAACAAAAAAATTAACCCATCGCATGCACCTGAATTTGTTTATGATCAAACTCAAAGTGAAAGGTTTAGTTTTAATTATGAACCAAAGCTTTTAGAATGTGGAATCTGCTTCAAAATAGAAAACAACAGCGAGTACAATAGAAAAGTTTTTGCACAAATGATCTTTTTTGGCTCTCTAGAAACTGGAATCTGTTACGATATAAAAATTAATACTTTTCCATTAGATTAAAAATTATAATCTTTGATTATTAATAGAAATAATGAGCGTCTCTACAGAAACAAAGAAACTTTATCCAGATGTACAGTATATGGATACAGATACTTCTTCTACTAATGTTGAAAACGTCAATGCCTTTCGTTTACAAAAAATCGATAACATTCAAAAAGAAATTTTAAAAGAAAGAAACGAACGCGAAAGTGTATATAAAAAATATAAAAAATATAATAAAATCATTAAAACTTGTTCTATCGTAGAAACGATGGCGGAATTGGTATGTATGGGAGCGGGAACCGTTGGAATTGCCAGTATTGCCAGCGTTATAGCATCGCCGATCGGATTTATACTCGGACTCGCTTTAGGTTTTGGCGGTGCAGCGATTGCGATCAGATACGCCAAATATAAATTATTAAAAAAAGCTAAAAAACATAACGAGATTAGAGTTTTAGCGGATAGTAAACTCAATACCATCGACAACCACGTTTCGAAAGCGATAGAAGACGGTGTTATTACCCAAGAAGAATGTCATTTAATCAACGAAGAACGAAACAAATTTTCTCAAATGAAAGAAAATATTCGTACTAAATTTAAACCTAAAATTGTTGATGATAGTAGTAGTGAAAGAAATGTCAAAGCCATCAATGATAACGAAAAAAAAGATCTCATAGAAAAAATTATGAATTTAAAGTAAATTTACGATAGAAAAATCTTATAATGAAACACCCGCTTCGCAAACTTTTGAGGTGGAGACCGATAATCCTCCCCCGTATAATTTTAATTTTTAAATTTATACGCTCAACATTCTCGTAAAAACTTCAGTGAATTCAAGTTTGTTGATCATATCATCTATTTCATTTTCATTTTCATACTGCGAGTTAACAATCTTTAACCCTTCAATATGATGAATAACCCATCTTGAACCGCTGTTTAACGAATCCTCGTGTATCAATTCTTTCATAAACTCATATATTTCACTATAAATTGAAATTAATGCATCATCAATTTCACTCTTATCAACTAAAACTAGTTCTTGCTTATTATAAAAATAAAGATTTATAAAATCATCCTCTCTACTATCTTTTTTTAATTTAATATGAAAAGATATCTTTAAATTTAACTCTCCTAATTCTTCCAAGTATAAATTTAACTTTTCGGTAATCTCTGATACGGTAATATCTATCTCTTTCAAAACCCATAACCACCGCTTTTTATAAAGAATTTTTTCTTTCATCGTCTTCTTTTACTATAATACTACATAATACTAAATCGTTTTTTTTATTTTTTTTTTAATATATCTTTTTTTAACCTATAAATTCAAAAGTTTTATCTAACAACTCTTTCATCACGCGATTATAATTTCTTCTAGCTTTCCCTTCGACGCGCTTTAAACTTTTTACTTTTAATGTCTTTGCACATTTCGTACATAAATTTATCTTTGTTTTTGTACCATTTTTACATTGGTATACTTTTTCCACATCGAATTCGCCACTGATGTAGCGCGCAATATACCACACCCGGCGTGCTAAGTATACAACACTTGTCTGTTTTTCCAACTAAACGCCATTCGCATGGAACGATTACTTTCGATAAATACTTTGTTGGCATGTTCTTTTACTATTCATCTACATAATACCATGGAGCTATAAAAAAGCTCCATGATAATACTAACTCGTTTTTTCGTGTTTTTTTTCTTCAAAAAAACAATATCTTATTTTCTACATAAAAAAGATATGTAAAACCACCCTACTACCACCCGAGACAAATTTTTAAATTCACTAATAACTAACAAAACCTATAGCCACCTAGCCACCTAGCCACCTAGCCACAATTTTAACACCTGAAAAAAATCTTTTGTTTTGTTTTTACAAAAAAGTCATTTTAACACAGAAAAAAATAATCATTTTTTTTAATCGTTTTTTTGAAAAACCACCGTATCGGCAACTCAACTTCTACTGGTTCTATTATTATAGTATCGATACATTACTGCCTTTTTGCAATTGTCATACCACAAGTTTTCGCAGGAAAATACTACATGGTCTCTGATCCAATGCAATACTTTCACAATAGATTGTGAAAATATCTTTTGTGGTTCATGAGATATGATTTTGTGAAAATTTTAAACTTTGACTTAGTGTAACTCGATATCTGATGACCTCACCATGACGTCACAACTTATGATTTAACTACATGATAAGGTCTAAGTATGTGTTAAGTTTTAAGTTGCTGTGAACTTTGCAACTATGTTTTTGTTTGATAAGTCTCACTGAGAAGGAGAAGCATAGTGTTTAATGATGATAGTGATAACTTGTGTCGGATGAGGCAAGGTTTGCTAATATGTGATGGGATAACTGTGCATAGAAAACACATATCTCTGACTCGGTTCTAGTTAGCGGACACGGCCAAAAACACTGTCCCTGTTGGCATATCACCCACCTGGACCGAATCGCCTCCCATGCGGAACACCTCTCTTATCCCTCTCTGGAATGGCTTGTTCGCCGTGGTAAAAAGATCGGGTTTACGCAGGAATTACAAACGCCTAGGATAATACTGATGTGGTATATGGGTGATGTAAAATCTACGTAGACAGCTAAGGTGTAAAACAGGAAAAGAAATCGGTTTGGAGCCCAGCAGACGGCGAAGGTTGTGGCGAATGTGAAGAGGGTCTTCACTAGCATTTGGGATGTCTGGAGCTGCCACATTTTATGCTGGTCCGTTGGGGTTGAGAGCCGACAAGGCTATGAGAAATATAGAACCATATTAAAACATTGAATATTGGTCATATATTGTTTTTGTTCGATTTTTTTAAAATTATTATTATTATTTTCCCCCTCCCTTACGTTCTCAGGGAATTTACTCATTGAACGGATTAATGTATCAACTTGGAAATTGGCACAAACGTTGGTCTTAATATGTAGATGAATCTAAAATCTTAAAAATCATAAAGACATCATCAGTTCTGCCTCTATGGGCTATGGTCAATAACTCCCGAACGAAACAATGTAGAGACTTCTAACTTGGTACAAACATTTTATTATGATATGTAGATTACCTAAACTTAAAAAATAATAAAACTGATCCTAACCGTTCCGGTTTAACGGGCTAAAACAATGGAAATGTAAAACCACCATAACTCCCAAATGGAATGGCGTTAGAGACTTGTAATTTTGTACACATATTTGTCCCGATATGTTGATATATCTAAAATCATAAAATCCGTGCATGCTTAATCAGTTCTGCTTTCATGCGCTAAAACAATGGAAACTTCAAAGCCCAATAACTCCCAAACGAATGGGTTTACAGACTTGTACTATGGAGCAAAAACATTGGTCCCGATATGATGATGTATCTTAAATCATAAAGAAATCATTGAAACGTGACGGGTTCCGCTATAATGGGCTAAAACAATGGAAATGTAAAAACCACAAAAACATCCAAATGGAATGACGTAGAGACTTGTATTTATGCACAAACATTTGTCCCGATATGTAAATATATGTAAAATCATAAAATCCATAAAAACTTATTCAGTTCCACTCTCATGGGCAAAAACAATGAAAATTCAAAAGCTCTATAACTCCCTAACGAAATGATGTGCAGACTTGTAACTTGCTAGAAACATTTATTAGATATGTAGAAGTACCCAAAATTCATAAAAATTCCATCCGTTCCGGTTTAATGGGCTAAAACAATGGAAATGTAAAAACCACAATAACATCCAAATGGAATGGCGTAGAGACTTGCAATTTTGCACTAACATTTGTCCCGATGTGTAGATATATCTGAAATCATAAAATCCATACAAACATAATTAGTTCCGCTGTTATGGCCTAAAACAATGAAAATTAAAAAGTCCTATAACTCCCTAACGAAATGATGTTCAGACTTGTAACTTAGTAAAAACATTAATTATGATTATGATGGAAAATTGAAGCAGGATTAATACTCGTGGATTAATGCTCGTGCCACCCGATACTCCAAATTTGTGTCAGTAGATAACGTCTCAAAAGGATCAACTTCATCTTGCTATTAACAAGCACAGATTATAATCTGGTAGTCTGGATTACAATTGGTGTCGTTTTATAAAGTGAGTGGCACATGCATATCGCGTAGCATGCAGCAATGGCACACTTAATTCACACGGTAGTTGATCGTTTCGTGAATAATCAAATTGTTTCTGTATACATCGTGTAACAGTCGTAGCAACGTTCTAATTAGGCTATAACTATTTTATGTTCTTCTTTAAATTAAATTTTAATGACGAAAATATTTAACGATTGCGATTATGCGATTATGCATGTGCCACCAAGATTATAACGACTGACTGACTTAACGACACCAATTGTAATCCAGACTACCAGATTATAATCTGTGCTAGTTAATAGCAAGATGAAATTGATCCTTTTGAGACGTTATCTACTGACACAAATTTGGAGTATTGGGTGCTCGTGCATAAGTTTATATTAAATCTACACAATAGGTGAAGCCTTGGTAAATAATTTAACCTCGACAACAGCCATAACCGTATTATTAGCAGTGTGACCATAAGTGCGTTACTATTGTCTGAAATGTTAGTCAATCAAAAAGGCAATATAAACTGAAAAGAAGACCTCGCTTGAAAGTAGAAGCAGGAAATTACAACACGTAGATCAGTACTCATGCCCATCCCTAAAACTAGACAGTATAGACGAAGCCTTGGTATAAAATTTAACAATGACAAAAGACATAGCCTTAGTATTAGCAGTATAGGCTCAGTAGACGCCATTAATGTGCGTCAATTTTGTCTGCTCATTTGAAAGCATGATAACTCTCGAACGGAATGACGTACAGACTTGAAACTTGGCACAATATATCGTATGACATGTAGTTGTTTATTAAATAAATTAAGTCATAAAAACGTCATCTGTTCCGGTAAAATGGGCTAAAACAGTGGAAGTTTTAAAGAACTATAACTCTCAAATGGATGACGTGCAAACTGTACTTAGGCACAATAATCGATTGAATTTACTAGGACACGTTGATTTTACGAATGTAAATATACGTAAAATCATAAAATCCATACAAACGTAATCAGTTTCGCTCTTGTGGACAAAACAATGAAAATTCAAAAGCTCTATAACTCCCTAACGAAATGATGTGCAGACTTGTAACTTGCTAGAAACATTTATTAGATATGTAGAAGTACCCACAATTCATAAAAATTCCATCCGTTCCGGTTTAATGGGCTAAAACAATGGAAATGTAAAAACCACAATAACATTGGAATGGCGTAGAGTCATGTAATTTTGCACTAACATTTGTCCCGATGTGTAGATATATCTAAAATAATAAAATCCATACAAACATAATTAGTTCCGCTATTATGGCCTAAAACAATGAAAATTAAAAAGCCCTATAACAAAAAGGAACAATGGGTTCTCAGTTGGCGGTTGTAAAACGTGTACAAATCAAATGGAACATGCCTAAGAAAGTCGAGTCCAACAACAAAGGGAAGTATGGAGGATAACAATAGGATGTCCTCAGTTTATACCATTTATAGGTGTGTGTTTGTGTTTGTGTGTTTTATTAATCTAAACAAAATAAAACGATAAAGCCTACAGAAAATACACTTTCATTTTCATCAGAAAAAAATAAAACATTTATTGCAACGTATTTTGGAGGAAATGAAATGTTTTTATCCGTCCTGGGTTAACCATTTACTGATTTTTATATTGCAGTTTCTGGTTGCAATGGATGCCCTTACACTTTGCGTGATTGCCACGTTGGCAACTATTGTCATAGGAGTAATCGCTTCTGTTGAACCAGCAAGTTCGTGTCAACTGAAATCACGTTATCAACAAATGCGACAAGGTGACAATCATCTGTTCCACAGCGGCCCCATACGTGATCACGCGCTTCGCGGTAAAACCTACCGCAACGAAACAACACGTTCACATGTGACATGTGGGGTATTTTGTTTGCAAGACGAATCCTGCAAGTCGTTCAACTTTTGTGCAGATGACAGAAGTTGTCAGCTGAACTCGGTAGTGTATTCCCAGAACAAATCTGCATTGCAACCATCCATTGGCTGTGTTTACTTTGACGAAGAATTTCACGAAGGTAAAGCATATCAGCTGCTCTATAAATAATAATTAATGTTCATGGATGCTAACCAAAAGACCTAAAGTCCGGTTCATACTTGACGGGAAAGCAAATGCGAAGCGAATTTTAAGTTCCCAAATTCGCGGCGAATGATTCGCGCAAGTTGAAATGTGCTCAACTTTTGCGAACTTTCGCCGCGAATATTTGCCGTGAACCATTGTTGACGTCACGAATTTCGCTTCGCATTCGCTTTCGCGTGAAGTATGAACCGGCCTTCAGTGTGGTGAATACGACCGAAGACAGTCTTTCAACAGAACAACATTTCAAAAGCGTGCCAACAAATAGCGTGCCAGGATTTCTGAAATTCCAATGCCTTTATAAATGTTTCTGAATTTTAAACTGTTATTTGAAAATGTCCAGCTATAAGAATTTTGAAATGAAATTACTTTTACTTTTAACGCACAATCGCTCATGTGCTCAATAGTGTATCAAAGATTCAGTCAATGGGGGACTGCTATTCATAAAATGGCTTTTAAAAAATTGTGTATCTATAATGTACTGCTTAATACTGCAACATAGCAGTAATCCAACCATACGATTGTATAATTTTAATTTGAACCAAGGGTTTTTGTTTTTATATTAATTCTGTTTTGGGTGAAAGATTCTCGATGACAGTGGTGTTCATCCTTCCTGCACACTGATTGATAACTGACTGTCATATTAATTCGTCTGAATTAATCTTAATACATTAACATTTTGCCATCAGTACCGACACCTACAGTGAGATCGACACCTACAACGACACCTGCAGCGACTATTGTCACTTTACCTTGTGCCAATTATGACAAACAGAAAATCCGTGTTCCTGACGTTGGAATGTTGGACTCGTTCCCAGTGCGACTGGAATTCACTGTTCAGAGTTCAAGTAATTGGGTTGAATTTGACTTCTACGATCCGGGAGGCCAATACTCGTACTTCTTATGTAAGTCGGTTAAGTTTTGTCTGGTATCTGAATCTCTCAATTCACTCTATCACGCAGGATGGCATAAATGTGACATTATAAGACTTGGTATTATGTCTCAATATCTTCAACGCCCCAAAATCAAGGGTAAGTTCCATTTGGATAGCTTCTTCCCTAGAACAGCATTACAATGGAACACCCTTCCAGCTGATTGCTTTCCACCAACTTACGGTCTATTTACGTTTTAGAAAAACTATTGGCCTTGTTTAGGGTGACTGACAGTTAAAAAAACAAATTAAAAAAAAAAAAAAAAAATCAGTGAATTTTCCTTATGTAAGTATTTCCTGTAGCTCCCATTAAATGTTTTCATTATTATTTCAGGGTTTGCACGTAGGGTTTGGTGGTGGACACAAGTAACTGAAACAAAATCGAATCAGGGAGCTAGCGGCTGCATTCCCCTGCCTGGAATTTGCCAAGCATTTCCTATGTTTAGCAATAATGGATCACCTTGATTGACTTATCACTGATAATTGTGTTTACATGAAAAACGTTTTTTTGCCATTGATTTTTTTTACTTTCAAATTTAAGCGGTCAAAAACTTCCCAAGTCACGGTAATCGTGCAAACAGTTGTACTTTAAACATAGGCCTAAAGGTCCACCATATCAGGGACACTACTTAAAGAGACATTTCTATCTCGATCCAAGGAACATACAATAGTATTAACTACTTTACATAATTATACGGAATCACGACTTGAGAAATTTACTGCTCGAGTAATTTAACATTACTTAAGCTCTTTTAAGCCTTTAAATTGAAGACATTTCTCATACTATAAATCATAGCCTACAATCCCAGCCAAAATAGTTGGGACACGTGACAATAAACATACCCTCCACTGTCCCCCGCTCCCCCCTCCCAATGTTGTCATCTCCAGCCGGAGCACAGACCTTGGAATGAGAGCCAACATTGTGAGGGGGCCGGGGGGGCCCAGCGAGATTTGACCGGGATTGTCTGAATTCCCTTGTAGTATTTGTGAGCGACATGCCCATTTTATCCATGCGCTTCTTGTCTGTCTTTGTGAATTTTATTTCATTTCATTTATTTTTAATTTCGGAATAAGGGGATGAAATCAAATTGAAGAGGCTTGTATGTTGTTTGTGTATCCTAATGCGCTTTTCGCGTTGAACACGAACTCTCTTTTAAGTAATAACGTGTTTCTGGGTGCAGAAAATATTGTTTAAGGACGATGCATGGCTGCAATGCGCTTCCGCGCAAAACACAGATGATCAGAACTTTATTGTAGGGTGCACTGTACACGGTTCACCATGACGGTTCACCATGACGGTTCACCATGCCATTTTGGTCCATAAGTTCCCAAAAGAGAGTTTGTGTTCAACGCAAAAAGCGCATTAGGATACACAAACAAGATACAAGCCTCTTCAATTTGATTTCATCCCCTCATTCCGTTATTTTGACGAAATATCCAACGGTGATCCATCGAAACCAAAATAGAAAGGAAGGGGGTGACTCTCCTTCTTTATTGTACAGTGGTGAACCGTGGTTACATTATCCATCGACAGATGAATGGGATCGAACTGGGGTCTTGTCGGCAGATACCACGGTGGTATACGGTAGTGGATAAGACACCTGCTGTGGAACGCGGGGATCATAGGTTCGAATCCCACCCAAATAGAACCATTGTGTATTTTTGTCCTCAGCACTCGGGAAACACTGAGTACACAGAGTGTACAGTGCTTATCACATTATTAGGGTAAAATCAAAAATAACATGTTTTTAATCTTTTTAAATATTGTTGTCTTTTCCCTCAATGTTCTTTAATTCAACCTTACTGTCCACTTCAGCGGATACCACGGTGGTGTAGTGGTTGAGACATGTGCGTTGGAAGGCAGGGATCGTAGGTTCGAATCCCACCCGTGTAAAACGATTGTGTGTTTTTCTCCGCAGCACTCGGGAAACACTGAGTATACAGTACTTATCACACGTTAGGGTAAAATCTGCAATATTATTTTTCCCCAAAATAAATGTTCTTTAATTCAATCTTTGGATACCATTTCATGTTTGGGAAACAAAACCAAACACCCGTCCAGGGAAAAAAATTAAATGAAATAAAATTCACAAAGACAGACAAGAAGCGCATGGATAAAATGGGCATGTTGCTCACAAATACTAGAAGGGAATTCAGACAATCCCGGCCAAAATAGTTGGGACACGTGACAATAAACATACCCTCCCCTGTCCTCCGCTCCCCCCACCAACATCTCCAGCCGGAGCACAGACCTTGGAATGAGAGCCAACATTGTGAGGGGGCCGGGGGGCCCAGCGAGATTTGACCGGGATTGTAGGTCATTGGATATTATTTTTTTTGAGTACGAATACGATTAACAATTACTACTCACAAGTACGTCGACTCTCGAATAATCGCACTGTTATAAGTAACCAGTACTATTTACATACATGTTACATCTTTAAAGAAGGGGAAGATATGAAGTAGGACGTGGGACATTATTGACTGTGATGATTCTTCTAGGTATGGATAATGACGTCATAGCAATGGAGAGTTTAAATTATGTTAAGTTTTAAGATTCTGTGTACTCTGCAACTATGTTTTAGCTGTATAAATACATTTACAGAATAGTGATTCACAATATTTCTTCACTTAAACTTCCGGCTTCGACTGGAAGGAGAGGTCAATTTGGGTCATGTCTGTGAACGAAATGTGACACAGTTGAAGGTCTTTAAGATGATGCAAAGATTGTGAAAATATCTTCTGTGGTTCATGAGATATGATTTTTTGAAATATTCAACTTCCGGTTTCAACCGGAAGGAGAGGTCAGATTGGGGTCGTGTCTGTGAACGAAATGTCACATAATTCAAGATCTTTAAGATGATGTAAAGATTGTGAAAATATCTTTTGTGGTTCATGAGATGATTTTTGAAATATTAAAATTTGATTTAGTGTAATTCGATATCTGATGACCTCACCATGACGTCACAATCTAGCATACAATACATGTTAGAGTCTAAGTATGTGTTCAGTTTTATGGTGCTATGAACTTTGCAACTATCCTTTTTTGTCCGATAAGTCTCACTGAGGAGAAGAAAAAGTAACTAGAATTTAGTGTTTGTTTTAAAATACAAACACTAGGTGTTCGAGTTAACTTCCGGTTCAATTAAGTTAACAGTTTATGATGTGATAATGATATGTTTGAAAATGTCTGACGTCTGTTATCATGACAATATTAATATAAGCTTCAAAATACATATACATTTTGTGTTAGAATGTGTTGAAATTGAAGGTCACATCAGGTCAGTTAAAAGTGGTATATGTGAAACAATAATACTTTCTCATGAACATGAAAAATAATGGTAGAACGTACACTAGTTCAGTGACTTTACCTAATTAATTACCAAAAAGTAATAAATTGGATGTCTTTGTCATTGTACTAACTTTTGTGAGATTCTGTTAGAAAATTTCTGAGATGGGAATATGTTCCCCATTTAAAACAGGTAATTTGAAGCCTATATATATGACACAATTACTCTTCCTCATGATCATGAAAAAATAACATTAATACTTCAGTTCAATTTCTGAGATGGGGCGCTCTGATCTGTGATGTTGCAACTTGTGTGCATAACACAGCTCACACACTCAACTCGTCTTCGAGGGAGGGCACTTTCATGTGCGTCATCAATGAAAAATTAATAATGTATGAGACTGACGACGCGGGGGGATATTTCAAAACTCGCTGTGAGGGAGATGTGGAACGCAATGATGGTTTATACATTAAGGAATCTTCTTTATTGAACGTTAACTTAAATATAGTAATCATTAAGCATATATTGAATGAATTAGCCGCGCCCAGTGCCATTCAAGTTGGCTTTAAAGCACACAGTTCAGAAACCAGTCTAGATCAATCTACTAATATAAAAACATAATTGTTATGTGTTCATACAGATTTGAATGTAGTGACACCTAACAAGTCTTATCTCGGGACAGTATATCAATCTGGCGTCAGAATCGATGGTGAGTTTACATTTGCATTTGATGGATCTACTCGTTTTTGTTTCACATACAACAATGGAGAGTTTAAGCTGGACGTGGACGGAAGCGATCAGCCGCTGTTGTATTTTAAAGATCCCAATAATGCAGGCAATGACGTGATGGGTCACATGACCTTGATGTCTGACATCACTTCGCATTGGATCTTCTATGGGACGTGCGTGTCTCTGTAATGCAATACATTATTAAGGCACACATTTCAGAAACCAGAAACAATAATTCAAATATAACTTAGGTCAGTTTGCGTTGGGGAAAAACAGCTCTGGTATGTTTTTCTCTCCAAATATCCAGTATGACATGAGTTACCGAATCGCAGGGAGACATTTTCTGACGAGTCTCTTGTAAAGGATGAAAATTAAGAATATATTTACTTATTGAGGTTCACTGTTCCTGATATCATACCCTTTTGCCATGTGATCGATTTGCAGTCACCCTTGATGCGTCCTTAATCTAGATTGTGTTATTTCGATGGATGAAGTTTTTAAAATAAACGTTGGACGAGGGTGGCCATAATTGTATTTAAAGTCGGGAGGTCTTAAATAAAACCGAAATCTTTGTCATAACTTAATGCAATAAGCACAGTGTTTTACATTGCATATTTATTAACAGACTTGTAGTTTTTCATGAGTACGAATTCGAGTACAGAAAAATGTACTCAAGTACGAGTACAAGTACGCCTACTCCAACACTATAGGCCTAGATGTAATCGAGTACTTTTTCATGAGTACGAGGAGTACGAGGAGCACGAGTAAGAATATACGAGTATGAGTACTACTCTGTTTATTATTGCCCACATGTGGCTTATTTATTAGTGCCTTTTTAGATTTCGTCGTATAACACTTATTCTCACTGCTTAGCCAATAAAATGGGGGGCTTGTGAAGTGGCATAAACGTCTCCAAAATAAACAGCACAAACTTCAACTGTGCTAATTCGAATACGTTGTGGTGAACTGTACGATATAAATGTATTTATTAGATGAGTGATGTTTTAGCCTGCACGATGAAACTTTGTGGTACTTCATGGTATTACTGCGTAAATAAGTTCACTTTATTTTTACTGCACTGTTTTAATTCAAAAATTGTATAGTTAACTACACGATCTGTGTTATTTAGATAACTTTATTGTTAACTGCACGATATAACTGTTAATTCAATTACTTTATGATAAAGTGCACAATTTAAATGTGTTAATTCGATAATGTTATGGTAACCCTATCAAGTCTGGTTTCTCAGACCCGGGGGTACGTTTATAATCTTCAGCCGATTTTCATGAAACTTTGTAGGTATGGTCAAGTTAGAAAAATCTGTCGAATGATGTCATAAAAATGTTTTCTTTAGTACAAGCAATAATGTGACGTCACTTAAATCACCGGTAGAGGGCGCATGACGAAAATGTTGGATCATTTTCCCCCAAAGGTACAATATAGGCAGATATAATCACATCCAAACAACTATTTATGTCGTAAATTTATATATTGAGCGAAACTATAAAACATTCTGTTAACGTAATTGCGGCCATATTTGATTCCCACAATGCATTGCAAGTGGTCACATGACTCAATCAAAATGAACGGTTACCATGGTCGAGCGGTTTGGTGCATCGGATTTCTGTTCTGATGGCTGAGTCGTCAGAATGTGGGTTTGAATCCCAACCGCGACCATGGTGCTTGTGTCCTTGAGCAAGACACTTTACCATAATTGCTTCTCTCCACCCAGGGGTAAATGGGTACCTGTGAGGGCAGAGTTGGTTGTTGTGTTTGATTAGCCCTATATGCGCTGTAATGGCAGCAATTGAGCTGATATACTCCCCAGGGAGCTGAGATGTTTCAGGAATGATTTATAAGCCTGATGAGCAGGGGTAATGATGTTATACGCCTTGAGCACCAGTTTGGTGGATACGTGCGCTATATAAGTCCACATTATTAATTATTAATAATTAATAATTAATAATTAATAATTAATAATTAATATTAATAATTAATATTTAATAATTAATATTAATAATTAATATTAATAATTAATATTAATATTATTAATATTATTAATATTATTAATATTAATTATTAATATTATTAATATTATTAATATTATTAATATTATTAATATTATTAATATTAATATTATTAATATTAAATATTAATTATTAATATTATTAATATTATTAATATTATTAATATTATTAATGTTAATGTTAATGTTAATGTTATAAGTTTTGAGGCTTTGCATGGTGGAATATCGATATCGTTTCGGTTTGCGGTAACACCATGTGTTTATCTCAACTAACGTGAAGCTGAGATACAGGTTCTGAAAAGAACCGCTAGTGAGTTTTGACGTCAAGTCATTATTCACCAATGTACCGACAGACGAGGCTATCCTCGTAACCAAGTCGATACTCGAACATGATAGCACGCTCCCGGAACGAACCAGCCTAACGCCAGATCAAATCGTAGATCTACTTTCATTATGTGTGAAATCCACATACTTCCAATGGAGAGAGACTTACTATCAACAGTCTTTGGGCACTCCAATGGGATCCCCGATATCCCCGGTCCTGGCAAACATCTTCATGGAAGATTTCGAACAGAAAGCCCTCGAGACGGCACGATACAAACCCAAACTATGGCTTCGATACGTAGATGATACTTTCATCATTTGGCAGCACGGTTCCGACAAACTGAGTGACTTCCTCGGTCACCAGCAACATCCGAGCATTCAATTCACCATGGAAACTGAGACATCCGACTCGTTGCCTTTCCTTGATGTACTCATTTCCAAACGGGTTGATGGCTCACTTGGGCATTCGGTTTACAGAAAACCCACACACACAGACCGCTACCTAAATGCCCGGTCGTTCCACCCACCATCCGTGAAATCCTCCGTGAATCGCACCCTACTGAAGGGCACACACTATCAGTGATAAAGAGCACTTGCCATCCGAGTTGAAACATCTTAACGCCGTGTTAAGAGACAATGGGTACAGACCTGATAAGCTTAAGTTCCTCCCGAATAGGAACGCTCCACGATCCTCTGATGCAAACCGAAAACCCATTGCCGTGTGTTACCGTGCACATCGGCCACACTTCACACAAGATTCAGCGTATCCTGAGGGAAGCTGACATTAAGGTCTACACCGGACTCGAAACAAGTTGGAAACGAAGTTACACACCACAAGGACAGACATGATCCCAGCCGTCAAGCTGGGGTTTACTGAATTTCTTGCACTTGTGGGAAAGTGTACATTGGCGAGACCGGCAGAGACCTTACGACCAGGATCAAGGAACACAAGGCCCACGGCTGCAGAGGGGAATGTGACAACTGCGATCATCAAACACTCCACCGATTTGGACCATATCATTGACTGGCAGAATGCAAAGATCATAGCCCCGGAAAAGCACTGGTACACCCGTCGTATCAGAGAGGCTATTGAGATTCATAAACATGACACTGTCCCCAGGACATCGGCTATTTCATCAGCAACATTTGGCATTCAATCCTACCATCCACCAACACCCACACCCCACTGTCAACTGAAACCCCTCAGCGAGCAGGCAACTCAAACACAGCAGGAAACACACACACCAAGAACAATGCCACGGTTGCAACCAATCACAACACATCACACAACAGTAGCACCAATCGGAACACTTCCCATTCTACACACATAATCCCAGCAAATACTACTTAAGGAGTTGCATCGGCAAACCTCTTCATTCTCCTGAAGAAGATTAGAGCAGGCTAATCGAAACGTTGAGAATAACCCGTGAAGTCCCTTGGTTCTCCCTGAATCATATTAACCCGTGAAGTCCCCATGGTTCTCCCTGAACCATATTTCTCACTTAGCGACAGTAGAGAAAAACGAGTTGCCCGAAATTGGTTCTCCCTTGAACCTTTCTCACTTAACGAAGGTTGAGATACGATTGTGCGATACGGTTCTTTTCAGAACCTGTATCTCAGCTTCACGTTAGTTGAGATAAACACATGGTGTTACCGCAAACCGAAACGATAATGTTAATGTTGTTGTTGTTGTTGTTGTTGTTGTTGTTGTTGTTGTTGTAACCAGGTATGAGGGAATCCTAAATAATAGTTATGAAATTTAAATAAAAAATATCACGGGGCGGCTATCCCGGACTTAATAGGGTTTGATACACATAATAACTGTTATAATAATTAGATTCTTTTATTGTAAACTGCACGATATAACTGTTAATTCAATTACTTTATGGTTTAATATATGGTATTCCTGTGTGTTCAATGAATCGACGGTGAAGTACATGAAAGGAATGTGTTAATCTGATAACCTATTAGATAATAAAGTGAAATAAAAAGAATAAACTATAATGAAATAAGCACTGAGCCTACAGTGTTCATAAATACGTTGGTGAACGGCACAAATCAAATAAATAATGGTAAAATCAATAATAGGAAATCACTTCCTTAAAGTGACAGTAATAAATATCAATTTATGAAGTTACTATCGATAATATCATTAGGTTAAACACTTTGACACATTCTTGAATATGATTCTGATGAACTAAAATTTCATCTATCACTGACAAAATACTCTTAGAAGTGCCAGTTACTTATAATGTTCATCCTTATGTAGTATTGTAAACGTCTTGCCCCTTACAAGTTATTTAATCAAGATCATTTAAATACAAGATCGTAACACTAGTGTGTAATAAAAACTCATTAATTTACGTTATCAAAAACGCTTCAAATAACAAAATAATTCAAACTCTTTGAGTATTATGAGAAAGCTTCGGATAAACTTCTACAAACGGAATCTATCTGATCTAGTTTATCCAGTGACCAATAACATGCATTGTTAGAATATTTTGCACCTGGTCCCCCTTGTTTTTCTTATCTTTTAATTAGTATAACCTCATCAGGAGTGCCATGGTCGAGCGGTTTAGTGCATCGGATTTGTGTTCTGGTGGCTGAGTCGTCAGAATGTGGGTTCAAATCCCAACTGCGACCATGGTGCTTGTGTCCTTGAGCAAGACACTTTACCATAATTGCTTCTCTCCACCCAGGAGTAAATGGGTACCTGTGAGGGCAGAGTTGGTTGTTGTGTTTGATTAGCCCATATGCGCCGAAATGGCAGCAATTGAGCTGTATACTCCGCAGGGAGCTGAGATTGTTTCTGGAATGATTTATGCGCCTGATGAGCAGGGATAATAATGTACAGGGCTCTGATACCTTGTTTAAGAGCGCTTTAAAATGCCCGACATTATTATTATTAAACAAACAATTTTTAACTTACATTTATGTCACATTATTACCACAAGTTGACTTAAAGGGAAGGTACATCATTGGTAATGTTGCAAAACGTCTTTTGCACTAAACAACCCAATGTTTACAGTTTTCATTTTTATAGTTTTACATTATGCCGAAAACAAAACACTTTTTAAGTGCTGCATTGATAATTGTAGTATTCATTTTAACTTAGGAAACTGTATCCTAAATTGAAAACGGAAATTATTTCACCTTTCTTAAAAAGTGACAGCTCTTCAGCTGTCAATAATAAAGGTTGTTACTATCATTAGCTTTACATCAAGTAAGTTTCGCATGACAATTCAAGAATTTTGAAAAGATGTAAATTATTACCAATTCTATACCTAACCTTTAATCAAATAATGTATTAAATAGAAATCAAAAATTTTGAAATTATTTAATGTATAAATATGGTGGTGTGTTGATGTACGTAACGATGTGAGGGATTTTGGTTGTAGCCCTATTAATTAACGTAGCTGAGGTCTGCAATGGCTGAATCACGTTGGGACAGCTTCGTATCCCTTTCCATATTGGATAAATATCCACATTTGTTGAAAAAGGCGCGAAAATATAATAATGTGCGACACCCTTTAGTAGTATGTGTGCTGCAAATCAGTCCTCTTTGTGGTGGTGGTGTGCAGCTTGCATATTGATGAGTATGACGTCGGTATGACGTAGATATGACGTAGGTATGACGTAAATAATATAAATGAGTATGATGTCATATCATGGCGTGTACCGTGGTGTTGTACCTGGGCGCGCCCAGGCGAGGCATGTCACGTCTTAAAATAGAATGGATATCGTTGATTGGTTGGATGTTTACGTGTTGTTTATGGAGCAACCACACGCTCTTTGTGATTGGTTGTTTCGGCGACGCGGAGGATGGTAGAGTATAAAAAACGGCAATTTAAATCAAAACTCTCATATTTTCGCCAATATTCTCAGCAAGAACATTGCATTGTTGCTCGTATACGCAACTTGTATTGGGAACAGTCGACAAAACGACAATGGTTGAACAGCCGCACTTGAGCACAAACTTGAACGGTAAGCCTGCATCGGCTCCGATCCCACGCCTGTTGTTCCTGCACATGGCGAGATGGCGTTGCCGTCGGTCCCGGCACCACCGACCGATTCCTCCCAACATGGTAGATGCTGGTGATCCTGAGTTAGTGTCAAGTTACCTTGGGGTACAGAGACCAATTTGCAAAGGACGCGTTTGATGGGGTACTTTGCCGTTCCCGTTTCTAATGTGTTGGCATGACCCACCATGACCGCGGAGCTCACTTTTACTTTTCTGACAAACATGGACGTGGCTTGAATCATCACCTTGTAGATAGAGTTAGCCTTGACCAAGGCTGTTGTCGTAGTGCACACTTACGGTACCGGTCCAACCGCGTACCGATTTCTGGCCCGAGAAATTCAGCACACACGGTGCGCCGTCCCCGACTGAGTCGTGGATACGATTGTACATTGCCGCATACGTTCGAACTAAATCAACAGCCTTGATCCTTCTGTAATCGAAAGCTTATGTATTTCTTCATTTTCCCACTGGAATTCCAATGGAAAGTCATATGCAAGAATTGTTGACTTTTGGGCGGTTCATTTTAAATGATGGCCAATCACAGGCCCCAAGTTTTGACCCGGCTAGAGTCCCACACCGGCACACTGCACAATGCATGCACATCCACACGCACGTTGTACATGTAGAGTATAGTAGTAGTACATGTATATAGCGCACAGCGAGCAGTTGCTGGGCGAACCAATAACCAATGAGAATATGTCTTTCGTTTTTGAATTTGGTATAATTATTTTAGCATTAATGAGCTCCGCCTTATATTTTGGCATATACAGAAGGATCAAGGCGCGACGACGAATGGACACTGTACGATGTACATAATTATACCACAGTGTACTACATTATGTGTATGTACATGTACATGTACATGTAGATATACAATGTACACTGTATATAGGTGTACATGTATGCATATGAATCCGTACACTGTGTGCATGTGCGCTGGAGTTCGGATTATATCCAACAGGGGCAAAATTATGCGACCAAACTGTTTCAACGCGCCTTGGTCAAGGCTAAGGTAGGGTTGGCTTCGGAAGTCATCAGGCAGAAAGCATAGCAAGCACAACACAGTACCGCACCGTATAGGAGGAAGGGGATGGCTATTCCTTTTAACGGTGTTCCAACAATTTTATCCATAATGGGACACTTCTGAGACATTGGTGGCAGTAGACTGATCCTTCTTTCCATTGTTTACATAATTCTGAACATGCGCACGATATTGAGAATCAGAAATCAGGTTCAAAGGGACATCAGGCGGGCCAAAGCTGGCTATTTCAGCAACAAAATTTACGAAAACAAAAATCAACCTAAAAAACTATGGCAGCAATTGAAATCTCTTGGATATTGCTATACATCCAGGGCTAAGGCTGTGCCGGGTATCTGGGTATCCGGATACCCGACCGAAAATGTCATTACCCGGTTCCATTTTTCGGTTCCAATTATCCGTAAACGACTTTTTAAAATTCTGACTGAACATTTTAAGCCACACAAAATTATGGAAGTCTCTGATTGTTTGCAAACAAAATGAAGAAACTTAGATGAAACATTTGTCGATAGCCTTTCACAGACTTGCTGGCTTTTGTTTGAAACTTGTGTTCGTATTGGTTATTTTATACATCCGGGAGTATTTATGTGGTTTTACAAAATTGTTTTCGGGTACCCGGGTATCTGAAGATTTCCAATTTCGGGTATCCAGTTCCCGAAATAACCGAAAACGCACAGCCCTATCCAGGGCTCAGTCCACAGTCGTTCTTAACGTTGATGATGATTTATGTTTTAATTCATCGAAAGTTGCTGACCATTTTAACAGCTTTTGTTTTACTACTGTCGCTTCTAAATTGGCTATTAAACTCCCCACTGGTACTAACAAATTTAGCACAGACTCTAAGGTCTTCAAAGACTATTACATCGATAAAGGGGTTACCCCTATTATAGCTTTAAATTATCTTCTGTCAAAGTTGATTTTGTCTTCAATGAACTGAAGACTCTTAATATTAGTAAAAAGCACTGGTCCCGACAACATCTCTGCCAGATTTTTGAGGTAACGGGTCAGTGAACTGAAAAACCTATTACTCACATAATAAATCTTTCTATCCTGTCCAATACTGTCCCTGATGATTTTAAAATTGCCAGGGTTCAGCCGTTGTTTAAAAGAGACAGTAGAACCGATGTTAGCAACTATAGCATCCTCTGTGTAATTTCCAAATTGCTTGAAAAGGCCGTCCATATTCAGGTTGAGGAGTATCTCACAAAAAATATTTTGTTTAATTTCCAATCGGGGTTTAGAGAAACATTTTCCACTGACACCTGCCTTACATTTAACTGATCATATTTGTTTCCAAATGTCTTTGGGTAATAGGAACGGTTATGATCGATCTTATTTTATGTAAGAAACTGCAGGCCATGGGCATTGGTTCTGTAGAATGGTTCAAATCGTATCTTCATAACAGACAACAATTTGTCAATGTTAACAAATCCCAGTCTAAATATTTGAATCTGACATGTAGTGTCCCCAAGGGAGCATACCGGTCCTTTATTATTTTTGTGTTACATATGCCCAGCAGTGTTCAGTGCAAATTACTTCTTTGCGCTGATGATAATGCCCTCTTTGTCTCTGACAAAGATCCTGCAGCTGAAGCTAAAATGCTTAGACAATGGCTCACTGACAATAAATTGTCATTGCCGTTTCAATTCTTTTTGGTTCTAAAAGAAAAACCAAGAAGGTCAGTGACTTCACAGTCATATGTGGGGAGTAAACAAATTAAACCAGCTACTTCTGTGAAATATCTTGGGGTTACACTTGACCAACATCTATCAGGTGAACTTAATGCCAATTCAATTATTAACAAAACAGGGGATAGATTGAAATTCATTTATAGACAGGCTCTTTTTCTTAATACAAAATCCCTTAAAACTTTATGTTCGGCTTTGATTCAATGTCACTTTGACTATTCATGCTCCTCCTGGTTTTCTACACTCTCTGCTCATTTTAAAAACAAACTTCAAAATATGCAGAACAAATGGTTAGGTTTATCCTGGACAAAGGTCCTAGGGGACACATCGGGCAAAATGAACTTGACAGTTTGGGCTTTTTAAATGTTACGGACAGGGTCACTCAACTGAAATTCCAAGTGTTTAGCATAACTTGCAATGTAACTCCTGATTATCTCCGTGACAAATTTATTAAGGTCTCTGATTGTCACCATCACAATACAAGGAACAGTAATCTAAATTTTAAGGTTCCAGTTTCATCTACAGTTTAGCAAACAATACATTTTATGTTACAACATATCAAAGAATGGAATAATTTACCTACTAATGTAAAGACTTCCACCAATCTGTTTAAACGACTTGTGAAATGTTATCTCTCAACACAAGCTAAATTTAGGGAAGCATAATTTTTTTTGCAGTGGTGGTACCTTGATTTGTCTTTGTCTTTCATTTGCACATTGTATTTGTATTTTTTTATGTTTCGATGTAAGGACCCCAATGGAAATAAACCTATATATGTTATTGGCTTTTTGGGTTATCCTTGGATAAATTTGGTATGTTTTCTCGTTTTCCCTTATCTTTGTAACGTGGTTTATATTTTTGTTATCTTTTTATCCGAATAAATTCAATCAATCAATCAAACAGAACAATGGAAAGGTCTGCTGCCATCTAACGTCTCAAAAATCTGCAACTGTATATCAACTGAGTCAGCAGCCGTTTACTTTCATACGGATACACACTTGACTTTGGTACAATTCTCAGCTACGATTAGGGGAAACATCTCTCACATGTAGTTTCTTACTAGTTGTAATTTTAAAAGTTAATTGTGAGTGAAGAGTTAAGTATGATGCTTTCATTATCATTAATGATTTAAAACTAGTAAGACTTATAATCAAGCACAAGAGGGCGCTGTCTTGGGTTATGAACACAATTTATTATACTATTAATTAGGTAAATTAAAAAAGGAAATATTACATAAATTAAGATATTTAAAACAATTTACTTTAACCTGCAACCATACAGTATAGGTGGTCTACCAGCTGAACTATGGCCCTATGTTGGTAGTCGAATAATTTCCCTAGTGGTTTATTTGATGAAATATATCAAGATATTTAACACATTTTTATATTCAAGCTTCGGTCAAATATATATATATATATATATATATATATATATATATTCTCTGGTTTCTGATCTCTGCGCGCGTCGCCTCAGACCCGCGCGTCGACATTATCTTTTATTTTTGCTATGAAAAGATGTCAAAATTGCATATACATGTATCACGTGTTTCCCTAATGGCAAAATAAAAAAAATAAAAAAAAATACGTGTCACCGCACCGCTTTGAAGCCGACCGATGACCAGAAACCAGAGACTTTTTTGGCTTATATATTTCCTACAAAATAATCCCAACAGCGCCCTCTTGTGGTCGGGCATTACATCTATAACATCTAACCAACCCTGCCATCAGCGATTCAATCAATTACATATTCTGAAGTTGAAGTGAATTTAAACAATGTACAATACAATGTACAATTGGTTAAAGGCTGACCCCTTGTAAATAGTAATCTGATTAACTTCCCTGACAATATCAAGTACACTGCAACTGTTTTAACTACATACACCAGTGGTATTCGTATTGTGCAAAGAATAATTCATTTGACACCAATGGTGTTAATTTAACTCTCCGGGTTTTGCCGGGTACACCTTGTTTGTCCCTATAGTGTTTCCCCACTAAATATATAATATATAAAGGGGGAAATTTCATGGTTGCTCACGTTACATTTTTAAGGTAATGGGCCCACTCTTAATGCCATAATTTCCTTATACTTATATATTTCACTGATCATTTTTTATCACAGTAGTTGCATTATACCCAGACCTTAATCAGCAGAAAATAATAATTTCAGAAATTTGTTATATGTATGCTATATAAGAGAAAAATGCTGGTTACTCACGTTACATTTTTCGGACATGCGTAAAATGTTGATTTTTCTCTTATAATTTGTGTACATATAACAAATTTCTGAATTTATTATTTTATGCCAAGTAAGGTCTGGGTATAATGCAACTACTGTGAAAAAAACTGAAGAGTGAAATATATATTATGGCATTACGAATGGGCCCAAAACCTCAAAGATGTAACGTGAGTAACCATGAAATTGCCAAATTACGGCGTTTTAAGTACATTAGGCTGCAGTTTATGTTGACAGCTTTAAAGACTTTCATGGAATATATCAAACTAAAATACTGCCTTTAATCTAGAAAGGAATACAAACTATATCGGAGCTTCAGTGTTCAAATTACCCATTGTAGAAATGATTACACGCATACAGTTTCTGATTTTAATTCTTATTAATGATAAATAAAGCAGTTTTGTTATAACCCAAAAAAAATTTTTTGATTCTTGTGAGATTTGTTCGTTATTCAATATATTCAACATTGTTGTAATAATCAGTACTGAGTTATGGTTACTTTAATATTTGGTCTTGGAATCCATATCCTCACAAATCTTCCTTTACATATTCGATGGCAGACAAAACCGATACCAAATAACGATACCCACATTCATTGGCTTAGATTTAAAAAGTTAATATAAACAAGTAAGCCGAAAGCAAACGGGTATACTATCTACCATCGACAAACAAACAACTTCCGGTTATTTTGTTTAACATTTAATCTTGAGCACGATGGCAATAGCACATGGCAAATCCAAAGAGGGAAAAGAGGAGCATGAGGTCTCCTTTATAATGGCAATGTGTTACGGCCAGCAACTGGCACTAGGGGTGTAACGATTCACCGATGCATCGATTACCGCGATACAAAAATGCCACGATACAAAACCACGTATCGCGATACTGATTACTTTTTGGGTTCACACAAAATTTCAACAAAATATACAAAACATACTGAATTTTATCCAAACTAAAAATTGGTTAAAAATATTAGCACTTCACACCTCAGTGACATTTAGCCCCAAACAGTCTTTGAGGTTTTCTCTGACAAAAATGCCTGTCCACCGTCTTAAAAAAATGCCGACGATAACATGTTTTGCCTGTGGCACATCAGCGTTTGTCAGAACAACTCTCCGTATTCCCCATAATTTATTTCATCAAATATTATTATTGCGCTCTCTATTGTCTTGATTTAATGAGTGCTACATGATTTTTCATTGTGCTAGTCAATTGAGGGCGCTATACTATTTTTATGAAATAAATACAGGAAATTTGGGGAGTCGTGAATGATGACGGGCTTCATGGGGTTTTCCCCACAGAATAGACTTCATTTTTTACATTTCGTCGTGGAATAATTTCACTGACTTCAGTGGGCTAAATATACAGTAAGGATTGCTTTTATAAAGTAAAAATGTTCTTTTTTGTCAACCAGATTTGGTGTGCATAATAGTCAGTATAGTGTGTATTATTGACTCAACATTTTACACATGATTAAACTTCTGTCGGTATCTTTATTTTTGCTGAAATTTAGTTTATACAAAAATATTCTTGAACATAAATCACAACAACATAACACATTAAAAATGTTGTTTAATTAAATTAAGAGAACAAAAATCTGGACAAACATTATGTTCATGATTATAAATTCTTCAAAGCCTAATTTATAGTATACAAAATATAACATGGTTTGAGGGTGGACAGTCGAAATTAGCTCCCCGAGGTATTGGAAGTTGACAAACTAGTTCCCGGAGCTAATATCGACTATCCACCCGAAATAAATCATGTTATATTTGTTTTACTATACCTCATACATATTCAGTTGCCATTACAATAATAAGGAGCTCGGGAAAACGCGAATTGACATTTACGTGTGCCGCCATCTTTTCATGTGTATGTAGCTTGGGCGCGCGATGTTCGCGCGTGCGTACTACACCCGTGCGACTGTTCCCCGCCGGGACGCGATTTTTTTTTCTGCAAACGAGAATTGCCATCCCACAATATTTCAGCCAATCACATGACACGTTTTTTAAGATGACGTAGATATTATTAACATATGCATATTAGATGCAAGCGAGGCACACTGATCAGTAAATGCGCGCGCGCATTTTTATTATTTACATTATTTTTATTATTTACATTATTATTTACGTGTACATAAAATGTAATGTAAATGTACAGTGTAGGCCTACAGTATGTATGAACTTCTTGCAGCTAGATTCATAAGAACTAGTGCGTAGTCAACCGTCAGCGCAATGTAATCCAAATTAATGCAATGTGCTGATCGAGTTGAAATAACTTAGTGGTACCATAGGCTATGTATATAGGCTTTCTATATGGTGGTACTGAGTTGAAATAACGTGGTTAAAAATAATTGTACGTTTTATATACTGATGCCTCTTTTCACAAGCTATAATTAACGCAGAACTATACCCTAAATTCATGGGCACACAATAATGTAATTATATGGGGGGTGGGGGCTAGATGAAGAAATTTAAAAGCAAAAAGGACACAAATTGTACAAATTGCATCAACCATTATATGTTTTTGTCTATAATTTCAGTATAACTATTTTTTCCAAATAAATTTGTGAAGTTTATGAGACAAACTGATCTCACATAATAAATACAAACAACCTGAACGTATTTTCACTATTGCTGAAGCTTTCATAGGCTGGAATTATGCATCAAAAAATACATTCCTAACAGAATTTTGTTTTACTACAGAAAAGACTTTCTTACAGTTCATGAATTCAAAGCTAAAATTAAGTATTGTTAACCTGGAAATCCTGGTAAAATTCGAAAAACCTTTTTTTATATATTTTCTGAAAAGTGTATAGACTTTCATTGTAACTTTGACTTCAATCACCAAATAAAATTACTCAGACTCAAGGTTTGAGGAATACGTGTTTGCAAATAGTTAATTTTAAGTTGATGACCAGTTGTAACAGTTGTACTTAAAGAATTGCCAGTCATGAAAAATTGTTTTGACATTTATTAGTACTTCATTTATAGTGTTACTTTCCTGTTTCCTGTTTTTCTGATTTAGTTGAGACGTACATTTTTATATTGGACTGGATTATTTTACTTTCTTTCTGATTATTGTTTAATTCTTATATTAATTGCATTTCCCACTGTTGTACTGTTGCTGATTCACTTAGATCAGTTAGCTTACACTTTTATTGTAATGTAATGAATGGAGGTTTCAGAATTCACCTAGTTTCCACTAATCATTTTGTTGTAAACCTTGTTGTAAAAATTATTATTTCCGCGTTATTTGTAAATTCATAGCTCACCATTGTTCAGTCACTGCAATAGAAACCCTAAATTCACTGTATCACTAGTGGTTTCAAGTACTATTCCAGATGTTAAGACCATCTAGACTTATGCCTTCAGCTGAGTGAAACTGCAGTTTTCTTAGTTTCCATATCAATTGTTAGTAGGCCTACCGGTAGTTATATTATTAAATTCACTATCGATTTTATCGATACTGTGTTGCAAACGCACAGTGTGTATTGTCTATTCATGCATGGAGGAAGTTTTTCCTCCATGATTCATGCAATGTACAGTATAACTGATATGTGATTACTTCACTATCATCAGCCAAGGTATAGCCTTGGGTGGGTTTGTTTACATTCCAAGTTTCTGGCAGAGTCTCTGGTCTGCCTAGGTACTTTGTTTTGGTAGCTCATTGGTATGTTAGGGTTAGCCAGAGATTTAAGTGTTTTGAGGCCGATAGAATATGTCATGAATATGTATAAGACATCTGATTGGCTGAAATATCGCGGTATGGCAATTCTTGTTTGCAGAAAAAAAAATCGCCGCCGGGACTGTTCCCCGAAGCGACAGTCTACTACGCATGCTGTGCGTGAATACTCGCGGGCGCTTGGTAAACAGCCAAAATAGCGTCTGGCACATGATGGTGAATGGACCAGTGAGAATTCGGCTCTCGGTCATGAATATGTATGAGGTATAGTAACAGGCCATAGCATCTTTACAGGGGAAGGGGAATAAACTGTGTATAGGTGTGTACAGGTGCTTATTGTGTCTAAGTCTCTCTACAACATTATGTAATTCACAACATTACTGACACTTTTTTGGCATTTACGATACGTATCGTACCGTGACCAAGTATCGCGATACGATACGTATCGCGAAAAAGTGGTATCGTTACATCCCTAACTGGCACAGGGATATAATTTGCGATTACCACGCGCCCCGGAAATTTCCAGACACAACAAAAAACTCAAACAAGGTTACACTCGATATTTGTAACAACAACAATTATTCAAGTGGTTTAATTAACACAAAGTAATCAAGTCTACAAGATTATTACAGAGTTTAAATTAAGCTTAATACAATGATCGTAAATCATCAAAATTACAGTTATTAAAAGTGGCTTACAACTTCAAGTGGTTTACACCTCCCAACGGCAGTCCTCTATTTTCTGGCAAACAAAATAGAATTTCGGATGTCGGAACTGTAAATAAAAGCGATATTTTAAATGCGCTTGATTCTGAATGACAGTCGCACTGGTCAATCGGAAGACTGCCCATTACATACAATAGATTGTGTGATCAAGTTCAGCCTGAGGATTAAAACGCTGCCTTTTATTAACTTGAAATTTTATTTACTGGTACTAATCATTGACGGTTTTTTTTCGTTCAATGTCTCAAATGAAAAAAAATGAAAAAAAATGAAAAAAAAGATCTTCAGGCTAACAGGGCGCCCCCATCTGTAACATCTGAATTCTCAACGAATGAGGGCGGTATGCCAGACTGACACTAACAAATTATTTTCGCTCGTGCCCACCGGTATATTTTTAGATTTTTTAAATTTTATTTTAGGGCCTTTTACTAGCGGGAATGAAATTAGTTTTGAGTCTCGAGTTTTGAGTAGAGTAATCCCTATACAGCTGACGATGGAAGCTAAAAGTGTGTTGGAGCGGAGGACATCATTGGCCGTTGGTGGTTCAGATGATTTGGTGCAAGTAAAAATAAACACGTGGCGCACTAAAAGTTAAAGGTCTATTGTAGTTTGACTACGTCATCAGCCTGGTACTAGCACAATTAGCTTGATTTCAACAGGTTCTTTATTAATTGTTTTATTCCACTTTAAAATTAATTATATGGAAGTCAAGTAAATATACCAGTTCTTCTGGCATAGCCTATCCGAGATACGGTAAAACAAATTTACAAAAGAAAGCCTATTATTAATAAAGGGAAGGTTCAACACAAGTAATTTACGTGATTAATTAATTAATTACAAAATTAATTAAGGAATTAATGTCAGAAAGCTTACTTACACAATAATTGATAATATACTAAAACAAAGAGAAAAATACTTTGAAATGAGCTTGGTTGAACAATAAATAATTGATGTAATTCTTGTGTCATCAATAAATTGCGGTACCTGCTGCTACTATAGTCGGCCTGTCATAAATTGAGCAAGCTCGGTGTTCACTAAATAAGTACCTAAATGAATTTATAACGGGACCCATCACCATACATTCATTTCAACACATAATAAGGTTTACTGTAAAACCATGCTTCTAACTAATATTTTGAGAACGTGACAAGTTAAAACATTTGTTTTTCCTTTCTTCAACTTGAGACTCAAGTAAAAAAGCAATAGGCCTACGCCAATGAAATTCCTGAAATTGGTTGTTTGATTTTTTTAGGACTATGTACCGGGTATCTTAATTCAAAGAAAGTGAGCATACTCTCATAGAAGAAATTTAGCCGGCCAATGTTGTAGCCTACCTTCCCTTGTTAGTTCGCAATAAACTATATTGAAAATAATTTTTAAAATGACAGAAGGGACAAAACCATTGGCGGATCCAGGGGGGGCTAAGGGGGCTGTAGCCCCCCCCCCCCCCAAATCGTTTAAAAAAAATATTTAAAAAATAAAATAAAAAGGGAGAGAAAAAGAGAGAGAGAGAGGGGGAGGGGAGGGGAGAACGCACTCCCATTCACACAGTGTGCTTTGTTTTTCTCTCCCTTTGATTATTTCATTGTTTTTGATTCTCAGCCCCCCCTAAAAAATGTTCTGGATCCGCCCATGAAAACGCCAGTTTCACTACATCTGACCTGAATTTCTAGGACTGGGGAACTCAATTCCATGTGTGAATGATGTTTGCTTGTTTTTTCCATTTATCTTTTTCATAGGCTATTTAAAGATATATCGTCCGTGTTTGGCTCAAGAGACCCCACAAATAAAATTTAAAAGCGAACGAATTTTGAAAGATAATACCGTTATTAAATGAACAAGAAATAATTATTATGAAATTCGGATGTCGGAAACTGTATAAAAGCGATATTTAAAACGCGCTTGATTCTAATTGACAGCCACGCTGGCCAATCGGAAAACTGCGCACGCCCTCATGCAAGCTGATGATTAAAACAGTGATCCAGCATTTTATTTATTTTTTTATTTTTTTTAATTATTGGTATTAATATTCCTTAACGGATTTTTTCGTTCCATGTCTCAAATATAGCAATTCAATATTTAAGCCTAAATCTATTTTTACCGTCAAATCAACCCAAACACGGGCAATACATATTTAAATATTGCTATATATCATAGCTCATATAAAAAAATGTAATAGGCATATTGATTTATTTATTGTAAGCCTAAAGAAGGCGCTGAATGGTTGAACTTCAAGGTGATATAATGTCCAGCGAAATGACAGCAGCAGCCCAGAGCGGAATGCCAGCTACTGTCCCGTTACGTAGACCCAACTACATACACAGGACAGCAAAAAAAATTCTGCAATACAGAATTACAATTATCTTATATAAGCCGATTTAAAAAAGGTACTTATATAATCACGGAGAAAGGCACTTCCTCCATACTATAATTAATTCACCGAAAATTTCGAATGACATAGTATCAAATAGAACGCCCATCACCTTCCATGTAAGTAGTGATACTGAGATTGGGATTTGACACTTGGCACCGTTCAACCACTGAATATGGCTGTCTGTTTGCATGATTTTCTGTAAGGACTCACCTCTCACAAGTTTATGCTTTTCTGGTTATACCCCCATTTCCTTACTTATATGTGTGAAATGAAAATAAATGTTTGAAATGAAATGTTTAGAATGAATGAATAGCATTCGATCAGATGATTACTTTGTTTTGAATATTGCAAAATTAATTCAGAAACAAATCCTTTCTGTATACATGTAGGCCCTAGTAGTAACTTACGGCTGTAAATAATTTTGTTTAAAGGAAAACAATTTCTGAACCTATTTTTAAGAATACAAATACATATAGGTGTGTGTACAGTGTCAATTCTGTGCTGGAGAAGAAAAGAAATGGCACACACGGAACAGCTACGGTATGTATTCCTGCATTTTAACTCTGCTTTTTGCCTCGTCGGTCACTGTCATTTGCCATACTAATAAAAAGGCATGTCTGTTGTTTCTAATAAATGTTGATGAAGCATACAGCTGTTAAACGCATTGTCCACGCATGGTGCGTCCAATTAAAAAATAGATTTTTTTTTGCATCGGGTGATATTTTCCAGTATCAAGCGCAGCCACAGCTAGTTAAAGGTGATATATACCAGAAGGTCGTCACGTGCTCTTTATACTTAACGGAACAATAATCGTCACGGAACAGAGAAGACTTTCAACATGGCATGGAATCGGTGTCGTGACTTGAAATTAGTATTTGTAGTTTTGCATGGTGAAAAGGATAATCAACGACTGTTTGCGGTGACACCATGTAAAATTCACATGGTGTCACCGCAAACAGTCTTTACTTTGACTTAGGAGCTAAATTACTGGCTCATTTATGCAGCAGCAACGGTAATAATTATGACCTTATCATGTGGGGTATTATTTTCAGTCACTGAGTTAATCTAAATGTAGCACTCCGAGTCCATCCCCTGTTGACGATATTGTTCTTTTATAGGGAATGCACAACATTTGGTAACATTGACAACACTTCTTTTAATGAGTATATAGTCTATGGTTACTTTCTCAATGGTTAAAGTTAAAGCTGATTTATGTTGCGATGTGTTGTTCACGAGAAAATAATGAAAAGTCAAGTGAACATTTTCTGACCGGCAAACACTATAGGCCTACTGCGTACTTATAATGCTGATCTTATTTTGGCAAACATTTAGTTCGGAATTATTTGTTTTAATGATTTTACTTAAAATTGCACCCCAGACAGACATAAAGATTTCAATGAATGTTTGACTTGAATTGAAGGGAAATATCGTCACGATCAGAGTAGACTTTCGACAGGCCATGGAATCAGTATTCAAGTTTTTGATGAACTCAGTGACTGAAAACAATACCCCACGTGCGCGAGCTGGCCTACATAACAGGGTGCGATAAGATGTAGCCACCGGCTTATTATTTATGCATCAGCTATGGTAATAATGATCTTATGGTGGTCTGTTATCTAGGCCAGCTAGCGCGCTCTCATCATGGGGTATTATTTTCAGTAAATGAGTTCATCTAGGACAGTTTCCATGCTCTATCGAAAGTTTGCTCTGATCGTGACGATACTGTCCCTTTAACACCCAGTAATTTTATATAAAACTTTCACGCTGAATACCTTTGTAAAATTCATATTTGTTGACATAACAATTTCCTTTTTTTCTCCTAAGATAAAAGCAGCCATCGGACTGAATTACTTGTTCCCGCTTTACACCAAGTCATCAAATTAACGAGAACACTTTCCTTCCTCGTGAGAATAATAATCAGGTTGGTTTAATGTCTAAATCATCAACTTTATATATAGGCCTACACCATTAGCTTAAAAGGTAATGTAAAGAAATGGCAGAAATTCCAGTCCTCAAACCTCGAGTCCGAGTTCTCAGTGTCAAGTCCGATTCCAAATCTGGAATCCACGAGGCACGAAGGTCGTGCCCGAGTCACGCGTCCTTAAAATTTATTCTGAAAGCAATAATACCACATATTGGATTCAGACCAACGATAAATATTTCCCGCTGCGATTCTTCCACCGTTACATACTTTTTTAATTAAGAAATTTGTCAAATTTGTATACAAGGGAACCTGTTCACATGAAGTAATCTTCATTGGGTTTAAAAATGGTTAATGTTGTGCAGGCCATTTTAAGGCTGTGCCGGGTACCCGGATACCCGACCGAAACTGTCATTACCCGGTTCCATTTTTTTTCCGGTTCCAATTACCTGTAAACGACTTTTGAAAATTTCGACTAAACATAAAAGCCACACAAATGGAAGTCTCCAATTTTTTTAAACAAAATGTGTGTGATGAATGGGGATGCTTACGGGCAATTTCCATGGTTACTCACGTTTTGAGGTTTTGGGCCCACTCTTAATGGCATAATAAATATTTCACTCATCAGGTTTTTTTTCACAGTAGTTGCATTATACCCAGGCCTTTTTCAGCACAAAATAATAATTTGAGAAATTTGTTGAATGTACGCTACATAAGAAAAAAGGTAACATTTTATGCATAGACCCTATTCGAAAAATATAACGTATGAATAACCATGAATAACGTGAATAATCTTATATAGCTTAAATATAACAAATTGCTGAAATTATTTTGTTGTACTGAGTAAGGTCTAGGTATAATATAACTACTTTGAAAAAAACTGATGAGTGAAAAATATAAGTAAGAAAATCATGGCATGAAGAGAGCCCAATACCTCAACAATGTAACGTTGTAAGTCGTTTTTTATACAGAGGCGGGAAATTATTACAGTAAGGTATTTCTTTCTCTGCGGTTCCGGTAACAACCATAGTTATAAACTACTGACAAAGGTAGGCCTATCTATATCAGCACGATTTCAATCAATCAAAATTTGAGAAATATCCAACAGTAACGGACTTTAATTTCACGGTTGACGTCTCTCTTCCAATGTCGTTACGTGCATGTTTCAATTACTCTATGCTTTAGAAATGTGGAAAAAGCAAGGACAATGAAATGATTGTTCATTATATCAAGGTTGTTGTTTTGTTTTTTTGCAGAGCTTGTAATAATCATGGTTGCGTTGGAGAAATTGATCTGTCCTGATCCTCGTATCATGATTCAAAATTACAGGGTTGATCAATTTTGCAGTCATTATTAGTGTTGGGTTGACCGTGGGCCTGTCCTTTTTCAAGATCTACACAAAAAATTAAATAATCAAAAGTGTTGACCTAGAAAATTTCACTAAGCACTAAGATTCATCTTAAGATGAGCTGTTAGTCTTACCACAGTGATTTGTATTGTGACATCACACTTTGCTAAGCAATTAAGATTGATACACAGTTAAGATCAATCTTAGCTCTTTGTGAAATCGGCCCCAGGTTTATTTGATTGCCGCTGTACAATCTAAAAATGAGCATGAAAAATAGCCTAGAAAAGTACACATTAAATTGAGTAAAGCGGTTTCTATGAGCTTAGGAGAAGATGCGGTACGTGTCTCATTATATTATTACCGTCGATCATTCAATCTCATTTTGTTTTAATATGGTCAAATATCTTCTTATTTCTTTAAATTAGGCCATTATGTGTATGCACTTTTGGCAAAAATGGATGTCACTGTACTTTGTGTGTACACACATTTTTATGAGTCAATAAATAATGCATACAATTACAATGAATAATGCACCGACTTGCCGTACGATTTCCAGCTAAATGTTACTGTGCATGTCTGTGTGTCATATTTGGCCAATTACTATTGGTGTATACAGGATGGGTCAGAGTTGTAGTATTCGTACTTGTACTCGATTACATTTGTCTATACTCGTACTCTTACTCATGAACAAGTACTCCACTATAACTACAGAGTTGGATTACTTATACTTGTATTCGAGTGCATATTTCTGTACTCGGACTCGTTGTACTTGTACTCATGAAAAAGTACTTAACTGTAACTATAGAGTTGGAGTATAACTGGTAAGACATTTCCAGTTCCTTGCCAAAGACGTTCGTTTTTTTTAAGAAGCTGGAATGAAACATGAATAAGCATCATTGGTGAATGACAAAAAATAACATTGTGTTTTGAAAAACCGAATAAATTCCTGAAATCCACACGTACATTTTTATTAACCCTGAGGAATTTGGAATTCGTAATAGAAATTTGATTCAATGGGGCCAAGGACGAAGCCGTGTGAAATTCAGCAGCAATTATACCCTGGACTGTTACCTACACAGGATCGTCTATTCACTATACAAAAAGAAAATCATTAATTTAGAGGCCATTACTATCAATAACGGTGCTTTAAACGCGGACAATACCGCTTTGCTGGAAATGAACGCCAGCTCAAATCGGTTTAGCAAGGGATTATCTCGTAACAATGGGATTTGAATGGGTTTTACTTTATACCCTCAAAATGTCACGTTGAATCAGGCTGGATACAATCTCATAAAATCTCATTACGAACTTTCCGGTTGACGCGGCAATATCGCTCAAAATGTTGGTAAAATTATTGGTTTTTATATTGGTTTATTTGTGAACTCTAGTTTTTGAGTTTCGAGCTTGCGTCTGGGAAAGGCCAGACGATATGTTATGACTAATCTGATTTTGTTCAGATTTAAGCAAAAAATTTGAACTTTTTAAGTAGGGCCTAAACATTATTTTAGATATGACGACGCGACAACGATGCGAGACGGTGGTTGAGAATAGAGATGATTGTTGTGATGTGGTGACGAATATGATTGTGGTGGTGATGCAAAGAGTCATGTTGGGGATGATGACAGTTATGATGGTGATGATGAGTCTCGGTGGTGATGATGAGCCATGATGGTGATTATGATAGCGGTGGTGATAACACCCGTGATGGTGATGATGGTGATGTTGATGATGATTATGATGATGCATGGTGATGGTGATGATGGTGGTGATTATGATGATGGTGGTAGTAATGATGATGATGGTGGTGGTGGTGGTGGTGGTAATGATAGTGGTGGTGGTGGTGGTGGTAATGATAGTGGTGGTGGTGGTGGTGGTGATGATGTATGGCGGTGGTGGTGATGATGGTGGTGGTGATGAGTATAATAATGCATGGTGGTGGTGATGTTTATGACGATGGTGATGATGATGGTGGTGGTGATGATGATGGTGGTGGTGGTGGTGGTGGTGATGATGGTGATGGTTGTGATGATGTATGGCGATAGTGGTGATGGTGGTGGTGATGGCGATGATGCATGGTGGTGGTGGTGATGGTGATAGTGATGGTGGTAGTGATGGTGGTGGTGGTGGTGGTGGTGGTGGTGGTGGTGGTGGTGGTGGTGGTGGTGGTGGTGGTGGTGATGATTATGATGATGCATGGTGGTGATGTTTATGATGATGGTGGTGATGTTTATGATGATGATGATGGTGGTAATGATGATGATGGTGGTAATGATGATGATGGTGGTAATGGTGGTGATGGTGATGCATGGCGGCGGTGGTGATGATGATGCATGGCGGCGGTGGTGGTGATGGTGATGATGATGATGCATGGCGGTGATGGTGATTATGATGATGCATGGTGGTGGTGATGATGGTGATGGTGGTGATGATGATGGTGGTGGTGGTGATGATGATGGTGGTGGTGATGATGATGGTGGTGGTGGTGATGATGATGGTGGTGGTGGTGATGATGATGATTCATGAGGGTGATGATGGTGGTGATGATGATTCATGAGGGTGATGATGGTGGTGATGATAATGATAAGTCATTGTGGTGATGATTGTGGCGATGTCGACAATCATGATGCTTGAGATGACTTCGTTCGAATTATCTATGTTCCTGTCAAAGTAAATCATCAGAAGATAAGATATAGAAGGGATGTGACACGCTTGGATAAAGAATCCGCACCTGCACGAAAACTGTGTGAAACAAGATGCCACAACCACACCTTGTCCGTCCATCGATATGCAATCACACCAGCTACACGTAGCCCCAAGTGTAGCCCAAGTCAAGCTGGGCTCGTGTTCAGACTGTTTTGAAAGGGAGTCATCAATAACCAGCAAATTGATGAGGTTTTTAGGCTGAAAACCATGGAAAACCCGCCAGTGACGGTGAAGCATTACAATTATGGATTCATTGGAATTAGGGATTCTTGGGGGAAAAACCTTTTGATCAAAACAGATTGGGAAATCCTATCATATTAACAAGCTTTGCTTGAACATTAATACAAGTATTTGACTTGTTATTGATTTATTGCAGGCTTTCTGATCTAGATTATGCTGTCATAAAATACCGCGAGTAACAATGAAACATTTTTTGACATTGCCGTAAACCATTCTTAATCCTTATGTTAGGACCACCACATTTTTGGAGGCAATAAAAGTTTGTAATATCAACATTCTATTCCACTGTTGACGTTTCGTATGAAACTCGTAAATATTCATTTGGCTGGGTAGACTGAAAAGACAAGACTCACGAGACACAGTGAAATACATTAATATTTAGCATTTGTTTACTTATGAATAGCGATATTGGAACTGTCATCTTCCAAAGTCGCTCAATGTTTTTTCCATGACCGTGGGGTCGTGCCCGGTTCACCCCAGAATCAGCGGCCCAGTGTAATCCCCGTCTTTTGTGAACTATTCTGATAAGTCGTACATGTGATTAGGGAAAAAATGGGGGGGGGGGGGGAGGGGAAAGTGGTATTTACTATTTATTTATATGTCTTTTGTTTGTTGTGTTTTTCTTGTTTTTGTTTGTTTGTTTTTTGGGGAAGGGTATGGGTCTGATCATCAAATTTACACCAAGTGACTTTCCTGTAATACTGCTAATAATGCTTTTTCAGAATTCAAATTAAAGAGATGTATGCATTGCCTTCAAAAGGGAATGTACAACAATGGTAACTTGGGCAACACCACTTATGCTTAAACATATTGTCTTTGAATCAAGATAGGCCTACTGCATTAAAAAGTTTCAGCTCAATTATTGAGGAGACTTAATAATTGAGAAGAAAAGTATGGAAATTAAATCATTCACATGGAAAATCTGGAAGCCTTTTGAAAATGTGCATAAAATATGCTCGAAAAGAGGTTGGTGATGTTTGGCTCATTCCGGTAAAAGGGGTCACTCAGTATATGCTCAGTATCACTCCTTTGTGCTTCAATTTTGTATCCAAACACCGATTCTTTTTAATGATCTCCTTGATGGGGGGATAAACACCTATTCAGAGTGAACTTTGACCAGGCTGTAGGCAGCCATGAAAGATAATGGATGGCGTTAATACCCCCACCCTGTGAAGTTTTATTGGTCGTTAACGTTTTCTGTAGCGGTGCAGGTGTACGAAAACTGCTTTTTCCTAGTAATTATATTCACAAGAAGTGAACAGCATAATAAACATTGGAACTACATAAAGTAATGCATAACACTATAGGCGAATATTGAAGCACACGGGATTGGTGTCAACTAAACTTTCCCGATTGGGAGATACTTTTATCCTGACTGAAACCATGTTCTCCCAATGAGGACACCAATAGATCACAATCGGGAAACCCTTGGGTGACAACGCCACCTTCTGCATGCGTAGAGGAACCAATTAGTAGGTCAAACCACAGAGTCACACCATAGAGCTAATGGTCACACAGAGCTGTGTATGTACGGTCGAGTGGTTTTGGTTTGACCTATCCCAGCCACATGTCCTTGAATGCACTGCACAAAGTCAATGGGTTGGGAGTTACATACAAATTTTGAGTGTATTTGAGTGCACTGCAAAGTCAATGGGTTAAGAGAGACATAAACATTTTGAGTGTCTTTGAGTGTTAAACCATGGAGGTATTAGTTCACGTTTTAAAGTTAGGGCATACAGCATTGGTTATGTTGTCAAAACTGCTTCTCAGGTTCTACGAGTACGAGTATATAATGTACTTTCTTTGATTCAAGATATATGCCAATATACTCTCTTATGTAAAAGAGTGAAAACCACTCTTTCAAAGAGCTACATCGTCACGATCAGAGCAGACCTTTAACTGGGCATGGAATCGGTGTTCGATTAAGATGAACACAGTGACTGAAAAGTACTGGCTCATTTATGTAGCAGCAACGGTAACATGACCTTAATCATGTGGAGTATTATTAATCTAAAACTCCAATTCCATACCCTGTTGATCGTGACGATACTGTCCCTTTAAATTAGATTATAATTTGGTAATTCGCCTTACGATAAATACGTAAGTGGTGCCACGGTAAATCTCACAATCACACTCTGTGGCTTACACGCTGCATACAGTAGCGAGAAGGCCCAATATTCTGTTACTTCCAAAGAAACGTTTCTTCGTGGAAGGAATAAATAAATGGATGTAACTATTTCCATTAATTTACTTCAAATTCAATGACATTTGAAAGAGAGGTTGCCCCTGCAAACAGACAAACTTAGGCAGGTTATTATAATGAGCATGTACAGGTACACAACCTCTTGTACTCAGGGAAATAACAATATGGTTAACTCATGAATAAGGTACGTGAAATGTGTTATGAAGTATTATCATCGTTTCAACTGCACCTATGATATACTTTTAACACTTCTAAGGCTGTGCCGGGTATCCGGGTACCCGGATACCCGACCGAAAATGTCATTACCCGATTCCATTTTTCGGTTCCAATTACCCGTAAACGACTTTTTAAAATTCCAACTGAACATTTTAAGCCACACAAAATTATGGAAGTCCCTCATTGTTTGCTGACAAAAGAAGAAAACTTAGATGAAGGCTTTAGAAGAAACATTTGCCAACAGCCTTTTACAGACTTGCTGGCTTTTGTTTGAAACTTGTGTTCGTATTGGTTATTTGACACATTCGGGAGTATCTATGTGTGTTTTTACAAAATTGTTTTCGGGTACCCGGGTATCCGAAGATTTCCAATCTTGGGTATCCGGTTCCCGAAATAACCGAAAACGCACAGCCCAAAACACTTCAGTCTGCAAAGAGGGCCTACCCATCCTGCCGTACGTTCTGAGCGCCCAATCTTTCCCTTTCTCAGTTCGGACTATCTTTATTTAAAATTTAAATAATTATAAAACATATTTTATTTCTAAAGAAATCTGAAACATACCTAAATTCGAACCTATAGCCTGATGGTCCCACTACTTAAAGTTGCAGGGGAAAATGCGACCAAAATGGGGACACAGCAACACTGAAATAATATAGGTAAATTCAGCAATTTTGTGGGATTGCTTTAATGCTCATCGAAAAAGGGCCTATCCCCTTTTCCTACACCCCACTCCTCTGAATGACTGGAAATTACATCCACATGAATCCCCTCCTAATTACCGGTAGCCTATAGGAATAAGCGAACAAAACAATCACGTTATCGATGAATTGACAACCAAATAATCACGATATGCATGGGTGAATTTAATCAAGTAAACATCTTTTAATGTAAATAAACAGGTTTCATTTAATGACTTGTGACTGGGTGCGCAAAATAAATAAAAAATCAAGGAACCGAACATAATCACTGAAAAGGGGTAATTTCAGCGATTGTGGGCTCAGAATTTCGTGCACGGTTCGCTGGTGTTCATTGTATAGAAAACACCGACAATGAATGCGGCGGTTGCCTGTCAACACATATTCATTTCATGCGCTGCACATGCATTTAATTATCACGCTGTGAAGTTAACGGTTCATCGCCCCGTGGAACCAGATTATAATCTTTAATATTCTGCTGAGCTCACTGCAGATTGCACTTGTGGAAGTACGAAGTTTAAAGGCAGATTGCACACTCGAAAACCAACATGAACGATTGATTATCTAAAGCTAGAAGTTAACTTGGTACGAAGTGCAGTTGGGTGACGACATCAAACATCATAAGAGAATATTCTGTCAGAAAAACACTCGTTTTAGAGAAAAAAACAGAGAGAAAGCAATACATTCTCAGAAGTTGCTTTTATGGCGAGTTTTAAATAACAAGAACGCCCCCGTTATAGTGTCAGAAGTTGACAATGAATGATCTATATTCTTCAAAAAGAAACAAAACAAACGAACAGAAACAACCAAAACAAATTTATTCAACAGAACATTAAGCATACACATTTCTTGATCGTTTCAAAGGACAGGCACGACATTTTTAACTGGATAATATCGTCATGATCAGAGCAGACTTTCAACATTGCATGGAATCGGTGTCCTAGTTTAAGATGAACACAGTGACTGTTAATTACTGGCTCATTTATGTAGCAGCAACGGTAATATGACTTTATCGGGTGGGTATAATTATTTTCAGTTAAAACTAGCACCCCGATCCCATGCCCTGTTGATCGAGATGATATTGTCCCTTAAAGACTGACAAAACTGCTTCTAGGAGTATGCTTACTTTCTTTGAATCTAGGTACAACTGTGAAAGTTTCAGCTTATAATAATTTACCTTCTGTCGTTAATGAGAAAATGCAGTCAGATCGTTCGTATTAATTCTAACGTAAATTACCAATTCTCTTATTTTTAAGTTTGAATATGGGCCTACATAGGTACAGCTTACTTTACCGACGATGTTATGGGGGCTAGTGGAAATATGCATAAATCATTTCCACATTGCAGAGTAAAGTGGTAATTTCCATAGCAGGTAATATTTTGGATGGCCCCATTTGTCAATAAAGTTATGTTCTCCTTCCACCATGTTGAATATCTAGGAATGATGTAAACTGTCCGATCAGTGTCTGATCAGCTTGTTTCGCCAATATTGAGATGGTTCTACGGTACAACTGGCCCGATCAGCTTTTTTCGCAAATATTGAGATGGTTATTTAGGAATGATATAACTGGCCCGATCAGTGTCCGCTCGGCTTTTATCGCCAATATTTAGATGTTTATTTAGGAATGATACAGGCCTAACTGGCCCGATCAGTGTCCGCTTGGTTTTTATCGCCAATATTTAGAAGGTTCTTTATAGAAATGGAGTGCCATGGTCGAGCGGTTTAGTGCATCGGATTTGTGTTCTGATGGCTGAGTCGTCAGAATGTGGGTTCGAATCCCAGCCGCGACCATGGTGCTTGTGTCCTCCAGCAAGACACTTTACCATAATTGCTTCTCTCCACCCAGGGGTAAATGGGTACCTGTGAGGGCAGAGTTGGTTGTTGTGTTTGATTAGCCCCTATATGCGCTGTAATGGCATCAATTGAGCTGTATACTCCCCAGGGAGCTGAGATGGTTTCAGGAATGATTTATGAGCCTGATGAGCAGGGGTAATAATATAATGCGCCTTGAGCACCTGTTTGGTAGATACGTGCGCTATATAAGTCCACATTAGTGTTAGTGTTAGTGTTAGTGTTAGTGTTAGTGTTAGTGTTTTTATATAACTGGCCCGATCGGTGTCTGGTCACCTTTTTCGCCAATACTGAGATGGTTCTTCGGCCCAATCTGTGTCCGAACAGTGTATTTAATGTCATCTGAGTGTTTCTTTAATTGAAGGAGGCTGTGTTTAGACAATTATTAGCAACTGTATTTGTTTAGTCATTCGGCTTATGTCCATGAAACATTAAATAAGTGCGCGCATGTGGCATTATAAAACTAAATACTGGTCTACATGAACTGGCGACATGCATACCTTTGCTCTAATCCCCAAAATAACAGGTACCTTGCCATGGCTACTTTTAGCATCACGTCTTAACATATTTATCACAGCATGACATTTCCAGCTTAAGGTTGAATTTGCGAGCGCATGCATGAGCTCCATTAAAATTTATGAAGCAGGATAATTTTCGTTAATGCGGAGGGGAGTCGCACACACAGGTGCGAATTAACGAAATATTCCTTATTACGTAGAATGTGATTTATATACAGTTAGAGTTATGAGTACCGTAAATCAAAAACAGGGGCTACCGGTAATCTATATCAGGACTTGCAGAAATAGGCCTATAGGCGAATCTTAGGAAAGCTTTTATTATGTGGAGCGGTCATATTGTTTTTCCTTTGAAATGATCATGACAGAGACTCTTGCCTATGTTCCTTTTTACTTATGTCTTTTAAAGTAATTATACTATTTATGTTTTCATAATCACGGGGATCAATAAATATGCATGGAAACCAATTTGCTGTGTGGATATTTAAGCTCAAATTAGGAGAAAATTGGGAATAATAATTCCCAAAGTTAATCTTAAAGGGAAGAGTTTAAAGAATGACGTGGAAATATTGCAAAGGTGAAAAAAAATTAATGCAAGATGATCCCGTGATCAATCGCGAAAAGATCCAATTTCAGGATGAGATAATTGAAGTCATGAATGCCGAAAAACGAAATAGAACTAACTAAACGCAGTTGTAAATAACAGGAACGAAATGAATTAAAAAAGAAACCCTAATTTGATCAGATCAGTAAAAACGGCGTGAATTTGAATGTTCTTTAACGAAAATGAACAAAAAGTTTTGAAATTAGCCAGGAAAACCTACAAAACGACTCACTACAGGCATAATAATTTCCCATGTTTGATACCATCACGCAACTTTACACAAAGTAGGCCTACGCCTTCAGGGAACATTTCCACTTAATAAAGTATACCAAGGGGTTGCGCTTACTTTGTTTGGTGAATGAATTAGCATGTATGTTTGAATTGTCATATTCAAAACGGTACTCCCTGTCGCATGAGGGCGTTGTTTGTGAACCTGGCCCAAAACTTTATTACAAAAAAACTAAACAAAACAAAAACAACAAAACACACGTGTTAATGGTGTAAACCGGGGAACTCCTATTGTTCCCCTCTTTTGTTTTCTTTTGTTGTATGTTTTTTTAGGCATCTCCCTTTTTGATTTGTAAACGTTTTTCAACCGAGGACATTTGCAAACAAAAACTGCCAACCGAGGAACCGAGGACACACACAGAAACCAAAAAAGTCAACTATAACACCGTTGTAATTATTGATTGATTGGCCGAATTCTGTCGTTTATTGATGATATGTCACTGATTGACTGAGTTACTACTTTTTGATTAATTGGTCAAAATTGTCATCGGCATCTCGTTGTCCTTTCGATTGTGCCTTTTTTCGATCGATTCAAAAATACTGATGGATTGACTGATTTCTGATGTAAGTGAAGTGTGTCCATGGACATCTTTGGCATGGCTGGCTAAACTAATCGGATTACAATTAAATAAATTAAATGAAACATAAAATAAATTATGCCATAAACAAATAGTTGAAACAAAAAGTAGAAACGCTTGATCCAAAAAAGTAACAATTTCCACGCTCTTCACAATTGATTAATTTTGTTGAGACAGTCCCCAGCTAGGTCACAGAAGGAAATATTGTTACTGTCGATGAGTCTCGCTGTGAATTCCTCGTGGGGCGATTTAACACGGCCCACGAGACTTGATTACCAAGCAGGAATGGAGTTCGTATTATTATTATATTGCTTCTACCGTTCCGATTCGTCTCATTGGCTGAGAACATAAACTCGTTCTCCTTGACGGGCCGAGGCTGACGAACGATGTGGATTTTAAAGCACTTCTATGTGAATGAACTATAACAAAATCTGGCTTTTTGTTATAGTTGCTTGTTCCATGAAGGAAGGCAATTTACTGTGTGTATGTATAGTATAGCAAGGAATATACTGTTTTATCATGGAGGTAGAATTCTACCTCCATGGTTTTATAGACCTACATAGTACATGTACACTTATCCCATAAGCGATTCGTGATTTTTCCTTCCTCAGCGACAATTATCTGAACCGTGCGAAGAATATTTTTTGAGATTTTTTTCTTCGAAACGTTTTTCGAGAAAAACAAATCAATTAAAAAAACAAGTGAAACACATAACTATGTAAAAGGGCCCTTGCTCTATTGATAGACGGTAAAAACCTGTACTTGACCGAGAATGTAGCGACACCGCTGGCAGGATTACGGTTGGATCGGGCAAACAACGTGTCGGGCCCCGGGGCATACTTTACGACCTCGCTGCCCGTTTTATTAGTAGCGGCACCGGGGTCCGACTTGGCGGCGGCTGAGTCATATTCGATGCCAATGCACTGCAGTGTCTTGGTGGACCCCAAAAAAGTGATAAACACGACGGATGTTTTATGCTTCGTTTTTACTGGGAACTTACAAATAATGATTAGTCTAGGTTCAGTACACTTTCAGTAAAAGGTCATAATGTGCACTCATATTACATATTATGTGCAGATCAAATAAAATGGTTTAAAACACGCCTACAAAATGTTCAGCTCAATTGCTCCACATTACTGAGAAAAGTGCAAACGTTCATTTACAATTCTCACATTTCCAATGCTCTAGCACTAGAAGTGTATTTTGCCTACACATTTTCATTGTTATTTCTACTAAAATGACATCACTTCACACAGGAAATTAAACAGAATTTTGTTTTTTATATTATCTTCACCTTCCAAGTAAGTTCAATGTTTAACTTTGGTAAACTTAACTGAACATGGTAAAGTGTTATTGGGATGTTTGTACAGGCCTCCGAGTGCCACTGTTAAATTTTTTGAGGATTATCAATCTGTTCTTGAAAATATATTGGCATTTTCCCAACAGTACGTTGCCATTGCTATACTTGGTGATTTCAACATAGATTTTAAGGTGTCAACAAATAACTCCCATATACAATCATCCTCAGTACAACGTCTCCATAATATTTCCGATATTCTCAATTTACAGCAATTAGTTACATTCACCACTCGTGATGGAAATTCACCTACCAATTCTGGCTCAGTTATAGATTTGTTATTTACCAACAGACCTGACTTATTTTCAATCGTTACCCAACATTCTGGTCTTGGTAACAGTGATCATAATGGTGTTTATTTTAACTTGTTAACCTCTCATGATCAAAAAACTATGAATAGGTCTTTTTACCAATATAATAAAGCTGATATCAATACTTTATGTGACACTCTTTGCATGGTGCCTTTGGGACACCTGTTTTTCTTCAGACAACATTGATGTGGTATGGGATTATTTTAAAGACCTATTGTTTGCTGCTGTGAAAGATATTGTTCCTATTGCCAAATGTAAAGGTAGAAAGAAACATCCTTGGATTTCTGCAGATATCATTATTTTGTCTAAAAAGAAAAACAAAGCTTACAAAGCAGCTATCCGTAACAAGGATAATCATAATTTATGGAACAAATACAAAAAGCTTCGGAATGAGGTCAAATATTTAGTTAGACAATCATATTGTAGTTATATCAAGGACATGGCCATGAATTCTCCATCTAATCCTAAAAGGTTCTGGTCGTTTGTTAGTACCCAGCGTCGAAAGAGTACAATTACAAGTTTTCAAACTGAAAATGGCGTTATTAATGATCCGGTCAATATTGCTCAGAATTTCAACCTTATTTTCCAGAGAAACTTTAGTAGTGACTAACAATATCATTGATATCTCATGTGATCACACTTTTACTGATTTTCGTCTTTGTAACATTTCAACTACTCCAGCTGAAGTTAAACAACTCCTTTCTGAACTTAACATGCATAAATCTTGTGGTCCTGATGACATATCTCCAATGTTGCTTAAACTAACTTGTGATAGTTTAGCCCAGCCATTAGCTAAACTTTTTAACTTTTCGCTTGCCTCTGGTGTAGTTCCTCATGAATGGAAGCTAGCGAATGTTGTTCCATTATTTAAAACTGGTGATGCTCATGTTATGTCAAACTATAGACCCATCTCACTCTGTTCTGTTTCTGGTAAGATTCTTGAAAAGGTTGTATGTAAACATCTCATCAATCATATGTATAGAGGGGGGATAATCTCACCTACTCAACATGGGTTTTGCCAAAGCGCTCCTGTGTTACTCAATTGACAACTCTTTATCATAGCTGGGCCAATGCACTTGATGTTCCGAAACCCTCCCGCATTGATGCCATATTTTTAGATTGGTCTAAAGCATTTGATCGTGTGAGTCATCAAGTTCTTTTGAACAAATTACATAAATATGGCGTTTGTGGTTCAATGTTGGACTGGTTTAAGTCTTATCTTACAAATAGGTCTCAACGGGTTCAGTTTATGGGATCATCATCTGACTGGGCTGCAGTTCATTCTGGTGTGCCACAGGGATCTGTTCTTGGACCTTTACTTTTCAACATTTTTGCTTTTGATCTGCCATTTTGTGTTCAGTCGAATCTTCGTCAATATGCAGATGACACTGTTTTGTATAGAGTTATTAAAACTCCAGATGATGAAGTGACACTCCAGAATGATCTGCAGCACATAAACACCTGGCGTAATTTAAACTGTATGGCTTTAAACCCAAATAAATGTAAGCTAATGACTGTGACCCGTTCTAGAAATCCTGCTAAACCACTGTATAATATTGGTGATTACACTTTAGAAAATGTTGATAACTACAAATACCTTGGTGTTACAATTTCTAGGGACTTAAGCTGGAAAACCCATATTAGCAATGTTGCTTCAAAAGCCACATGGCTAAATGGATTTATTGGTAGAGTAGTTAAAACTAGGGACCCTAAAATTCTTATTTCACTTTATCGCTCAATTAGCAGAGCCATACTTGAGTATGCAGCCCCCGTCTGGTGCCCTGTCCTCACTACCCAGCAAGAAACGCTTGAGAAGGTACAAAGACGTTTCACCCGTTTTTGTTTAGGCCTGCCGAGAAAGGCTTTAATTAATTCCAATAGTGAAATTGTGTATTCTGACAGGTGTGTCAAGTTGGGTCTTCCCTTTTTAAACAATAGAATTCATTTCCTTTCAATTGTGTTTGCTATTAAATGTTTATATAATAAATTTGACATTCCTATTGATCTAATCCATGTTAATCGTAGACATACTGAAGTTATTAAGTTTTCTCATCAAATGGCAAGGTCCAATGCTGCTCATCATTCTCTTTTTTATAGATTCCCTAGATTATGGGAGGTGCTACCAACAGATGTTAAAGAAACAGTTATTTATAGTTTATCTTTAGTTGTTAATTCACTTAGAAAACATTTATTAGTCCCTGGCCTAGCAGATGCCCTAACTCAAACTGTGTAGTATTTAAGTTTTTATATTTTTATTATAATATTATTTTTATATCTTAAAGTGTGCCTAAAGCCATTTATCATTCTTTGTGTGATTCAATGTTTGTTTACTTCTTAAGTGGTAGCATCAGGAGATCAACTCGACAGTAATTTAGTTTACTTTTTTGTAATCCTACAGGAGTGCTACCTTTGTTTCTGTTTCTGTTAATCTAATGTAAATTTGTGTTTATTTGTTTTTTATACCTGTGAAATCAATAAATGAAATGAAATGAAATGAAATGAAATGAAATGAAAACTGAGCTGAACTATTATTACATTTTTTAGATGACTGTACATATGTAATATTTTCTCTTTAAAATTGTACCTGGTTTTGTTTTGTCAGTCAATCACACCACAAAAGTACCGAGATGGCTGTGAGTCAATAACTTTCTCTGGCAGCGTTGAAGACACCTTAAATCCCACGTGGAACATAAGAAAGCCATTATTACTCTAGATAAGGAATTATGTAACAATCAACCTTGAAGGTAACCACACCTCTCCCATGGGGGCTACTAGACGTTGAAGGAGACTCATTATTTTTGGGGGAAACAACAATCATTGGATGATGAATTGGGAAAAAAGTATACCCCCTGCATAGGACCTAATTTATTAAATGTATAAACAGACGTACACCTGCATGCGACCGCTTGGACGGGTAGTAATTAAGAAAACGACTTCCGGCTAAAAGGGTTTTAAATTTGGAGCTGTCAGACTGTAGAGGTTACGTAGTTTATTCAAATACGCAACACCTTCATTCTTTGAATACTTGTTCTATTTTCCTTCCTCCGTGGTTTTAGTTACCTACGAGATAGGCCTATTCAAAAACACAGCTTTGATCAAGTTGATACCTGCCTTTTTGAGCAAACGATTACTATGACATATCTTTACATTTAGAGCGCCTATGCTGGTAAAATGACGTAGTATTAAGTAAGTAAGAGTAATTGTGAACTTTGCCGTCCATGGTTCAATATATAAATACATGTACTGAGTTATATTCTACTTCCATGGTTGTACCTTGGAGTAAAATGCGGGGAATAATATCACGAGGTAACATATATGAACCGATCCAGCTGACATCTGAACTGAAATGGATCTGTTAAGATGTCACCGAGTGATTTTGCTTCCCTTTTTTCAAAATAAGGGTTTAGTTTATACTACAAGTGACAATGACGCCAGTTTACTCTCACCTGACCATTCCACATAAACATTACAGCTATCGTCGTGTTCCGTATAGCCATGGATGTTAGTTACAGAAAGTCATTCTATTTACTAATTAAAATCAGAAATGGTTTTGTTTGCATGTCAGCCTCAATCTCACCTTCCTCCAACTAATGATGACATTCCTTGTGTTTATAAACAGTTTGCTGGATCATGATCCTTAAAAATAAGGTTTTGACCGCACTTGCATTGACATGTAAATTTATCAGATCGAAAGTTTGTCCCAAGGGTCTGTACCTCGTTTTGTGTTCGAAAGCCTTGGGGAGGAGGTTGACTGATCAGATGATTTGAGTGTCCCATGGAACAATGAGCGTCCCATAGGATATTACACGGGACTCCCGTTTCGGTTTGAATGCACAAACTTGTTGATGACACGTGATGTATGTTCCACCAATGAAATTAACAAGATCCGTGTGTGAGTTATATAAAATAATCTAGAATATTTAGAATTACTGCCTACATTTTATACAGACATCTCAACAAAATACATTTGAATTTTTTTTTCATAATGACGACTTCTATCGTTAACAGTTCCTCTTCAGCACGTGTAAATTACATGTGATTTTTACATCTCATAACTCTATAAGCAGCGACAATGCACGACACTGAAGTTAGTCTAGCGTCTGCACCAACATATCAAATACATGTACTTTGCGCCGGCCAGCGCCCATGGCATACGAAATACTTAAAAAACTACTCTAACCTTCTTTTTAGCGAAAGATTACTTAATATTCAAAGAGTGTTTTAGGGATTCGTCCGATCCCCGTGGGGCCAGCTTCGCCAAATGAACCCGAACTCTTCTCGATCACATTGGCAATTACATTTTCAATCTGACTCCAAACGCCTCCTTCAAAACTGAATCAGCCGCTAGTGGTTTGATGGCAACCAACCGAGTACAGTTTACCAACAGAAATCAACAAGGGATCATCTACATTACTCAAGCTTCCAGGGTCCCTGAGTGGGCCCTGGGCCCCAGGCTTACGCGCTGGCACACTCTTGCAGCAATTTCCTACCCTCTTGAAATATAACCCTTATAATAACCTATAGTGACGGGACTGGTTTAGCCATACAGCGAGATCATCTGGCTTTGCTCCGCATATTGCAGTAGCTCAACTCGGGACAAAATAATTAAGTTCCGAAATTGCCTCTGTCGTGTCCATTACTAATGAACTTTACAGGACTGATATTTCCAGGTGACAAGTTCAAACACAGACAGTATTGAGCTCGTTCGACGTTGCCAAGTGAGTCGTGAGGGCCGCCTTGTCGTATTATCTCGCCGACAAAGGGCCCCTCGTCGGGCCGTCACTTAATGACGGCCAGAAATTGGCTCATGAGTTGTGTTGCCGACTCTGATATCATATAAATCAATGGCCCAAGGAGCATGTATAATAATAATAATATCATTTGGAGGGCATGTTTTTAACCCGGATTAGCATGATGCTTTTCAGGACCGTCCCTCAGATTCAATGTGTACACTAATACAGGGTCCATAGTATAACACTTGTGCTTTTCATTAGGATTTTCTTTTTAAATCATGTTTTGACTGCAGAAGTGGAACAAATTTGTATTGATAAAATATTCATGTGATATACATTTTTGTGATTTGTTCATGTTAAATATTTCGTTTTTCATTTACTTTATGATATTTCACACCGAAAGAATAAGTAATACGGCATGTTAAACCTATAAAATATGTCCTATAACCTCTTCAAGAGGTTGCCTGAAGTTTTCTCAAGATATTTCAAATCAACCCTTCTCTTCATTTTCCTGCACGAATCCTTGAGACAGAGCAAGCCACACACACTCAGTCATATTTTGGTGAAAATGTATGTCTTTCGTTAACGTTCATGATGATCAGGCAATTGTTCTAGAAAGTAATATGTGAAGGTAAATGGTCACTTTAAAATTGGCCCGTACCTCCATTGGAAAAATGGGAAAGTGCATTGACAATTTCTCACAATGGTCAATAGTGTTCTTTTAGTAGATGGGCAAAAGCCAAAAGAGGTTTTTTTTAAACAATGGTTGCTGAACTAATAATGCTTCTAAAGGGAAGGTACAACGTCGATATTTGGCAACGTACTGTCATTTCGACCCTCTCGTTTTCTACACTAATATATCAAAAAGCCAAACTTTGAAAGTTTTATCTCAATACGTTTTTGAGAAACACGGAAAAACTGTTTTTGTATGTTTTTATGGTTTACAAACAGTAGCCATCCGTTCAGCATAAAAATTCCTGTTTTCTCTAAGATGAAAACACTTTAAGCCTAGACGAAAATATTTCGCACTATGACTGATATTTGTACGGTACCGGTACCAATCCTATATACACCAAATACGTTTTTGGAAAATAATTCTTAAATTTGACACACAAGTAATTACCAATTTTGTACCTCCACTTTAATTGTTTGTTATTTTAAAACCAACTAACCAATTTTACGAATGTATGATTTGTCCTATAATTATACATGTATAGTGTAATAGGAGGTACACCGTATTATGATTGGCTCAAGTTGGACTTATGTTCGTAATTCCTTGCGGCATTCTGAGGGACCGTGTTTTATCATGTAATGTGCCTGAAGGGTACACCAAGGCCAAAGCAGAAATCACATCAACGCAGCGCATGATCCAGTGGGCACAGGAACGGCCCCTTCCACCCTGACTAGAACAAAAATGGTTTTAAAAAATGCGCACAAAATTGCTGTATTTAGCGGAGCCGAGGAGGGACATACAAATAAATCGTTTAAGGGCAAACTAAAGTACTGTGAAAAAGGGAAATTTTAACTTTTGGCCCCCAGCCTTCTTCTGCAATTCTGGCCCCAACCCTTTTGCAGCATTTACCGTAATACGACCTTATCATAAGTGGGGAATTATTTTCAGTCACTGAATTAATCTAAAACTAGATGGCAGTGTTTGTGATAATACAAACACATAGGTGTTCGAGTTTTGTCAGGGCAGTGATGACGACGTCAGAATGTTTTTAAAAGAAACTTTGCATCATTATTTGTTATATTAAACTTTGACTTCCGGTTTAGACAGTAAGTAAAGGTCAAATTGGGTCATGTTTTTGTAAACATTTTTGACAATTAACAATCTGTACAATAGTGGAAAGATTGTGAATTTACCCCTTGTGGTTGTTGAGATATGAATTTTTAAAATATTAAACTTTGACTTCCGGTTTGGACAGGAAGTAAGGTCAAATTGGGGTCACCTTTGTGTAGATATTTTCGACAATTAACAGTCTATACAATGGTACAAAAATGTCAATTTACCTCTTGTGGTTGTTGAGATATGATTTTTAATATTAAACTTTGACTTCCGGTTTGGACAGGAAGTAAGGTCAAATTGGGGTCACCTTTTTGTAAATATTTATTGACAATTAACGATCTGTGCAATGGTACAAAAATTGTGAATTTACCTCTTGTAGTTGTTGAGATATGATTTTTTTTTATATTAAACTTTGACTTCCGGTTTGGACAGGAAGTAAGGTCAAATTGGGATCACCTTTGTGTAAATATTTTTGGACAATTAACAATCTATACAATGATACAAAAAATGTCAATTTACCTCTTGTGGTTGTGGAGATATGATTTTGTTAAACATTAAACTTTGACTTCCGGTTTGGACAGGAAGTAAGGTCAAATTGGGGTCACCTTTGTGTAAATATTTTTTGACAATTAACAATCTATACAATGATACAAAAAATTTCAATTTACCTCTTGTGGTTGTGGAGATATGATTTTTTTAAACATTAAACTTTGACTTCCGGTTTGGACAGGAAGTAAGGTCAAATTGGGGTCACCTTTGTGTAAATAATTTTTGACAATTAACAATCTGTACAATGGTGCAAAACTGTCAATTTACCTGTTGTGGCTGTTGAGATATGATTTTACGTGCATACATAATTAGCACGACCAGAGCTGATTTACATTCACCAAATTACGTGCATACATAATGAGCACGACCAGAGCTGATTTACATTCACCAACAGAGGGCGCACTTTTTAGCGTTGAAAAAGCCCTGTAGTCTTTCATTTGCAACGTAATCAAAACGTTTTAACTAATAAAGTATGATTGATCGAAATTCGATATCTGATGACCTAATAATGACGTCACAAATTATGTTTCATCTACGTGTTATGTTCTAAGTATGTGCCAAGTTTCAAGTTCATATGAAGTTTGCAAGTATGTGTTTTTTTGTAGACAATCGATCCGGAAAAGAAGAAGAAGAAGAAGGAGAAGAAAAAAAAAAAAAAAAAAAAACCGAACAATAACAATAGGTGTTTCGCGCTGTAGCTCGAACACCTAACAAGCACTCCAATTTCATGTCCTGTTGATCGTGACGATACTGCCCCTTTAAATAAAGGCGGCGCATACTCATTTGACATTATACAAAATCATAACATGTTCAAAGTCGATGATGGTATCAAAAATATCCTAAGTAATGCCAATACGTTAGTCTTTAAGTAAGCATTTCTAAATTTTGGTGACGAACTGTACTAAAATGAACACCTTATAATAAATACATTCGTGTTCGCCGATCGAAAATTCGGAATGCAATCAACCTAATTTCTTGTTAACGACACAACATAATGAGCTAAAACGTTCATGGTTTTATGTTGTTTTACAGCTGTATTCACATGAAGTGAACATGGAGTGAATATGGAGTGAGACACATGCTAATGGAGTCTAACCAATAATGGTTGTTCACCTTTAAGGGCCTGTAAAAGTAAATTGAACATACAACAGTCGTCAACGTCAAATGCCAAAGCCGGATGGTATAAAAATTGTGCGGCTATTCCACGATTCTTTGAGCAAAGTAATGTACCATGGCTTGGTCGAATCAACAATGAATTTTTTCATATTATCCCCGAGGCTATGCATGTGAACTGAGACGCGGTGCTCTCACGAAGGACATGAGGGCAAAACACACATTTTTATATTAGACTAGTTTAGAGTCAATATAAATGCCGACATAAGCGATTGAATTTATGAAAATCATAATGCAAACCAATTAACTCTATACAAAATACAAAATGAAAAGCCTCAATATTCTTGGTAGACTTAAGTTAAAGGGACAATATCGTCACGATCAAGAGGGCATGGAATCGGAGTGCTAGTTTTAGATTAACTCAGTGACTGAAAATAATACCCCACATGATAAGGTTATATTACCGTTGCTGCTGCATAAATGAGCCAGTAATTTTCAGTCAGTGTTCATCTTAAACTAGCATACCGATTCCATGCCCTGTTGAAAGTCTGCTCTAATCGTGACGATACTGTCTCTTTAATGGTTTGCTGAATTCGAAACCCCAAAATATGCACTTTATCTACTCAGTATAGGAAATAAGAACACTTAACGTCTTCAATTTGATATGCAAACGGGAAGGTATGCAATATTCGTTATTATCTGATTACAAAATTATCGAATAATTATCCGAAAATTCTTGATTGTTTGAGGTACAAATCATCCTGAATTTTTTCTATCTGAATTTGCTTTCATAAAAAATGATCAATTTTGCACATTATGGGTTCAAATCCCGCTTGAGTAGTCTTTTGTTTTCCCGTAGAGAGTCACAAGTACCGTATAGAGTGCTGCAATGTAGGCCAGTTAAAGGAAAATATTGAACATCGATGTTTAATTATTTGAATTGGTATCATACTTCACGTATTAAAGCAATCTATAAAATGGAGGCCTTGTATGCACCAATTCTCTCTTAAGCAATCAATGGCGAAAATGCATGTACGGTTGAGACTTGAGAACTGATGTACATGTATTCGAGCCCATGTGCTGGTTTGAAAAAAGGTCTTTTGGGACAAATTGAAACCCGGAGTTAAAATTCGGTAAACAGAAAATATCCATACACAAATAGTTGTAATGTTTTATACAATCAGGCTTACAAGGGGGAACTGACTGGAACACCTTTGGTAAGTGACAGGGGGAATGGGGTGTTCGAAACCCTTCCCCCAATCCTAGCCTACGTCGGCTCCGTTTTCCAAACAGCAGATGGGAAACGGGTCGTCCTGCAATTATTTTCATAGGCTTGGAAATCTGTAAAAATGGAAAATACTATAATCACAAAATACATGCACACGTACTTGCACACGTACTTGCACATGCCATGTACTCCGTGTACATTCACCTTGTAATAATGAATCGTGGTCAAAATAGCCATAGCACAGGTTTGAGTATTCACGGTTCCTAACCGACTTTCCTAACCATGGTAAATACAACAATATCTTGCCTATACTGAAACAAACAAACGAATACAAACAAATGTTTATTTTGGAGTGTCAGTACAAACCGTATATTACAATTTATTCAATGCTTTTCTGGTATATTTATGGAGAGCCCGTGTAACGTCGGGGTCAGAGTTCAAGTGCTAACAAAGGATGGGCAATAGAGCTTGTGTTTACAAAGTGATGTATCCACCTAGGAACATGTTTGCAAAAGTGATCAAGATCACATCGGGTCGAGGGTCGGCGATTGTATCAGAATCGACGAACACTGAACGGTAAAGTTGTACTTGGGACTGAATTTGTACATTGTACAATGTACATACACGCAATTCATTATGTGTACATGGTATGGCGTCTACGAGAGAGTAAGTGGCTGTGTAAAAAAAAAAAACGAATTCATAGAGGTAACCTGTACTTTTCTCCCCGACACAACCAACAAGAGTTGCAGACTATTTTCACTGAATGGATGCAAATAAATTAGCGGTGCTTTCAACAAAAATTGAAAGGTATCACTTTGAGAGTAAATAACAATATCAAACATTTGATCTGCAGCGGGCCGTGGCGGGGTGCATACAGCACAGACGTCGTGCGCAACGGGGCGTTTCGGCACCGAATGGGATATGGTATCCCCCGTGGATGGTAGTCAAGGCCGCCTGCCGCCAGGCTGTTTTCAGCCTAATCCCCTTCATAACCCACACCACATTAAAATATTGACAGGAAACGGCCACCGCATTTTTCGTGTTACAAACAAAATTAGGCAGTTACATGCTCCCACGTCATGACATAACAACATGGGTGTTTTTGTTACCAAACGGATCCCCAAACTTCAGAAATGTATACATGTAGCAAATTATTTCGTGTTCCGCTCAAGAGAACAGAAAATTAGTCTGCATCCCATTTTTGTAATTTTGTCGAGAGTCTTTTTACAAGAATCCCCTCCGTAAAAATGAAAACTCACATATGATGAAATTATCAGATAACGGCCATTTTACTCATGGTGAGATCTCCTCCTCACTGCACTGAGGAAGAAACACTTGTAACAATGTTACAATTTAACGTTTTGTAGACTTGACAATTTTACTAAAGGTTGATGACCCAAGAAATGTAAGGGAATCCATGTGTCAGAAAAATAACTACTACGTGTATATGCATATAAATGGCGTATATACAGACTCGAACACTTGAATGCCAATGGTTAAGACACATGCATCCATATGCCATCAAAAGAAGTGGTTGGAAGAAAAAAACACTGCACATGCAAATGTATGAATACATAAATGTTCCAAATTAAGAGCAGGTGACTTTGTGGTTTACAACGGAAACGGTCGTTTTATAATCAGAATATTGGACTCTGGAGTGGTTTTGCAGTCATCATTTTCTCAATACAGCTGCAGTTCACTCTTCTGAAAAGGGGCATTCTCCTTAAACAAAATGGACGTGTGATATAATGTGTACATGAAGCAAACAATTTAAGCGCCCCTATAAACGTCCAAACAATCAGTTTCAATTCTTCCGCCTGTTTTCATAACCCTTGACGTGTTTTGCCGGGCTATTTCTTTTAGTTCTCCTTCTCAATAACCTGCTAATCCCCGCGTTCAAACATTCCGACTGGTCGCTGATGAATTCCTAATCGGCTCTTGTGCTTGGGCGCGTTTCTATTCCCGACGTGGTGTTAGTCTAGCTATTGATATAGGCTAGTTATTGGATATGCCATCTGTGATAACACTGTCCCATAAGTCGCTGCATTTTGTGCACCACGTACACAAATATACTTGTTGCAGTGAAATGCAGGGTTTTGTAAATTACATACATTCATGCGTTATTTCTATAAACTATATTTGAATCTATATCCAATCAAACACAATATAAGAGGTTAACTGTACCGTTTCACGAGGTTTCCCTCATATTTATTTTCTGTAACGTTTTCATAAACAGTCTGCACTGAGCAAGAACAGTTAAGTTTGCATCCCACAAAAAGAAGACTGCACAAAGTACTATTTACCATCTTGTGCAATTAATATAACACTGGATTAATCATTATACCAAAAAACCTGTTGCACACAATAACGACCACCTATAAGAGGAGGAAGTTTTGCAGTAGAATTACGTAATATCTCTTCCGTGAAGAACCGGTGGTTTGATAAATTGTTGTATACTCTCTTCGTCTTCAGAAGAACACATTACAACCTCCTACAGGTAATTACAACTCCCAAGAGATAATTATTACATAGTGCTACAAGAAACCTTCCCCCTTAATGTTCCACCATGCAAAGCTTCCTACTATAAATGACAACCAACTGTTTTCTTTGCACGCAACAGAAACTGAGAATTACACAACAAAACGTATTCATCTTCGCAGACATTGAGCAAATTCTGCAATCGTTCAGTTCCAGCGCAAGAGATGCAGTTATTATAAACAGAATGGCTTGATAACTGGAATTTCATTGACCACTTGAACAATGTGAGAAGAACAATGCTAGAAGTGTTCCATTCTTCTGGTCTGTACATGAATTGCTAAAAATACCAATCACAACATTCATTGTCTCTACCATGAACATCAACATCAACACTTATTCTCAGCTCTTTACAGTTTTCTCGTTTAGCTCTGAGTAACTTGTACACGTTGACCAAACAGGGTAATCTTATCAAAATGTAACGAGTACGATTCAATATTTTACACCAACTTGTTCGAAAAAGAAAACCAGTCTCTTGACTTTTCTACACACCCGCTGTTATTAGCGGCACAAGGGTACCCACCTATCGGTATCCCAAGTCTCTGTACCTCGCCGTAAAATAAGCAGTATATATTTCATGCCCCTGAGCGCATTTTCTGGTCAACCTTATCAATACGAATTCCGCAGCACTTGGGTAGTCCGGCTTTTTCTTTAAATTGGCTAAGGGACTGTCGCAAAAGTTGACAGCAAACTTGTGTCTTGAGTGATTTGTGAGAATCTGATCCCATTATAGGGTAAATTTCTCAAAGGCAAAATATAAACAATCTTTCTTACACCGTTGAAAATGCGATAAGTTAACTTGAATTTTTGGGCATGCATATGGAGATAGCCTATAATAATTGTCGGGTCGTCTAAAAGTTATCGCATTGGAAACACGATTTAAATATAGAAAATAAAATAAACAATACTTTAAGTGAAGAATACTGACATTTTGCTGACATAACATAATTGATGTAAGTGTACTTTCAAATAGAAAAACCTCTAATACTGTACATACTAAACTTCCTACACCAAACCACAGTTCGTCTGTTACAAAACAAATTGAATTTCACACCAAATAAGTTGCTTTCATTTTTTTCTTCCAACAGATTTGAACTGAATTCAGCTGAATGAGGCCATGAAGGAAGGACAATTTTCTAGATAATTATAACCTTTAATGGTTGACTTAAAATTGAAGACCGTTTGGTTTAGCAATTATGGCCTACCTGACATTTTCCAAAAGTGTAATTTCCCTTTAATAAATGTACATATACAAGTTGATAATAGAGGACATTCCATATAATCATATACAGCATAGCAACGTAATGTGTGAGTTTACTTGATACTCGTAAATTACACTGAATTCTCTTCTTCAAGTCTTTTTTGCAATTCAATCCGACACCTGACTTGGGTTACTCTAGGCATAGCTCCCGGCAATACCCAACACCCTTCCTCATAGAGCTCAGGTGGACATCGGCGGCGTTTTTCTAATTAAAGGGAGATATTTAGCTTCGGTTAGCCACCCAGGTTATTAGCTACGTAATCGGCATCACAACAGCATTGGACAAAGAGTCTCCTTGACAAAAATGACAAATGACCATGGGGGATCACCCCAACAATCAATTTATCAGGACCATCCAATAAGACCCTCTTAAAACGAGCCGTCTTACCCCCTTTGTCCTGACCCAAGTGATCGTCCTCCGGGAAAATGCGGTAATTATGAGATCAAAAGAACCATCACCAAATTGAAATGGATAGCCAAGCAGTAGAAGTCGATAATGACATGAACTCCCCCATTTTCTCCCTACCCCCCTCCTGGATTCAGACCATAACAATTGCATGACTTGGTTGGAGTTCATTATGGCCAAGCTGTTTTTAATATTCCTTGGAATTACTACCACCAGTGGTGTGTTGTGGTTTCAGTTAAAGGATATAATGAATTTCTAGAAATATCTCAGGACAGAACACTAACATTTTCATAATTATAGGTATCACTGATTCAATCAAATGTTACATACCAGCACTAAATAAAATTTTAAGTTCCAAACTGCTTTGTAGTTATACCAACCATAAGGTACAAATAGCATGTAGTTTAGTTAGTGTCCTAACGTTTCAAACTGAACCGTGTCTTTATCCAAGGGCGTTTATGCCGAAGAGAAACGTTATTCCACTAAACTACCATTTAAACTAAATATTTAATGTAATAAGGAATATAAATTACGTTTTGTCAGTTAAATTATGTCAATAAAAAAGGCACCTCAACTGATAATTTGTTTCCAGAAATGTTATTATGCAACATTGTACAACATTTTTACAAAATTAATATAAAAACCACGTGGCTCATAAGTATAACAGGTTGACCAGTAATCATCAATGTCAGTGTTCATTGTGCTTTGGAACGCATATTTGTCAAATTTGAGTGATCTTCAAAACCGAACTTTGAAATGACGAATATAATTTATTTTAGCTGAAACTGGGACAGACCTGTTTAGAATGCATCTAGGCCGCAAACAAAAGTAAGTAGAGTGCTGATTGGATAACATAGCAAGTCATAGTTCTGATTCATATTATTTATGTGGTTTACATAGGTTTATATTTGAATTGAAACAGATGCACGTGTTTACATTCAATTAAAATAATCAGGGTTATTTATATTTAGATAATAATCTATATGATGCAACATGATATAGCTGTGATATGAAATTCTTTCATAATAACACAAACAGAACTGGATACACTTCTTTTTACAGAGTACCGGTATTAATTCAGAACGTTCTCCCAAATGCCACAATCAGTGTTCTTGTATAAGAGATTTTACATTAAATAAAGACAAATATGACTGTGCAAGTCTACTTGTCCGTAAGCGATGCACGCATTCGACCGCAAGTTTTTAAAACATAATAAAATATATACAAAATCTATCTGCGTAGTTTATTCCCTGTGCATGTTTGTACAAATATCTCTCTCTCTCTCTCTCTCTCTCTCTCTCTCTGCTAAACGATGGCATGTCCACCGCCTTCCAAGTTAGTGTAAGCAATACTCTGCGCCTTGTTCGCAGGATTTGGAGTTCTACCGTACTTCACCCCTATCCCTGGGGTGGGGTTAGCTTGACCAACTACAGCGGCGGATGCAACACCGGCAGCAGGGGGGTAAGATGGAACAGCAGTGGACTGTTTTCTGTGGCCATTGGTGCCGAAAATTCGACCAAGAAAAGTCTCCCAAGACTGTACAGTTTTTGTGCTCCAAATCCACATACCGCTGGTTATTCCGACAACGAGAAGCATGAAAGTTTTCACCAGAAGTACGGGTACAGATGGAATTGAGAACGCCATGGCACATTCTCCATTTGGTTGGCATGGGTTGGCATGTGTGGCTGCAAGCTCCCACAGTTCGAGGTTGGCTCTCTGATAAAAGTAACAGGCTATCACGGATGTTGCAGGGACCGTGTACAGGACTGAAAACACTCCAATCCGTACCATGAGTTTCTCCAACTTGTCTATGTTCGTACCCCCACTCTTCATAACTTTCCGGATGCGAAACATGTAGAAGAAGCCTGCCAGAATGAAGAGGGTGCCAACAGCAAAGTAGACGAAGAGGGGGGCTATGACAAAGCCAGCTAGAGCTTGTGGGTCCTGGTTGCCTACGAAACACATCCCTGTCAGTTCATCACCGTCCATACGGCGTAGTGTGAGCACGATGATGGTTTTGAGGGCCGGGATGGCCCAAGCTGCAAGGTGGTAGTAGCTGCTATAAGCTGCGATGGCCTCGTATCCCCACTTCATCCCTGCTGCCAGGAACCACGTCAGAGTGAGAATCACCCACCAAATAGAGCTTGCCATGTAGAAATAATACTGGATGAGAAAAACTACAGTGCATCCTGTGCTCTCCAGTCCTTCCTGGATTAGATAGTATTCGTCCCCTGCAGTGTGGCCACATGCTATAGCTCGAGGTCCAGCAATCAATCGAATGATGTACGAGACGGAATACATGTTATAGCACATTGATAAAAAGATAATTGGTCTCTCTGGGTACCTAAATCTCCCCCGATCAATCAGAAATGTGAGGACTGTCACGGCGGTTCCCACGAAGCAAAGAATAGACCATATTCCCATCCACAACTCGGCAAATTTCTTGTCTGATTGCTGGAAGTAAACATCCCGATCGCAGCGTGGAACGCATGATTTGGTCTGAGGGAGGAAAACAAACCGCTCATGGTTCTGACATCGTCGGTTGTTGGTGTTATTGAGCTTGGGGGCTGGGGGAGTAGGTTGGGGGAATCCACCGCCTCCGGGTGGGTTGTACTCCCCTTCTGGGTAAGCGGTTCCCTCTCCTCTTTCGGTACCCGACATATTTGGCGCCACCATGCACAGGTCGTCCCGTTCCTTCCCACGTGGCAATGAAGCACAATCCAGAGCTACCGGCCATGATATTCCGAAACTTTCCATAACGGGGGCACACTTGTCTCTCACCGTCTCACACATGGGGCGGCAGGCTGGGATGGGTATGTCAACTTGTGGCGAGCACATTGGAGCGTACAGGGAACACAGGAAAAACCGGAGATGCTCGGCACATCCGTAGGTAACCAGAGGGGAGAATTCATGGATGCGGGGCGCAGCCTCCGTCTGCGTATCATGCCCAAAGAAGTTGGGCATTCTAGTCATGTTATAACCGATATCCAAACACATGGGGATTGTTATCCGTTGACACTGATTCTGTCGCTGCTCCAGTGTATACACCACACTTGCACTCAGGGTTAACATGCATACAATCTGTAACAGTCTTGTGACTCCTGCCATTTTGTCCAAAAGTTTAGTTTTTCCGTGTTATAGCCGAGTATATCCACACATCGAATGATCAAGGCGGGTGGGCATGGCGTGTATTCCTCTCATCACAACAGTACATCTATTCATAGCCATATAGCTTCAATTCCAAAAAAGCAATTCGCATGGGAAACTGTCCGTGTGTGCCTGCTCTCCCTCAGTCGCTGAGCATAACACTGGGATTGAAAAGCTCTCCGCGTGCCAAGTCTCTTCAACAGTGCTTTACCGACCGCTTGAGGGGATCACGGCCACTCGTGAGGCTTTGTACACTGCCGACTGGCACGGCTACAGTTAACGAGCTAGCGCATTAATAATGGTAATCCCTCACACATGAAAATTATCGCGTCCGCACACGTACTCAGTGCTGTGGTAAGACTAAACATCGATTTCTCTCGTACCAATGAATGAATAGCGATGGGAACACCGTTCCTTCAAACGCTGCCTTGGTGCTTAAACTTCTCGTCGAAGTGCGGGGAATTTATCTCCACTCCACAAAAGTTGAAAGTGTCCAGGAGTGCCAATGCTAGTTGTTCTATCCTATTCCCTGCCAGACATGTATCATATAAACCATTGGAACGCGATCCTTTCAGCGTAAACAGTGTCACAAATACCCCCGCCGCTCAGCCAGCAAGGCCGATAAAGTGTCCCTGAGCGCGGTATCAAATTGAACTTTGCCTAATGTTATTCCCAGATCCGCGCCGAGTCACCACAGTATCTAAAAAATCGGGCGGGCTAATAAAAACCAATTCCAACCTGCTGCGGGGCTTGTACTTAGGCCCCGCCCACTCCCAGACGAGCTCGCCGTGTGTGACCGGAGTTGTTCATTGAACGGGCAATCTCATGAAAACAAGATTATGTGTAGGCTAGCGAAATCTTGGGCGCTAGCGAAATCTTGGGCACTATCTCAGTGGTATTAGGAGGATTATGGTTTGCAGGTACTGTTGATCAATGGCTGAGCTACAAATTCCAAGGTTCTAATATAAATGCACATCATTATAATAATCAGCTTTGCTGATTGGTGTCATGGTTTAAACATTAACTGTATTTATCTTAAGTGTTACGTTTATCGTGTGTGCGATTCAAAACCAGATGGAATAGATACAGTGAACAGTTACTGCAAGTTGTATCAACTATTATGGAGCAAGGAAAACGGGCCATGGTATGTTATTTTTAAACAAGGACAAACAAACTATCTAATTTCTCGAAGAATCTGGATACTGTACATGCATTTATAAAATGCTTTACGAAGAACAGTTGCAGTATTATGGTTAGTCATTAGCCTCACTCATCAGCGAATAGATATATTTTTTTAGTTGGTAGCCTTGCGTTTCGAACCAAGCAAGATCTTTATCAAAGGCTAAAAGTCTTAGGAGTGTTATCTTGTTACCATAAAGCTTCTGTTTTTGTTTAGCTCTAGATTAAGTAATACCGCCACAACACATGTTTTCGTCATCCCCGCGTGTTAATTACAACTAACCACATCAAATAGCCGTTGCCGCCCCAAGCTCTGCAGACACTTCTAACCTACGACCAGTCACTGCACACAAAAGGTAAAAATGTTGATAGTTTCTGGGCCATTGAGCTGGTTAAAGCGATACCTCTCTTAGCATGACAAAAGCCTTGATAAGTTGCGGAAAAGTGGCCAGGTTTATTGTGAGTTTCTGCACCTATTCAGCGAACCCGGCAGCGGGGTTCTAAAACACCAAGGACCGCCGACAGTTCTCCCTCAATTCAATGGTTCCTGGGCTGAATCGAACTGTATTGGCCGCCTGTGAATCCATGAATAAAGTCAATTATAAAAGAAACGACCAGTCTGTTTGTGCTTTTCTGCAAGCATAAAGGAGGCTATAGAAAACAAGTCTCGCCCTGTCAAGTTGAAAACAGGCAATCAACAGAATCGGGTTTGTAAAGCAAAGCATATGCTTCAATCAGCTGACTCCAATGTGCCATAGTCCCATGGGTCTGACACCGCTTGAAACTTAACTACTGTATCGATTTAATTTGGTTCAAAAGTCAGACAGGAATAATACCCCAAAAACTAAAGGGGAAGAATCTCATAATGATGAATACGTGATCCCAGCTTTATCCAGACCAGAATTCCAAGGGGAGAAACGTGCCAGCGAGTGAATTAGGAGCGGGTTTATGTCGGCGCGGGGATCCAAGGAAGTTTAACGTAAATAAGGCAAGGGTTGACATTCGGTGCACCTGCTTCGAATCGAAGCAATCGTTACAGTCCGAAATTATACCAAAATATGGAGAACCGAAGTCCCAATACCGTACTCACGATACTCACGATCCTCATTATCCTCTCTATCCTCTTAACCAAGGTTGCTGCTCTATGAAGAACAAACCAAATATTCATGACGATTGATAGTGAAGTGAATGCATTCCTTTAATTTTGTATCCAATGCTCTATCCTTAAACTATTTCCCGTCGGATATTTCATCTCCCTTGGATCGGTGTACCCATTCTCAGATTACTCGGCTGAGTTCAATCCTTTCTCTTTAAAGGGGAATTACCAGTGCAATATTGGTTTTTGGTAACGTACACAAATTTCAACCCTCTAGTATTCAAGAAATATATTACAGGGCACAGGATTCGTGCTTAAACAATTTGAACGGATAAAATGTTTTAAAAAAATCACAAATGTAAAGTGTGTTTCCTTTATTACACAGTTTCACCTAATTACCAACAAGACAACTCATTACATGTTTTGATGACGAATAAACTTATCAGGGGACCCCTTACAAGAGTCGATCCCATCTCCTCATGAAACTTGTCATGACAGTTTACTCACGAAATAAAAACACAACTATCCGAAACCATCGCCTCCAAAACATAGTATTATTCCATCTATCTAGCATCGGCGTAGCCACGGGGATGGGGGGGGGGGGCTGGGTGAACGTGCCCCACAAATTTCCAGTGCCCTCAAGGTGCCCCCCACGAAAAAAATCCCGATATTGCCCCAAAAAAGAAAAAGAAACGGGGAAAACCCATACCCCCTGGGCCCCCACTGAAAAGCAATGCCCCCACTGAAAAGCAATGCCCCCTGTTACTCCCACTGAAAAAGTCCTGGCTACGCCGCTGCTCTCTAGTCCTTCAGACAAGATTACGTCCACCTCACCGGACGGTCTGAGGACGGACAGGAAGCCCATCCGTCTTCGCCTCATCACCCGCTCATCCTCTGCTGGACAGACGATCGTCATTTTTCACTTGAAAGGGAGCAATCAGCTAAAAAGGGACGACGTCTTAAAGATGTGACATCAGGATACCACAAGTCATTTGGAGAAGACAAGAGAACATGAGACATGTTGGCTTTAGATGAGAAACAGTTACTTTGTGTCCGACAATTTCTGGGTGAGGTCAAAATGTGTTATTTGACAATGGATGACTCTGATCATTGTTACGTGTTACTGATAAAATAAATCTGGCACAATACGCTGGAATTTGGACGTACGTAGGCAGTTGTCTTTGCCTTGATTCGAGAACAAAGTCTTCAATTGTATAGTGAAGGCAGGCTATACAGTAATCTTAAACCTAAATGACTGTATTCTGAGAATTCTTATACAAATTCGGGTTTAAACTTTAAGAGTATAGGTGCAACACTTTGAAGTTTTCAACATACTGAATTATTACCCGAAAGTTAACTTGATGTGAAGTTGGTAAAGGTAAAATATCTTGAACCATAAATTATGTCTGAAGTGCTCTCATTTTAGAGAAAACACAAACAACTTATGCACATTTTTCAAAAAGTTACCAGACGGGAAGTTTTTTCTGTAACAATTGTGAATGCTTTGCACACTTTTGACACTCATGTCTTCACAGTGTCGGAGCTTTCACATGTTGGCTTTTTAAATGTTTTTAAATTACTAATGATGTACTTTCCCTTCAATGTAAGTTGATTCAAAGAGAGTAAGCATACTCATAGAAGCAGTTTGGCCAACATGCGCGGTATAGTGTACCTTCCCTTACAGATAAACTCAAAGAAGTCTCAAACGAAAGTAAATCTGCAACATGGCGCAGACCTGTAGTATGATTATATTTTATGAAGTTCTGTTGTCGGACGCTTTCCTGTATCTTCTTGACAAACTGCAGCTTTTTCCAAAAGAAGTCAAGTGCTGTATATTTTTCGATTTCCCTAATTTAAACAAAAGTATACTGACACCGGCGTTTTCACATAGTCTATTCATGTTTTCATAAACATGTACATTCAATTATTTTGTTTGAACACACTTGAAAAATCAACTACGATAAAATCCCTGCGTACACAAAATTCACGAGCGGACTGTGATGAGCGTCAGTAGTAGCATAGCCAAAGGGGAGAGGGTGGTCTATCCCCTCAACCTTTCGGTCAAAATGGATCCGTTTGTAACTTATATTTGGGAATTTGTCGGTACACCATCCAAGGTTAATTGTGGTTAAATTAACCCCAACAAAACACAGGCCACCCCAACTCACAAAATCCCTGGTACGCCATGCATTGATGAACGTCATGAAGCCACCGTCATTGTTGGGAAAATAACCATAATACGAAAATGTTTCTTTAATGAAAACATTTTTGTTATGCTTGATGATTCATCCATTTCGTAATAACACCCGAGGTCTGAAATCTGAAAGCCAGCTGTGTCGCCCATTGCGTCTCATTTTATCTGAGCAATAATGTATGGTGTATCACTTTGCCAGGACTATTATGGGAATGATGATGCCATGTCAAGGCCATATAGCAATTATTTCCATGCACAGGTAATAAACCAAATTGCGCAGATTCTGTCAAAATCTACATACAGCCAGACAACCTCAAACCACGAACATTTATTAGGACGCTTCAAAATAACCTGTGCTTCCAATTTGCAAAGATTTGTTCCCAAACAGGTGGTCCGACCTTAAAACAATTTGGATGGTTACTGGTAGATGTAGTACAACGAGAATCCCGAATATGTCCTTCAGATTGCTGAAATAATAAACATTCCCTTTGAAGGTTTCGCTACGGTTTTACGGAGTCATAAATTTAACAAGTGTAGACTTTAATTTTTGATTTACTGGAAAGTTTGTCAGGGTCGGCAGGTTTTAGCTTGTTTGTTGACCAGTATTCTAGTTCATTCATTGGTAAATAAATACCAAAACGAAACTGGGCGAATTATCCAAAAGCTTAATACGCCATGAGCGTCTCTTTTGACGGATACCGGCGCATTACAAATGTTCATTATTATTATTATTATTATTATTATTAATACGTTTGTAAAATGTATTAATATGAATCAAGCTATATGTATTAATATGAATCAAGCTATATGTATAAATATGAATCAAGCTATATGTATAAAAACCAACCTGTGAAAGTTTCACTTGATTATATTTTAAAAAGAAAATGTATCTAAATCATTTGTATTCATTCTGACTTGTAGTCACCCGACCCAAGAATTTCATCAATAATCTATAAATATCTAGTAAGCAGGTCGTGGGTTCGAATCCCACCAGAGTCGCCTGTGGAGTTTTTTTCCCCAGACACTCTGAAAGCACTGAGCATGCAGTGCTTCATACAGACGTCGGTGTATGGCAAAATCAAATCGATTGAAATGGATCTTCCATTTCAAAATTTGAATTTGTATTCCAGGCTTTCTAGACAATTTCAGCATGTCAGACGACAGACGGAATAACAATTCAACGTATTTGTACCACTGCCATCTCAAAACCAAGTAAGCTTTTAGATAAAAATTCAGTCTTTTTTCAGGTAATTTGTGTTGATGGTAAGCAAACATCCCTGCAGTTATGCTGTTCGACATGTTGTCATTTTCGAGAAACTGCAAAATTAATTTTTAAAGGAAAACCGTAGATTGCCCATAACATCTTCAAAATTAACTTCTGAAGTTTATAAATTGCGTACACTATTTGTTAAACAAACAAATATCAAATATCTTGAAAAAGCTTTCAATGTTATACTGCCTAGCCTGTAGCTGTCATTATCTGATAGAGGGCGTACATTCAAACACTTTGTATCCTTCCATGGCGACCAATTCATCCCTTGCTTTATGTTATAAGCTTCGAGCATCACAACCTAAGCACACGTTTGATAATGTACCCGAACAATTAAATTATCGTCATCACCTAATAACATTTACATGTGTACAGTATTACTGTTTGTGATACTAAAAAAAATACTATATCTATAAGATACTCTCATTATATGAATATTTCCAAATGATTTTACAAATAGGTCTAGTGCTAATTGGGCCAAGACGAAAACTACATTTCATGAAATGCATTATGAACACTGCCCTCTACTGACTGTGATGTTTGGAGTTTAGAAATGAATCGGAATGTTGGCACATGAGCACTAATTGAGCAGAAACACTCGTACATCACTTCAAATTTTTTCAGCAACAAATGATTTGTGACAAAATGTGATGCCCCTTTGTAACAAAAGAATAATTAATCAAGACTTACAAACAAGCAATGAATTACTTTACAGCACACTGTACTGACCGTTACAAGGAAAACATTGGATAATGATGCTTTCATTATTTCAAAATCAATTTTGAAAATAAAGTTTCCAGGAAATGCCTATTGCAACCGACTTTTCCGAGAATAAAACATTGGATAATGATGGAAGAAAACATTGGATAATGATGGAAGAAAACATTGGATAAATGATGCTTTCACTATTTCAAAATCAATTTTGAAAATAAAGTTTCCAGGAAATGCCTATTGCAACCGACTTTTCCGAGAATGATTTGAACTGATAATCCAGAAATACAGAACTTGTCTCGCTGCTTAGTATCAGTGTGGTGTGAATGACCCTAGCTTTATTTGAGCAAGTAAAGGGAGTACTGATAAGCGTAAAGGGGAGGTTAAACATTGGTGTTTGTAAAATTACATGCATTTCAACCCTCTAGTCTAGTTTTCAACAAATATCATAAAACTAATATGTGAGAAGTTCATTACAATTGGTGGTCATTTTTTTTTTAACAAACAGACAATAGGCCTAAATCTGTTACATTTTATTTTATTTTTTTCTCATCGTTTCTTTACTTATTCGGTGAGGCGGGAAGCTGGCCCCGCGCGGGCCCAATCTTCTGGCGCTAAGCGCCCAGCCGCCTCACGGTGAGTCGGGCGCGACCCGCTCCCAGCACGACAGCGTCAGGCGGGGAGTTTGACTGGGGCGGTACATCTGTCAAATGGTAATGCGGGTGTCCTAAGGCGAGCTCAGCGAGGACGGAAACCTCACGTAGAGCAAAAGGGTAAAAGCTCGTTTTTGGGGGGGTTTTTTCTTCAAAAAGTTGACGTCTGGCAACTTTTTTGAAACTCGATGTAACAATTAGATGAAAGCCCTTCAGATGGAATATTTTCTCCGGATGATCGTTATTTGTACAGTACTGACTCGTGTTGGGACGGTTAACCGACCGAAACTGCACTAACCATTTATAAATTTGCTAACCTGCTAACCGCAATTTTGGAAGAAATTGCCGCCAATTTTGTTGTTCTAGACTCTTTTTTTTGCCACATTGGTTATTACACAAGCATTGCAGGAAGTTTATTGATGCTTTTTGATTGAAAATGTATACACATTGTGCCATTTGCTGACAATCTATTTTATTGTGGCCGTCAGGTGTGGACTTCCGGTTAACAGGTTAATCGACTGTACACTGGTACTACTTTGGTGATCTGGTAATTATCAATGTTGTACCTTCCCTTTGATCACAGGGAGGGTCCAACTCTTGAGTCATATCAATCTGCTAATAACTACTGTTCAAACACAAATGAATCCTGATCTTCAGCCATGGTGATTATTGAGTCATTTATGGGGTTAACAGCCCACTATCAGCAGAATTGGTTGTTAGCTACACATTTTGTGATATAATGAGCCTTTTTTTTTATAAGGTAGCTAATCAGAATGACCTGACAAATGACCATGGTCAAGGGAAACCTCAAACTGAAAATAAATTATTTGAGTTAAAAGGCAAGGTACAACATTGGTAATGTTCGCAAAACTGCTTCTATGAGTAGGCCTATGCTTACTTTCTTTGAATCAAGATATACATTAAATGGAAGGTACAGCATTGGTAATGTTGGCAAAACTGCTTCTATGAGTATGCTTACTCTCTTTGAATCAAGATATACATTAAAGGGAAGGTACAGCATTGGTAATGTTGGAAAAACTGCTTCTATGAGTATGCTTACTCTCTGTGAATCAAGATATACATTGAAGGGAAGGTACAACGTTGGCAAAACTGCTTCTATGAGTATGCTTACCCTCTTTGAATCAAGATATACATTGAAGGTAAGGTACAGCGTTGGTAATGTTGGCTAAACTGCTTCTACGTACGAGTATGCTTACTCTCTTTGAATCAAGATATACATTAAAGGGAAGGTACAACATTGGTAATGTTGGCTAAACTGCTTCTATGAGTATGCTTACTCTCTTTGAATCAAGACATACATTAACCCTAACCCCCTAGGTATTCTGGCTAGGAACCTTCCCGACTCCTCCAAAATCCATCAGTGCACTTTTGGAAACATGCCCTTATCTTCAAAATGCACCATGCATTTTTGTTGATCTTTCATATTCAGCACTTATGGTCTGTACTTCTTGCCAGGTAGTAATTTTGTCCCATTTAAAGAGGTGAAAGTACCAGTTCCCAACAGTGGTGAATTTTTCAAAAAAAGTGCCCCTTGGAGGATTTTGCAGGATTTGGGGTGGTTAGGGTTAAAGGGAAGGTACAGCATTGGTAATGTTGGCAACACTGCTTCTATGAGTATGCTTAATTACTCTCTTTAAATCAAGATATAGGCCTACATTGAAGGGAAGGTACAACATCGGTAATGTAGGCAAAACTGCTTCTATGAGTATGCTTACTCTCTTTGAATCAAGATATACATGTACATTAACCAACCAACCTCTGGAAGTTTCAGCTGATTACGCTGTGTTGTTAGTGAAAATGCATTCATATTTGTTGTATTCAATCACAGAATTTATGAAAGAGTATCTATAGGCTGAAATTGAATACCGTATTTCCCATAGAAGTTGAGTATGATTTAAAAGAAGCCCCATGACAGAGATATTAATAATGAAAAAATGCCTTGAGCTTCAAATCATGATGGAGTTGTTACAAGAATCCAATAATATTAATAATAAAAGTAACTGGAAATTATTTCACTTTTCTCTGATAGTACCTCAGACAAAATTAGTTTGAGGGAAGATCAGAACAATCATTAACTTAACACCAAGTAAATTTCACATTACAGTTTGATTATTTAGTTATTTTTTTAATTACCAAATCCTATATAATAATAATAATAATAATAATACGCATTTATATAGCGCCCAATCCATGAAGACATGCTCCAAGGCGCTTAACAAGGTAAATGTAAGGTGTAAAATTATAAAAAGTTTCGAATACATACAAAAGTGTAAAAATTTACAATTTCCAAAAGGCTAAAATGACAAAAATGTTACAAGGACGATAATGTTAAAATAACCAAAATAGATTCAACTCACACAAAGGACGATACATGACTTAAAGTGCGAAAAGGACACAAAAATTACATTGAGATGATAAAACTTATTTGCAGTAAGCCTCACGAAAATAAAATGTTTTCAGCATAGATTTAAAACTATCAACAGACTCTGCCTCTCTAAGGCGCATATCAAGTTTGTTCCATATACCAGGAGCAATAGCAGAGAAAGCTTTGTCACCAGCAGTACACAATTTAGTATTAATATACTGCAACCTAGTTCTATCAGAGGATGAACGGGTGTTTCTAAGTGAAACTGATGATGTAGTATGCAGTAGTTCACTCAAATAATGTGGTGCTAAACCATTTATACATTTAAAAACTAACAAGCACAATTTATACATTATTCTATACTTAATTGGAAGCCAATGCAGCTTCATAAGCACAGGGGTGATATGGTCATACTTTTTTGTACATGTGAGAACTCTAGCTGCACAGTTTTGCACTCGCTGTAACGGAGCTAGTGTAGATTTGGGCAGACCTGCAAGCAACGCATTGCAATAATCAACCCTTGACATAACCAGCATTGTGATAACTTGTTCTGTCACAGAATAATTCAGATACTGCTTAATCTTACTAATGTTAAAGGGGTAGTATCGTCATGATCAGCGCAGACTTTCAACAGGGCATGGAATCGATGTCCTAGTTTAAGATGAATACAGTGACTGCAAATTACTGGCTCATTTATGCAGCAACAACGGTAATAATGACCATATCATGTGGGAAATTATTTTCAGTCACTGAGTTAATATAAAACAAGCACTCTGATTCCATGTCCTGATGATCATGACGATACTGCCCCTTTAATGGTAATGTTAGCAAGACTGCTTCTATGAGTATGCAAACTTTCTTATATAGATAGGCCTAAAGCCCTTGTATACTTTGATCCCTCAATGTATGGTTTTGAGAATAGGAGGGTTTTAAGGGGAAAATACAAACATAATTATATAAATTATACAGTGTATATTTTTTCAAAAACTGTCACATAGCACATTCTTGCTCCAAGTGTTTGCTAAAGAAAATGTTTTTAAATTCATGTTTTTCACGCTTTTTTCAAGAATTATACTCCCATTTAGCTGAAATTTTCACAAGTTAGGCCTACCCTCCTATTCTCAAAACCTTTTTTCTGTTATAGGGTTTTGAGGGATCAAACAACTATGTTGTATGTTTTGTCCCTTTGTCTGCCTGTTTCTGTTTGTGTCTTTGGTTGTTTGTTTGTCAGTTTCTTTGTCTTTTTTGTAGTACTTTGCTTTTATAAAGTTAAAATGGCAATGTTGATGTATAAATTTTTATGAATTGTGATGTGTAGGCCTATGTATAAATTATTTATGAATCTTATATTTTTGTATACTGCCTGTAAAATGATCTAAATAAAAATTTTATACTATAAAAAATAAAAATAAAAATTATATACAACTTACAAGGGTTTGAGAGTGCTTTCAATTGAAAGGTACAGAAATTTATGTACATCTTTGTATTTAACGGAAACAGGCAAACTTCAGTTTGGTGGAGCCCAAGATCCTTGTGAAAGCATGGTTACCAGCCAAAAACAGCATAAAGGCAATGTTACACCATGTAGTTTTAGACAATATCATAAGCTTTTTCACAATTTTCTTCTTACTTAGACTCCGCAATTGAGCAGAAACTTTCACAGGTTGATGTATATCTTGATTCAGAGAAAAACTATACTCACAGAATACCCATAGATGCTGCTTTGTCAACATTACCTATGTTGTTCCTTCCCTTTAAAGGATTTTCTTAAATTTCAAGTTTTACTCACCACTCGGGCTAGAAGGATCTTAATTCCTTGTAGGGATAAGTCTTGGGTCTTCTGTCTCAATAGCTGGTGGCGTATCTATCCACTTCTTCCACCCCATTTCACAGCTGTCAACATTGGCGAATCCAGGAGATGGGCAAAGGATGCACTTGCCCTAGTATTATCTGTGTGTGTGTGTAAATGTTACATACATTTGTTATAACTTTTGTTCCAACACACACACATACACAAACATTTGTTTATGGTGTAAACCAAGGACCTCCTATTGTTCCCGTCTTTTGTTCCCATTGTTGTTGGACTTTAACTGTTCTAGGCATCTCCCATTTGATTTGTACACGTTTTTCAACCGAGGACATTTGCGAGCAATAACCACCAACCGAGGAACCATTCCCTGGCTGTCGGGTTGAGTATGCATGTGCAGTCCTGAAAATAGGCCTATCTTCTCCTATTCTTGGCAGGGTCTCAAAAAAGGGGAGGGGGAACATGGCAAAAAATGAGGTTCACTCAAAAACCTATGGTAAATTTACATGCATGGCAATAACAATAAAGATAGGGCAAATTTGCCCCATTAACCTAGATCCGCCAATGATTCATAGGTGATTTGGCTGGCCATACATTATGCATTCATGGCAGCCAATTCCTGCTTGAGGCAAAGTTACAGACACCGTGCTCACCAGCAGCGTAGCCACGGGGGGTCCTGGGGGGGCACGTGCCCACCCCCACAAATTTCCAGTGCCCCCCCAGGTGCCCCCCCACGAAAAATCCTCATAGTGCCCCAAAAAACAGAAAAGAAAAAGAAAAGGGAAAAAACCCATACCCCTGGGCCCCACCACTGAAAAGCAATGTCCCCCTGTGCCCCCCACTGAAAAAGTCCTGGCTACACCGGTGACACCGGTGACACGTGCCCACCGCCACAAATTTCCAGTGCCCCCCCAGGTGCCCCCCCACGAAAAATCCTCATAGTGCCCCAAAAAACAGAAAAGAAAAAGAAAAGGGAAAAAACCCATATCCCTGGGCCCCACCACTGAAAAGCAATGTCCCCCTGTGCCCCCCACTGAAAAAGTCCTGGCTACACCGGTGACACTCACAATGTGTAATGTTACTTTCAGTAGCATTACTATGAGAAATGGGGGGGGGGGGTAGGCTTGGAGAACCCAATGCCACTTAGACATTTCGGAATAAAAGGCCATGAACCTTACCTTGCTCTGTTTAACATACACTTGCTATATTTGTGTAGGAGATAGGGCTGTGCCGGGTATCCGGATAGCCGATCGAAATGGTCATTACCCGGTTCCATTTTTTGGTTACAATTACCCATAAACGACTTTTTAAAATTTGGAGCAATGCGAACGAGAAATCTGTGACTCTTGAACAATGTAATGTTTACACTTTACAGACAATTATCTTTAAATTCAAGAGATTTACACTCCAATAAAGAAAAGATCGATTTAAGTATGGTATCCTCTGTATAAGTCAGTTTGTTTCCATTTACATTACAGTACATGTATTTGTACACCACCGGAGGCATGTTTTCAACAAAAATTAAAACGGGTATCCGGGTATCCGAAGTTTCCTGATTTCGGGTATCCGGTTCCAAAAATATCCAAAAACGCACAGCCCTAGTAGTAGGACTAGGAGAAGAGTTGTACTTGTAGTCAAGTGAGTAAAGTTGTAGTCAAGTGAGTAAACAAAATTTATGGAGATTTTTAAAGAATGAATTTGTGCAAATCGACCTCGACTATAGCTGCGTCTGTGAGATGTTGGTCATTTTGCCCCTTCACAACTTAAGGCCACATTATACACATACATAGTTAATGTTTGGCCACAAATTTCCAGTGCCCCCCCAGGTGCCCCCCCACGAAAAATCCTCATAGTGCCCCAAAAAACAGAAAAGAAAAAGAAAAGGGAAAAAACCCATATCCCTGGGCCCCACCACTGAAAAGCAATGTCCCCCTGTGCCCCCCACTGAAAAAGTCCTGGCTACACCGGTGACACTCACAATGTGTAATGTTACTTTCAGTAGCATTACTATGAGAAATGGGGGGGGGGGTAGGCTTGGAGAACCCAATGCCACTTAGACATTTCGGAATAAAAGGCCATGAACCTTACCTTGCTCTGTTTAACATACACTTGCTATATTTGTGTAGGAGATAGGGCTGTGCCGGGTATCCGGATAGCCGATCGAAATGGTCATTACCCGGTTCCATTTTTTGGTTACAATTACCCATAAACGACTTTTTAAAATTTGGAGCGGTACGAACAGAAATCTGTGACTCTTGAACAATGTAATGTTTACACTTTTACAGACAATTATCTTTAAATTCAAGAGATTTACACTCCAATAAAGAAAAGATCGATTTAAGTATGGTATCCTCTGTATAAGTCAGTTTGTTTCCATTTACATTACAGTACATGTATTTGTACACCACCGGAGGCATGTTTTCAACAAAAATTAAAACGGGTATCCGGGTATCCGAAGTTTCCTGATTTCGGGTATCCGGTTCCAAAAATATCCAAAAACGCACAGCCCTAGTAGTAGGACTAGGAGAAGAGTTGTACTTGTAGTCAAGTGAGTAAAGTTGTAGTCAAGTGAGTAAACAAAATTTATGGAGATTTTTAAAGAATGAATTTGTGCAAATCGACCTCGACTATAGCTGCGTCTGTGAGATGTTGGTCATTTTGCCCCTTCACAACTTAAGGCCACATTATACACATACATAGTTAATGTTTGGTTCAAACGGCATGTTAAACACTATATTTTTTGACACAAAAGTGGCGGCTGTTTAGGGCCTAGTACATTCTTTCTATTTTTTTCTGAACATGAGGATGTATTGTGAATATAAAAACGGTTACGTCATCTGTATCGTTTTCTTTCGAGCAATGAATTACTGCAACTATGAACTATACCTCCAAAAAGCACATGTACGAAAACATGACATCCCGTTCCAGGAAGACGGCGCTGGAACGGCCACCTTGCCAACTTGATGCAGTGCCGACGGCGTCATGCTGGTCAGTGGTTCTGGTTCTGGTTCTGGTGAAATACTGCATAATCTCCACATATTGGGATGTACATATGCAGGTGACTGAGCAGCATGAATTACTTAAAGTGAGCCCCCCTGATGATGTTTCCCATGTCCAGTGATTGAAGTTTCCCCTTAAAAATGTCTATGGTTGAAGCTTGACGAGTGTCTGGTGGTAATTTATTCCATTCTGCAAAGGTTCTTGGGAAAAGGGAGAATTTGTAACAATCCTTATGTGCGGAAGGCTTGATGAAAGCAGTTGCAGACTGTTGTCTAGTCGAAACCCCTTCCCTGTTTATCTTGGTCTGGTATGAATCAGTGTCTAAAGCAGCGATCTTGTGGACAGATTTGTAAAGGAGTGTTAAGCGTTGGGCTGCTCTACGGTGTTCCAGAGGCTCCCACTCCAGTTGGGAAATCATTTTGGTGACGCTGTCCTTCATGTAAAAAGTTGTATTGTTAACAACAAACCTGGCAGATCGTCGTTGAACCCCCTCCAGCTGAAGTTTATAGTTAATCTGGTACTGATCCCAAATTGATGCACAATACTCGAGTCGAGGTCTAACAAGTGTCTTGTAGGCTCTTGTTTTGACTTTTGATGAGCAACTATAAAGGTTTCGGCGCAGCAATCCGAGGATTTGATTTGCTTTTGAAGTTACCTTTTGAATGTGACCAGCCCAATTTAACTTGTTATTTAACTTTTAAGTCTATTCCCAAGTAGGTGTGGTTAGAAACTATTTCGTCAGTGATAGCATGCCTGTTTTACCCTGTAAATGCCATAGTTTGAAACTTAACCTTCATCAGATTATGTCATTTAGTCTAGCTGGTGTCTCAATTAAAATAATAAACTACGTATTCATGAAATGTCAGACGACAACACTCAAACCAAAAACTCACCAGCGGGAGCCATCTTGAAATGATTCAAAATTATTACCCTAGTCAAGGTATGCCAGTTTTATTTGGCGCAAATTCAAGTATTTAGTTTTACTTATCAGTATCTAAAGGTTTTTTGTTTTAAATTAAAATTATCAATTAATGAAGATTAAATGGATGTAAACAGTTGTGAAAAGTTTATTGAGTTAATTTGTTTTATTTCTGTCATCAATGTTATGAAACTGTACATATAGACATATGGTAAACTACCAAAGTCTTATAGCCAATCAGAGAGGAAGATAGATCCAAATGTGTGCGCGCAAGCATCCTGTCAGCTAGTTAGTGCAAGTCATTGACGACAGGCTAGGCTTGACTGACGTAAATAATTTAACATAAATTACCGTTTCTGAAACATTAAAACAAATTTAAAATGATTATATAAGATTATTTTTAATTAACCATGTTCGTTCATAAGCCCCCTACATGAATTTATGTAGCGCAGAAGTATTTGGTTCCGTAGGATGGCAATGGGAAAAAGGGGAACAACACTAAAACAGTTGCATACAATGGAAAATTAATACATTTTTCAAAATGATATATTAATTCCTTTTTGAAATATTGCCCTTTTGTTTTCTTTCATTTCCAGTCTACTGATCACTAAAAAAAAAACACTACACGCTGAGCCTATACCGGTAGGCCTACTTCAAACAATGACAAGTAGAACTCGAATGTCTGCAGCGGGTGGGTTTGTTAGGCATGATATACTGCGTTTGAACCCCCAAACCCCCACCCCACCCAACCCTGCTAATAATAGGGGGCATGGCATGAGGGACGTTCGTTAAACGGATGCAAAAATAGAAGAGGGTCACAAATTTGGGAAATCCAAAACTCAAAAACATTTGTTGTCAACCCTTTCAGTTAAAACTAACTCATGACCTAATGAGTGCATTTAATTACCTTACCTCAGATCACGTGATCAACAGAGGGCATTATTCAAATAAACGGTGTGAAATGTAATTTTCGTCTTGGCCAATGGCGAGTGGCGACCATTATTTTTGAAATTGTAAATGAATAGTCGGGGTAGGGCCGTAGCGAGCGGGGGATGTGGGTGTGTGACACCCCCCAATAATTTTTCTCAGTCGGCATTTAGAGCCCCAGTCGGTAACCGGAGCATCAAAGGTACTAGAATAGGTGTACGTCCAACTCGGCCCATCGCCAACTCGGCCCACCAACTCGGACCACCAGCTCGGCCCATTCCACTGCCAACTCGGACCAAGTGCTTACCAACTCGGACCACCAGCTCGGCCCATTCCACTACCAACTCGGACCAAGTGTTTACCAACTCGGACCACCAGCTCGGCCCATTCCACTACCAACTCGGACCAAGGAAATTTTGAAATGTTTTGACGCTCTAAGGAAATTTCTGAGGAAATAAAGAAATCTAAGTTGGTAAGCACTTGCTCCGAGTTGGTAGTGGAATGGGCCGAGCTGGTGGTCCGAGTTGGTAAGCACTTGGTCCGAGTTGGTAGTGGAAATGGGCCGAGCTGGTGGTCCGAGTTGGTGGTCCGAGTTGGCGATGGGCCGAGATGACCGGTATTCCTAGAATATGGGTTGGTCCAGAATAAAATTTCAGTCGGCAAACCCCTAGAGCTTTGGGTTTGCCGAGTGCAAATGTATTGTTTCGGGTGGCAGTTCGCCCTACCCCCCCCCCCACCCCCAACCCACCCTGAGTGACTTTGCAGAGTGTCAATTTTTTGGGAAAACCAAGTAAATTTGTCTGGTCATTAGTGTTGTGTCGGTAAATTTACAAAAAAGTATATTTACGCCCCAACTCTGATGTCAGTCGGCAAATTGGCTTCGACACCCCAAAGAAAATGCCACTGTGATTAGGCCTTTTCTTCAAGAAAGCTCTGGCTCATATTATTTGAGTAAAGTGTATTTCTAACTGTATAAGAATCAAGAAATGTATGGAGATCGCTTGGTAAAGTTTCAGTTAAATTGGTTAATACATTTCTGATAAGTGGAAATTTTTACCATGATTTTCTTCAATGATGCGACCCTCATCATATTTCCCACGGCGATTATACGAAAATCGCCACAGTGCGCGGTGACTCAGTCAGTCAACTGAATTTGTTTTCCTATAAAATGACAAATGAGAGCACTTCCGATGGAATAATTTCCCAAGATAATTTAGTTGGCAACTTTACACATAACATAGTAATTCGATTGTAAAGGGACTTGACATCAATCGCTTTTTATCGTGAGCAGACGGCAAGACGTCGTGTCAGTCAAAAAAGAACTATATGCGCCTATTATTGAAAGATGAGTTAAAAGAATTAAGAAATATGTAGAGCCCAACAAAATGGGCCATACCACGGCTGTGACCCATTTTAAACATATTTCACGTTTTCAAAAGATGTACATGTGCAACATGTTAGACGGAGTAATTTCTTGTGATACCACATCAAGTAAGTTTGTAGATTATAATTCAGTAATTGTTTTAATCGGTACACTGTAAAAAATTGCCTGTAAAAATTACAGTATTACTGGCAACTCAGCTGCCAGTAACTTACTGTAAAATTTTACATTAATAACTGTAAATAAATTACTGTTGAAAATTTACAGTAAGTTACTGGCATCTGGTAAATTGAATGACACGATGATCTGTACTGAGATGAACAAGTGTTGGTCAAGCATCTTCACATCACAGATTGCTCCTCCGGCTATTGACCCGTACGTAGTTTTGAATGACGGCTGTTTTATGGTTTTAACATTTTTTTTCTATAGGAATGAGTCATAGAATGGCGTTATTAATATTACTTGAGTAGTCTTGCTTACAATGAAGGCATTTAATCTGAGGTGTGAACAACAGTGAGTGAGAGGTCGGAGTTGGAAAAGCCTCTTGCTGTAATGCTGGAATAGTCATGTCAACCCAAACAATGGACCTAACACAGTCTAAAAACGAAGTGCTGAATATAGCACCTCGAGTACAGTCACTATACAAGCTCCTAAAAAGTGCTAAAATTAGCACTTGAGGTGTTATATTCAGCACTTCGTTTTAAGTGCTGAATATAGCACTTCAAGTGATAATTTTCACACATTTTAGGAGCATGTATAGTGACTGCACTAGAAGTGGTATGTTCAGGACTTCGTTTTTTAGAGTGCAACAATAGGCCTAACTATAACGGTACGATTCTTTTAGGGCATTTCGCGGCGCCATTTTATAGTCCGTAGCCTATATACGTGCAAATGTATACAGTGATATCGATTTAGATGCGTCTTGTGAATGATTAAATAAAGTCATTTTAAAAATAAACCAGAAATGTTTTCGGCTGCATCTCATGCATCCTCCTCTGGTTTGAAACACCTTGTGATTTATCAATGAGAATAATTATAGGGTGGTTTTCTACTAGGAAAATGGGATTTCCTTCCTCCGTTTTGTTTATAAAATGTACAGCGGAAACCCTTCCCTGTAATCCCTGGTAACCGTTAACATTGAATATGAATGTATCCAACAGCAACGCACGAACCAGAGACCTGGTGGAGACAGCTGCGAACGTAAATGGTGCCCTCATAATGATGTCGGCTCATTGAGCTGATATTATAGGAATGTGTAATCATTAGAACTCTTGGTTCATATTTGTGATACAGGATTTCCAATGAATTCTATAGGATTTTGGATGATTCCCAGTGGTTGCTGTATGTTTCATTACAAGTATAGACGTTTATTAATGTGCTGTAGGGCTATCCATCTTTGTAAAATTCACCGAATACAATGCAAACGCTTTCTTCCTACATTAGGCCCTAAACCTCAGTTTGGTATTGTGGATTTGTTATTAAAGCAAATTAAAGACACAATATCGTCACGATCAACAGGGCATGGAATCGGAGTGCTGGTTTTTAGATTAACTCAGTGACTGAAAATAACACCCTCCATGATAATGTCATATTAGCGTTGCTACTGCATAAATGACCCATTAATTTTTACTCACCGTGTTCATCTTAAACTAGTCTGTTCTGATCGTGACAATATTTCCCTTTAATATTAGACGGCTACAGCATGACAAAGGTAGCTATGAAACATAAACGACGACATGTGCCAAATTGCATATCTCTTTCTCTCCATCACACTCCACTCTCGCGCTTGAGGCTCCCCCCTCTATAACCGTCCGCCATTCTTCTCTTTATTTCATCCCCGTTCCCAGCTTCCTCTATCCTTCCCTCGACGGTCTGAGTCAAGCTCCTTAACACTTTGTTCAATTATTCTTCATCCTTCCTTCCTCCCCCCTCCCCCTTTTGTCCCTCACATACTCAGGACTTAGCGAGGGTTGTCTTTCCCCATCTAAGTCTAATTCTTATCCTCACATCCCGTCTAATAAAAGATCCTCCCTCTCCCCAGTATATCCGTGCCATCTCCGTCTCCTTTATTCCCTCGCCGTTACTCCCAATTTCCCCGATTTCATCTCCCCTGATGTTCAAGATATATCTGCTATATCAAACGCCCGACTTTGCTCGATTGGTGTAATTGCCGCGCGGTGGCGGCCTACTTATTTCAATTATCCTGCCGGCGAGCAAGATTGAGTTACTCCCAAAAGCTAGATACTTTGCGATTCTCCGGGGTTAAACATTGATTGCCAGTAATCGGGCACGTTTATTTCTTAATCGATTTTTATAATTATATTAATGAATCCAAATTATTTGTTTAATAGTTTATCATTATTTTCAAGGTGCTGAATGGTGAAGATAGTCGTTTACGTTAGAATGTCAATCCAATCCACTCGCTCTGTATTCATCATCATCACCATCGTCAGCATCGTCAGCATCGTCACCATCGTCATCATCGTCATCACCATCATCACCAACATCATTACCGTCATCACCATCATCGCCATCACCAACATCACCACCGTCATCACCGTCATCACCATCACCACCATCACTATCATCATCATTTTCATCGCCATTATCGCCATTAATCATCTTTTCCTGTTGGTAAACAAACCACTACTACCTTCTGCTTCTCAGACTAAATCCCTTTTCAAACATTTAGGACAATAGGAGCAAACTCCTTGTCCAGCGTCCTTATAGCATGAATAGTTAGTTCCTTTAACATATTTTCAAACGGTTAACGGCCATGATGATTTTTGTTGATCATTTGATACAGTCTTTATCGAAGCAATTGTAAATGCCCCCTACCGCTTCAACGGTGCTGAAATTAAATGTCAAGCCACCTTTCATTTAAATGATGTACGTTGTTGTGAATTGGCATACCACGAAAATAAGACAGCTTGTAATGTTTGTCAATTTACTCGGTAGATCTGAAATCGAATCCTTGCCGCGGAAATTGGAACCATCAAAGTAAAGATCAAAGGGGAAATGCCAACAAGTAAAACTGACTTTAGCTACAGTGTTATGAAATTGTGAAACATGAAACACAAGCGAGAAATTCTTTTGAAATTCTTGTGTTTGTTTCATGGGCTTTTTGGAAACCAAAGTTTCATATTGATCTTATAGACCAAGTGATATGTTTAAGGGGACAGTATCGTCACGATCAGAGCAGACTTTTAACAGGGCATGGAATCGGTGTCCTAGTTTAAGGACAATGACTGGAAATGGCGTATTAACACATCATTAACACAATGACTGGAAATGGCGTATTTATGCAGCAGCAACGGTAATATGACCTTATCATGTGCAACGGCGGATCTAGGCCCAAAGTTTAGGGGGGGCCAAATGCTCAGTGGAGGGGCGTATTTGCGAGCGCAAAACGTTTCTGGTGGGGTTTGTTTGTTTTGTGGGTCTAGACGACAATACTTTGATACTTACTGCTCATATGACGATGGAAGACGAATCTTTCAAGTCACTGCTCCTGCTCGTACTCACAAGATTGAAATGCGTTTTATGCACGCGATGTTCGCGCCAAGTCTAAACGTAGGCCTACATTGCGGACGTTGCATGGCTCACCTAATATCCAGGAAACCCCACACAACCAGTCGCGTGTGCATAAGCCATGCATACAATCACCGTGTACGCCTCGTCTAATGCAGCTTGGCTTAACTGCACAAACTACCATTGCAAATTTTGTGGCAATGTTGGATCGTGAGTAGGATTATGAACACATTCATGTAGCCAATCAGTGTGTTGTAATTTGCATACTTTAACAAAAGCTGAACGTATAAGCAAGACTTAGCTGCACAAGGAGGGGGCGTAAAGTTGTGGGGTTTTGTTTTGTCTCTCTTTTTCCCCCTTTTTTTTCTTCTTTTCTTTTCTTTTCTTTTCTTTTCTTTTTTTTTTTTTTTGGGGGGGGGCGTACAGCTTCGGTTTTTTTTGGGGGGCCATGGCCCCCGTTGGCCCCCCCCCCCTGGATCCGCCGTTGATCATGTGGGGAATTATTTTCAGTCACTGAGTTAATCTAAAAAGAAAATTTAAAAAAACACCAATTCCACGTCCTGTTGATCGTGACGATACTGCCCCTTTAAATGGTTACGATTTCATGGCAGGCAAACAGTGTACATGTTTTACCATTTTATCTCTACAGATCTTCATAGAGAGATTCATTTTCTCTATATGATAGCACAAAGTTTGGTTTAAAAATTATTGACGATTGATAGATCAAACTTGAATTTCACGCTAGAAGGAATTACATGCGAAGTTGGTGTTTGCTGAACAACAAATCTAAATGCATCTCAAGCAAGGAGGTCCGTTCAGGTCCTCGGATACAGACATTTGTGTACATGTTTATGGTGTTAACCGCGGACTTAAAACAAAACGGTTGGCGGTTATTGTTTAAATGGCTTCGGTTTTAAAAACGTTTACAAATCAAATGGGACATCCCTAAAAAGTCTAAACAATAAGGAGAACAATCATTGGCGGATCCAGGGGGCTAAGGGGGCGTAGCCCCCCTAAAATCGTAAATAAACAAAAGTTTAAAAAAAGAGAAAAAGAGAGAGAGAGAGAGAGAGAGAGAGAGAGAGGGGGGGGAGAGAGGGTAGAACGCACTCCCATTCCCTCACTGTGCTTTGTTTTTCACTCCCTTTGATTATTTCATTGTAATTTTTGTAGTACTGAAAAATAATTGTTTTTGATTCTCAGCCCCCCCTAAAAAATGTTCTGGATCCGCCCATGACAATAGGAGGAACAATAGGAGGTTCTCGATTTTCACCGTATACAAGATTGGATTTGTTTGCGTATGTTTGAGGAGAGGTGATCCTATTGACCAAGTGAACTCCCCCTGACAAAACATGGGGTACACGTACCATTATGCCTACCCCACCCCCGGGATTTTCATCCATATTTATACGTGCAATAAGCATACTGAAGCCTGTATAAATGCCATTGAACTTTGATAATTAAACCAAGCCCACGGAAACTGTTAACAGCAACATAACGGATTGGAACGTCCTATATCATTTCCGTGCCATCCTTACATTAATTGCATACAGAAATATGACCAAGAGTGCTATCTTCGTCTTGTGCTGATATTTGAATAATAATAATAATAATAGACATTTGTAAAGCGCCTAATGCCAAAGCCTCTAAGCGCATACGTGGGGGGGGGGGGGGAAGGCATAGAAAATACAATAAGAGAGAACAAGATTACAAATAAGCACATTCAAACAAATGAGTTTTTAACAGAGATTTAAAACGGTTCACAGAACTAGATTGGCGAATATGCACGGGTAGATTGTTCCATAACATTGGTGCAGCGTAAGAGAAAGACCTTTCTCCATAAAATTTGGTAGAAGCCCGTGTAGATGAAGCAAGCAATGCCTGTTGAGATGACCTTAAAGTCCGAGTAGGAGTATAACGGTGAACAAGTTCAGATAAATAAGAATATACCAGAAGCACATGTTTGTCCCACTCACATAATCCCAAATTCTGGATATGATATATCGCTTAATTACATCTCTGTGTCGGTTTCATGACCGCAACAACCCTTCTCGGTACTGGGTAATGTTTAACTAGTTTGTTGTCAATACGAAAGTACAGCAATACAATGTTTCTATACAATTTATCGATGGGGAAATTGATAGTGTTGCTCAAAGTTTGTCCTCAGCACTTCGTGGTCAAGAATGTCATCGTGGAATCAACATAATCAAATTATAACAGATTTATAACACGGCAAGACAGCCTCATGACTGCAATGCACTGCCCATGTGTACTTTTTCGTGTGTGACAGATCCGATGAGCGATATTATATTACTGCTCACGGGGGTCGATGTCAATTATACTATCCCGATTGTCAGTTACTTTTATCCCAACTGAAACCATATTCTCCCAATGAGGATATCAATAGGCTTCAATCGGGAAACGGTGCCAACACCACTTGTATGCGATATCGTGATATGTACATTACATGTACATGTAGATACGGTTACATACTGTTAGCAAATATCCATGCTTCTGGACAAGTGAAATAATGTGGAAAGTAACTATTTCACGTAAAAAGAGGGTGGGTAATATTGTTTAAATTTGTACCCATTTTCATGCTTATCCTTGACACATGAGGGCGCTGTTTTGTGAGAACACAGAAACATCGTGTCACAGCCTGGGTTTCAGTTAGGGGTACGTGTGCCCAGCACGGCTGTCTTAACCATACATGTAAACTTACCATTATGTTTTTCATATTTGGATTAAATGTGGAAATGAACGGATTTAATGCTGATCCCGCAGTACCGGGCCACTTAACCAGCGTGATCTATTGAACACATTTTCCTATCCATGCACAAAATGCTTACGCCAGACAGCGAAATTCATTTAGAATGAAAATACGTCATTCGCAGAAGAAGACAAAATTCACGAGGTAAGTCTTCAGGGAGTTTCATTGACCGAGTTCCAATTGACTCAAACACGCCTTCAATGCATCATACGCATGACAACTTAAACAAGAACGCTGGGTGGGGAGACGGTTATCAGAGAACGACTCTCTGGTAATTTTTGTCCTCGTTTTTTAACCCCACTTGGGATGAAATCAGAGCTGGGCTAATGGTTGCTTGGAGCGATCTTGGATCCACTTATTATTTCTCACCAAGTTGCTTTGCACGTGTGCGGGTCGCCTCTTATGCTATGGTCCCACAGAGATTTTGACTCTCTAGATCGTGTTTCGTCAAGATTTTAGATTTTTTACAAAATGTTCTCGAGAAAAGTCGAAATAGTCTAAAGAGTCTTAAAAAAGTCGAAACTGTCGATATTTGTCGAGATTTGTAGAGATTTGTCGGGAAAAAAAATCATTAATCGAAAATTATTAAACCTGACCAATATTTTTCGATAAAGTTTCGATCAAATTTATCGAAATTTTGTCGAAATTTTATCGAAACTATCGAAAATGAAATCGAAATAGTCTTAACAGTCCAAAAGTTCGAAAACCAGTCGAAATCAATCTGAACTCTCTAAATAGTCTAAATAATCGTTACAGTCGAAATAAATCAGAACATTTGTCCAAATTTTTTAAAACAATCGAAAATTATTCGAAAAAAATTCGAAATCAATCTAAACAGTCTAAACAGTCGAATTTTGTCGAAATGCCAGTCGAAATGATCTAAACAGTCGAAAGTCGTCGAAATAAAATCGAAAATGAATCGAAATTGTCGAGAAAATACAAAAATAAAAAATTCCTCACGGAAAACAGATATTTTGTCGATATTTATACGAGATTTTGACGAAATTATTAAAAATAACAAAAAAAAACAGGAATCGAAATATATTTCGACAGAAAGATCGAAATATTCCTGTGGGACCATAGCATTTTAAAATCTCTTTAAAAGTCGTAAAGCCAGTATACACATTAATTTGGTCAAAATCTGTAAATGCATCTGTGTAACTTTATAAAAATCACAATATAGGCCTATGTATAAAAACCAATCTCTGGAAGTTCCAGCTTATTTCATTGTGTCATTAACGAGAGAACAACAATATGAAAATGCATTCAGATTGTTCTATTTATTCCAACGTGGAATTTCTGTCTTCAGATGACAGAAATTAATTTGGGAAATAATTTGGACTAATTTTACTAAAACGATAGCACCTGAGACAAAGACTTTTCAAGGAATGTTTGATACCATCATCATTATGGATGCATTTAGAAACATTTTTTTTACAAACGTGTGGCTTTAACGGCGCTCCCCAACTTGCAATTTATGGCCACGGGCCATGACAAGTGACGGATTAATTTTGGCAAAAAGCAATTTTGGGAGGGCACACGCTGCCCCCCATCCCCACCCTTCGTTGGAAAAATCTCGGCTTCTCCATTGCGGACTGAATTTCATTATGAATTTTACACCACGGAAGTGATATTTCGAGTAGTGCAATTAAAACAGTTCAATGAAATCCAGTTCCCCATTGACATGTTTCCCACATTTAATTTCCCGTAATCCTCAAGTCTCTTTGAACCAGAAGCAATAACCATCACCACGATGTGTGGTCAGGTGGAAAAAGAAATTTAATTTGGAAGATTTCCCTTATATCCTCCCTTTCAATTACCGTCTCTACTCCCTCTGGCTAGTTTATGTTTGTGCTTATTTAGGCCTATGGGAACTGGGGCGATTGATATGATGGTATTCAAAAGTAGATCCACCGACATTGCAATTTTGTTTACCACAAGCTTGGATGAATCATGATCGAGGGTGGAAAAAAGGGGGCGTGCGGTTATTAAACAGGGGCACTCTAGGGGCACTCTAGGGGCAAGCAAAAGATTTATACGAATTCCTCAATTAATTGCCACAGGATCTGCTCTTGCCCGGTGGGGGTAACCATGCCAAAGGGAGGGCAGGGCGATCGCCCCCCCCCCCCCCCCGCGTTGGCAAATAGTGTTTGTCGGTAAATTCACAGACTTATTGGTATTTCTGAACTGAGTTTTGTGTTGGTAAATTTACCCCCAAACAAGGTTTTCCCCCACTCTTGAAAATCCTGGCTACGTACGCTACTGCTCTTGTTTTTACATCACATAGAGCAACTACCTTTCTCTCGGGTCCTTGTTCTATGCTTTGAGGGATTTCACAGTGTATACCATTAGTAAACTGTCTATTTTTCGTTAAATGCTTCAATATATTATACGAATAACGAGATATGTATTAAAACCAATCTGTGAACGTTTCAGTTATTTCGTTGCGTCATTAACAATAAAATAGTGCATTCAGATTATTTTGGTCGCAAGCATTATACTGTGGAAAATAGATCACGACCGTGTGATCCATTTCCAACGTGTATCACGTTTTCTCAAAAATAAATGGATGCCAGACGGAATATTATCTCATGATGTTTTATCAACTTCACATCAAGTAGGCCTACTTTTTTAATAGCCTATAATTAAGTCATTTTGTAATCGGGTAATTATCTAAGGTGAACAATATTTATTTAAAGGGAATGTAAACATTGGTAATGTTGGCAAAACTGCTTCTATGCGTATGCTTACTCAAGCATTAAAGGGAAGGTACATGTCCTTTCTCTATGGTACAACATTGGCAATGTTGGCAAAACTGTTTCTTTGTGTATATTTTTGTGTCAAGCAATCAACCTGTGAAGTCATAAGAAAAATGTGGTGATTGAAGCATTCACAATTTTCTCTGAAAATGTTTGTAAATAAATGTATACATAGGTTTTTCCGTTATTTTTCCGCTCTCTGAAGTGAGAGCACTTCAGACAGAATTGTTGTTTCAAGATATTGGTACCTTTACCAACTTCACATCAAGTTAACTTTAGGATAATACTTTGGTAGTTGTGTAATCAGGCATTTATCAGGCATAAAGTGGAGTGGCCGAGCGGTCTAGCTTACCGGACTCAAGTTCTGGTGTAAGTAGCAGAATGTGGGTTCGAATCCCGGCCGTGACACTTGTGTCCTTGAGCAAGACACTTAACCATAATTGCTTCTCTCCACCCAGGGGTTAAATGGGCAGAGTTGGTTGATTAGCCCTATATGCGCTGTAATGAGAGCAATTGAGCTGTATACTCCCCAGGGAGCTGAGATAGTTTCAGGAATGATTTATGAGCCTTATGAGCCTTATGAGCAGGGGTAATAATATAATGCGCCTTGAGCACCACTCAGTTGGTGGATACGTGCGCTGTATAAGTCCACACATTATTATTATTATTATTATTATTATTATTATTATTATTATTATTATTATTATTATTATTATTATTATTATTATTATTATTATTATTATTATTATTATTATTATTATTATTATTATTATTATTATTATTATTATTATTATTATTATTATTATTATTATTATTATTATTATTATTATTATTATTAACAGTCGAGTGACAATAATTTCAAGGGAACTTGGAGGAACCTTATTTTTCTAAAATAACTATAGGTGGGGTGGTGTTCAGGCATGAAGGGACGACCGCACCCACCCCTGGACCGCTGTTGGTTATTTATTAATTGTACAAACTTAACGAAAAAGTTTGTCCCACAGCGGAAATATTTATCCTACAATAAAGTGCCGTACGCCGCCGTTACCAGTGAATTCAGAATTTCAATACTGTCATTATTTTTGTAGTGCGCCCTCTTTATTTGTTCACAGAGGGCGGTGTTTACCACTACTGGTATCTGCTTATGCTGGTGGTCAGAGCTACTCCATCATGGTTAGAATTTTCGTTCTGGGATATGACGATCAGAGCATACTGATCGAAACGTCGAGTTGTAACCTCCAGCATGTTTAGTTGTCTTTTTTGCTATGAAACGATGTCCAATTGCAGCCAAAATTGCTGGATCGATTCGGAATACTGCCGTGCTGTATTTTAAATGACCTTTTTTCACATAGGGGTATGAACATTTGCGTGATATGTGAGGCCTCTCTTACCCACCATACTTTGTGTATGGGAAATTTGGTCTGGTAACCAAATCCAATAACCAAATCCAATAACCAAGTCCAATAACCGCTTAATATAAATGTATATATCACGTAAAAAAACATTAGGCCTATTTCACTGGTTGGCAAAAAACACACACACACACACACACACACACACAAATACAATACAATACAAAAACAAAAGAAAAAGGCGCGTTACCGCACAAATTTTGAATCCGACCAATGACCAGACTTTTTATTGGTGTAACATTGCCATTGGTTATACATTGGTATAAACAGAGTCGGATAAACTGTTACTGTACGAGCATGAGTATTCTCTGTGAATCACTGAGATACATTTTATCAACCACAGCGAAAGCTTCACCTTACTGCGTTTGTTGTTCATGAGAATAGTGAAAACTTCAGACAAAATTATTATTATTTTTATTTTATTTATTTCATTTTCCGGGATATACACTTTACATGTCACAGCACTGCACACAGATAATAATGATCATAATAAATAATAAAGGGAAAAAGGGAAACTTAAAACTGCAAATTAACAAAAACAAAAACAACATCCAATTGGCTCCCGTAGGATTGCCCAAAAGAAACTAGTTTCTGTCAGGGGGCTCTCCAAACTGATTGGATGACAAAACAATAAAATATGTATATATATATAAATATGACATTTACGTAAATAAAAACTATTATCATTTGTATTATTGTTATTATTGTTGATGCGTGTGTGTGGAGGGGGATGTGAGGTGGATGTGAGTTTGTGTATGCATTCAAACCGGGGACCTATAACAAAAAGGGACAATGGATCCCCAATTGCTATCACAATAGGGAACAACAGGGTCCCAGTTTGCCAGGACAAAGAAGTAGGACAAAGGAAGTCCCCGATTGCAGGCAAAAACAAACTTGTGTGTGGGGGTGTTTGTTTGTTTGTTTTATTTTATTTATTTATTTATTATTATTATTTGGGGGGGGGGGAGGAGGGGTTGACACCATCATCAGCTTTACACCAAGTAAGTTTTAGGTAAAATTACACTAATTTGGTTAATATATAATTATGAATTATCCATACCCTGAATTACGGCCTTAGGTCCTGGATAATAAAATAAATAGGTCAACCCATGCCTTTTGCCCTTCACTATTGAAAACGTTCTAACAATATATGCCTAACAATGGTGAAATACCTCAAAAGTGCACAGGCCGCAGCCCAATATGCAGCTGTTTTTAAACAAATCGGGGTTGATAAATTAGCCTGTAATCACGGCTTGTTTACCAACCTGTCAGCGATAATCAATCATCTACTTATTAAGTAGAATCTAACGTAATAATCCGACCACGAATCAGTATCAGTCACTGCCAGACCTATTATTCATAAGTGACATAGCTTTTTTGTTGGTATTTTGGAACAAACGAGATGCGGTAGCTACCAGAACTGCAGCTGTCGAGGCCTGCGCGGCCCATTGTACTGATACCAGAGGATGGACTCTCATTGTGGCGGTCTTTGGGATCCCAAAACGTCCGGAAATTGGCCAACACACAACATTGAAATTTGTATAAGTTTCTTCAGCAGATCATATCTAACTTTTGTAATAGAACCTCTCCCAAAAAAACACCAAATAAACAAACAAACAAAACAACAATAACAACAATAAAAAACAATAAGTATTTAAAAAAAAAACGTAAAAATAGGCATATAATAGGCCTAAACGAAACGATAGGGAACAGATAAAGGCTACATCCTAAGAAATAACACGTCCAACTTTCTAGCAGGTCAATACAACGGCACAGATTAACCAATAGAGTTAAGCCTTTCCATGACTACTGTTGCTATGTCAGTCAAGAGCTTGACTTTTATGCAGTTGGCGTGACCGAGTTTTCAACATGGCTAAAGGGACTATGGCCATAATTGAATCGGCCTATTGATCGACTGTAATGAATTATTGAACAATCTTGAAGGTATTTGTGGTAGCAGCATGTAAATTCTCTAATGAGTTGTAAATCGTGTTGGTTCTTGAAAGAACAGTGGTTTAACAACTGTATAGATGTTTCGATCAGATTTGAGAATAGGTCGATAGCCTATGTCACCGCAAACTTTCTCAGATTATTCTTCCGTTATACAAAGCTTCAAATCTTATTAATCATGGAGTAATTTATTTATTTATTATTTCAATTGTTTTCTTAATGTTCTCTGTAGGTTTAGGTCTATTGGTTTATTTCATTCATTCATTCATTTATTCATAGGATTTCATTACCAGACCCATGAAGAACTAATAATGGGATGGAAGCATCAGTCCCTGGGAATATATGACTTAATAGGAAATACTTCAAAAGTCAGCCGACTCCTTTGCAGTTCTCTGCTGTTTATTTATAACTATAAATTGTTTCCAGTTATTGTTTTATTTTTATTTTTTTTCGATTAACCTTAATCTATATCTGTATTCACATGACTAAATTTTTTGTAAGTTATAGAAAGTAGAGAATAAATTGATTTATTTATCCAGCTTTATATTAATAATATTGTTGTCCTGTTTTTGCTGGCGTGGGGGCAAATATTTGTTTTGGTAATGACTTGACTTCCCAGCCTTAGGCCAACCCAAAAAAAGTCTCCGGTTTCTGGTCTCCGTTTTTTTCTCATTGGGGTGTTTGCCCGATTTGTGAGGCCTCTCTTAGCCACCATATACTTTGTGTATGGGAAAATATGGTCTGGTTCCAATAAATGCGTAGGCCTAGCTGTATTTTACTGGTTATGTTCACTGGTTTTGAAGCCGACCTATATATGACCAGAAACCGGAGTCTTTTTTGGCCTCATAGCCATTGGTTTTACACGCAATTGACATCTCGAAAAGCATAAATTATCACAGTTTTACATAACACTTACTTGGGTATATGGTATCATATTTACTTTATTTATTTATTTGGACTTACACTTTTACAACAGTGGCACTCGGCCAAAAGGCGGTGCGTCCGACACACATACACATAAATAATACAAAACACATTTAATTAAGCAAATTAACAAGATACAAAAATGTGTGATGATACACTCTCAGTTTTGACGTCGTAGGTGTTGTCATAACTTCCCTTAAAATAATTGTGGCTCATGCAGGTGCTATCGTTTTAAATAAACTTACTGAAATAATTTCCAAAATGTATTTCTCTCATCTGATTTTTTTTTCTCGTGAACGACACAATGAAATATGCTGAAACTTTCACTATTTTTTATTTTTTAATTTTTTTTTTGTATACAAATCTCTTGCTTCTTGTGCTGAGTGTATGCATTAACAAACATTTTACTAAAGGTGCACTGGGTTTAAAACCAATTGCTATTTTAGCATAGAGATAAATTCTGGGACATTATTTTGGAGGGTTGTTCAAAAACTATATTCAGTCAACCACAAAAAGCACATCACAGGAAAAGTCACAGCCATGTATTTCATCACCCGCTGCCATACTTGAGCGTGAAATACATATATACACCTCCTCTTGACCCTGGTTCGATTCGACCACATTGTTGACTTATTACAAAACAACAAAAGAAATCCCAAACAAAGAATACGGATGATTGCCCATAACAAAGAGCCACGCCGAGTGAAAGTTTTGAGTGTTTTCGTTGTTAGCTAGGGAGCAACACTTGCACAATGTTGTTTACACGGGGAGTTTATATTTCACGTGTAGGTGTCTCGAGCAGACACCCGTTTGGTTAGCTACTGTGTTGTTTGGGACAGGGTACCAGCCGCCTTGTCTGGAATGTATGGTTGAAACAGCGTCACTAACTTCTGCATGCTGTTGACTGTTGTGAAATATTAACTAGTATTTTTCGTTGTAAACAATGTAAGGGGGAATGGATGGCGAAATGTGACTACGCCATGTTACTCTTTTGAAGTCATTTGTCAAGATAAAAACGTTTGGGGTGAGTATTTTTTGTAAAAAGTATGAATAACATGGTTTTAATTTTACGAGTAGGCAAGTGAGCGATGGTTGTTAGGTACTACTGGAGGATCTCGATCATCAGCCGACCGCAGCAGTAGCGCGTTGACACGGTATCAGTCTTAGCCTTGGCCAGCTCTGGTCGCCAGGGCCCGGGTGGCCGCTAGCGGCAAACAACATAGCTCCATCAGCCATTATCAGCAGATTAACACTGATATAACCTAATACACACCTTTGAGGGAAAGAATGTCGAAACCAACCGCCACTTGTGCACAATGTCTAAGCACATGTGTTTTTAACTTGAAGCAGACGACAAAATGGCCAACATCTCACTGGATGTGCATACCTCCTAAAATAATGTTTCCAATCCTCACTTGACTACACTTTCCTCTCCTTAAGTGTGTGTCCTGTATCATCTTTTAAAGGAAAATAGGTGATATTTGTATAGAAAAGTGGTGGTTGTATTCTACATTCTTTCAATTTCCTGCACCATCCAAGCCAAAATTTAGGAAATCATTAAGTTTGTTGACATTTTTTAAAAGTAGTCCTGACACTAATGCTTCAAAATTATAAATTCTGTTACTTATCATGTTGTATTTTGTAGCCAGAATTAATAAATAGGACATAATCTAGGGATTGTATAAATTTTATATCATTTGATGCCATTTAGTTGTTACAAAGTGCCTATAAAGAGTATAAAAAGGTTAAAAGATTCTCACTGAAATTCCTGTCCTTGGCATTCAGCAGCTGATCACGATCTCCTTTCACCACCCTGGATGTTCATTTATATCTTAATCCCTCGGCAAGGATATGAAGAAACCCCTTGAGACATAATTTGAAGTTTCTGATTGGCCAATTTTCTATATTTGATTCATTAGTACAGCCATATATTTGGCCAAACATCTGCTTTGGAAGCAGTGCAAGCTGTTTTCATTGATAAATTCGGAGTTGTAAAACCTGTGGACATGGTCTTTTAACTGCGATGATCATACATACAGTCATGGGCCCCAGGGCATTGATTGGTGGGGGACAGTGGAAATTCACCCTGGGGGGGGGGGGGGGGAGAGAGAGGGGAGAGAGGGAGGACAGTGGGGGGAGAGAGGGAGGACAGTATATTAAAAGTCCCGGAAAGAATGCTGTATCCGACTGCCACTTTTTAAGGTTTTTAAGAAAAATGTTTGCAACCACTAACCAAAATTATTCTATCGAGTTTTGGGTGTACAGAAACTGAAAACTATCTTTAAAATCCACTTTTATGATGGTTTTCGGACTTGATTTCCCTTCTAAAAAAGTCCTCCCCTTCAGAAAATAGAAGGATCCTATTATAGTTGCCACTGCGCATGTACAATGACCGTGTTGGTCACTAATGGGGGAGTTGACAAGATCAGACGGACATGACTGAGGAAGTCATCGTATACCAAAAATGCTTGATTTTTCATGAAATAAATATCATGGAGTAATTTGAAGAATATGTCCATCATGATCCATATATGTTCTCCACCTTACTGGGTATGTAAGATTACATTATTGGTTAAATATTGAATGAGAAAAAGTGGCGGTCGGATACGACATTCTACCCATTTATTTTATATCTTAATCCCTCAGCAAGGATATGAAGAAACCCCTTGAGACATAATTTGAAGTTTCTGATTGGCCAATTTTCTATATTTGATTCATTAGTACAGCCATATATTTGGCCAAACATCTGCTTTGGAAGCAGTGCTAGCTGTTTTCATTGATAAATTCAGAGTTGTAAAACCTGTGGACAAGGTCTTTTAGCTGCGATGATCATACACACAGTCATGGGCCCCAGGGCATTGATTGATGGGGACAATGGAAATTAACCCTCAGAGGGGGGGGGGGGGGGCTGGGGAGAGGGAGCTGGGGAGAGGGAGGACAGTATATTAAAAATTATTAAAATACAAATTTTATTTATAACTAAATATGTTAGCCTATCCTGACAACTGAGGAGTAGGCTACCATTTTTTCTTGCAACATAAAAAATATTCATAAAATGCTCCGAAACCCACCACAGAGTGTCCATAGTCGAAACAAATTTGTGGCCCTTTGAAGCAGTGTCTACGAGCTCGCACCATCCCCGTCCATTGCCTCAATTGGCGTTGCATTGAGAGACATTCATTCCCTACTTTTTAGAGTGTTGGGGTGGAGGGGGACAATTTAACATTATTTGTTCCCGCACTATTTTTTTCAGTGCAAAATTTCTGCTGGCTGAACAAAAGTCTAAACATTCTTGGGGTGATAGATCTTTTGAAGTTGTGGCTCCACGCCTTTGGAATGATTTACCTCTGTACATTCGTGAATCTCAAACTGTTTACTCCTTCAAGAAAAACATAAAAACCCATCTTATGTGTATTGCCTATAAGGACTACTAACATTCATTTATGCATTTTTTTTCTTTTGTTTAGTATTATATTGCATTTGCTATTGTATTGTTATGCTATTGTATGATTTCTTGTTTACTGTAAAGCGCCTTGAGCACTTCTTGGTGGATATGTGCACATTATAAATCTTCTGTATTATTATTAAATTATTATTTTGATGCCCCATAACAAAATAGTGCCCCAAATATTATGTAAGCCTAACCCTGAATCCTTAGGAGGATTATGCAACCCCATAAAAGGTAAAAGCCGCACAGAAAATGTCTTTTGTGATATTGTTTCAATCTTACCTGTGTGGGGAGGCTGAAACTCGGTACTAAAATTCCATGAACAACTCAACTGTAATGACAAGCGCTAAGGTTCGAATTTAAAAATATCATTGTTACTAAGTCATTTTATTGAAAGAAAATCCAGATGTAACATTGAAGAAGTCCTAGAGTTTCGATGGTTGTGTGTCATTTCAAAGTCCATTTTGCTAAAGCAATTCTTAAACGTTAAATGTTGGGATTATTTCATTCAAAACACTTAATAGTCAAAAATGAGATTGTGAAATTCAAACCTCGCTGAGATGGTCATGGGATTCTACTGCCGAGTTTCAGCAGCTGCACACAGGTAAAAATTAAGCAATTTATGAATTTACACAAAGTATTTTTTTCTGTCTTAGCAATTTTTTTGGTTACTTGTCTTCATTGATGAAAATAATAACAAATGAGTTATTGCATTTTTGTGTGCATCATGCGACTTGAGTGTTGTTGATACATACATCCATACAATGTACAATGTAAACTCACGGCCAAACGCATCTATGTACTTGAGCATATTCCTTTAAGATTGGTCACATTTTTGAATGGCAGTGGGTCAGTTTAAAAATTATTTAAATGGAAATTAAAACAAGCTTTGGACTTTTACATGTAATTGCATTGGAAAGAGACCAGCACTGGAGTATTCGGCCAACATCATGCATTTAGATAAGTACATGCATTACAGTGTACAAAATGTCTGAGCTCATTCAGTGTGCAAACAATAATAATTCGTATTCCAATGGACTCTGCTCCTTGGTGAAGTGGTTCTTGTACTTATAGGTACACTAGTACACATAATTATGTACACGACCTTGTCTTGTAAGCTGCCACCCTCTTTATGAATTATCCATTTTTCCTGCTATTTTACCAGAATTTTTTTTTCATCAGAATATTATTTTAGTACTTGGAAAACAAATACTACATGTATGAGATATGTTACACAATACACACTGTATTTGTCAGAATCTTGGTTTAATTATAACATACCTGTAAAATGAATTTATGATGATATCCACTATAATCTAATTCCTTCCCACAAGTAAAATTGCAATGTTCTGACGAAAAAAGAAAATTACTGGTAAAAAAATGAAAAGACAAGTGAAATATCTTTAAGTTGGTTTATTCATTAACCAGTATTTGACATGTTCTCATTCGTGTCATAATGTCGGCTGGCAGATGTATTTATTTACATTGGAAAGACAAATAAAAGTGAAAGAATCTAGTGACTGAATTATTTGAGTTTACAGGGAAGGTTCATATTGGTTATGTGATGCTCAATGACGTATACCATCACTCCATAATCGCTCAACTCAAACAAATTTATGTACATGTACCCATACTATTGGCTTTTGTAATTTTTGATAAACATGAAAACGGGGTTGGAAAGTGGATGTAGAAGGGTTAAATATGCAAATTCATCAACCCACCTACATGTAGTGTACATACGTACATGTAGTGTACATACATGTAGTGTACATACATGTACATGTAGTGTACTAATACATGTACATGTACGGTACATATAGGTCTGAATCACCATCGTGTTGAAATTATAAAATTGCTGGCAGGAAAAGATGTACACTGTGAATGCATACTGTACATGTAGTTTGCAATTTAGAAACTTATTGTATTGAACAGATCTGCAGAACTGTGCATAATTTGTCTTCCTTAATGGGAAGAAACCAGGCAGACATCCGTTCATTCCTTTGACAAGAGTTTATCCATGAATAATTATCGCTCCAGGAAAAGTTTAAAAGTTCAATGTATACATTAGAATTTTTTTACCATAGGCCGTTCATCGATTTGAATGGGATAGATTTCTAAAAAAGCAAGCACTTTTGAGTAAATTCAATCATGTAGGAGTAATGTTTGCTTGTGGTGAACCGCAAATCTCTCTTCATGCCGCATTTTCCAGGATCTGAAGTGATGTGGTTTTTAATACATTTTATGGCTGATAAATATCTCAATTATAACATCCAGCTTAAATCACTCTGTGTGCGGTCTAGGGCATTGTGCCCTTATAATTTCATGGCTTACATACACAAGTACATTTATAAGCAATAGTGAAAATGGTTCCTTTGATCATGTTAATTTCGTTTGTCCGAATTTTATTGGGGATTTATATTCATTCGCGAAAGTTGCTAACCATTTTGCGATTCAAATCCACTTATTTCTATCACTGATGTCACATAAAGTTACTTTTGTGTAGTAGTTTCTGAACAATTTTGTTTCACCTAGTAAGCTTGGGCGATATCGAATTTATTTATTTATTTATTTATTTATTTATTTAAAAAAAAAAAAAATTTCCTTTTTTTGTTTTCCTTTTTTTCCCTTTTTTTTCATCCACGATATTTCTGCAAACATATATCGCGATTTTTGGTATGTACCCCTCTACAAGTGTCACAATAAATCACAAATTCGTTTGCAGAGTGGTGCATGTACATGTACATGTATGAAGTACATGTAGTTTCACTTTTGTTTCTCACTTCCAAAAGCTGAAAAGACTGTTCTAATTTTGTTTCCATAGAATTTTTGACTTGAGTCAAAATTTTGTTTTAATCGCGATATGTTTTTTAATCACGATTTGCCCTATCTTGATAACTTAAAAAGGTTCTTGATATCGTAATTGAATAAAAAAAGGTTTCGCGATATTCAATATTATCATGTTATCACCCAAGCTTATCACAAAATTCACAATGTGCAATTTTAACATTTCCTATTTAAAATATAAGTATTACCTATGCACACAAATATTTTAGGTAAAAATATTACAATGCAAAGTATTTTTTGGGGGTCAAAATCGTTCCCTGAGTAGTAGGGTCAAACCTGTATAAAGTGGCCACAGATGGAACCAATGAAAACTGGACAGGTGACTGCAGTGTGCAGGTTTTTAAATTGTATGTAGTAATCCTTGAGCTGAAGAGTTGTCCAAGGCTACTGTATACCAGTTTCAGGGGGAGGGGGAGAGGGCTGCAAGTCTCCCACGCCTTGTTTAAAGGGGGACTGACATGGATTTAAATCAAACAGTTAAATATGTGATCGTTTTATTCTTTTATATCAGTAAAAGATCAATAAAATTTTTGTTTTGTGTTTTTATTGTTTTTGAGAGTGTTAGTTTACCATTGTAAAAATGCCCCCAACTTTTGCGCCCTGCACGGAGGAGCTGTTCGTGACGTCATGTCGGGAAGAGAAATTCGGCTCAAAACTCGGCTCAAAATGATCGCTGCACAAAACTATGTGAGCCGATGGACCTGACCACTTTACTCTTGTCAGTCGAACTTTGCTCGTCCAAATACGGCGATTTTTGGGTCACTTGGGAACAGATGAAGGCTAACACCGTCTTTGGTGGTGTTGTTGCATCCTGCAGAAACACATCTTCCCGGCATTTTATTAGTTCCGGAAACAAAAATCACGGAAGAAATGAAATCGACGCTACGTGTGAAACGTTTGTATGTACATGTGCATCATGTACACATCGGATCTTCCCGACCTTACGTCACATATCTTATGCAAATGAAGCTTCCACCATGGGCGGGGTTGCCTCCCCCAAACACTTCAAACATTGTTTTAAAATACTTGTACTCAGAAATCAATGATTAAATAGACACAGGTGTGTCTCAAAAACAATATTTTATTACAAAACGCCTTAAGTACACACACAATAAAGGATGTCAGTCCCCCATTAATTTCTATAATGCATGTATATTTATCAGACTTATTTGTGTGCCCCACTTTTTTTGTTAGTGTCCCCCCAGTTTTATTTATTTATTTTATTTAGATCATTTTACAGGCAGTAATACAAAAATATATAATTCATCAATAATTAAAAAAACATTAAACATCTCAATTCATAAAAATGTATGTACATCAAAATAGCCTTTAAACTTAACCCTAGTGATAGACCATTTGAAACCATTCAAAATTTCCACTTTCAAAAATGGCCATTGGTTTTGTACACACATGGTGATACCATTTCAACAGTGTTGGTAGCAAGCTTTACTACATGTAGGCCTACCATTCAAATCCATTCAAATGCATAGAGGGTCCATTGATTCACCACTTAGAAGTATCCAAACAAGGTTTTGTATTAGCTGTACTACCATTTGGAAAGATCCAAACAAGGTTTTGTATTAGCTGTACTACCATTTGGAAAGATCCAAACAAGGTTTTGTATTAGCTGACCTACCATTCAAAACCATTTGGGGGAATCAATACTGTACACAGTTATTTCACCATTCAAAACCACAAAAGCGAATGGTTACAAATGTTGCATCAACTTGTATGAAAAAGGTACCAAAAGTAGGAGGGTTAAATCAAAAACAAAATACAAGCAAAAAACTACAAAAAGAGACAAAGGAACTGACAAACGAACAACCAAAGAGAAACAAGCAGACAAAATGAAGACAGAAAACAAACAAGAGAAACACACAATATAACAAGTGGACAAAGTGACAGAAAAGCACAAGATTACAAATATCAAGGTTAAGGAAAGAATTATAAAAATTATTGCTCATGTTCCCCTCCCCCCCCCCCCTCTGTTTTTGAGACACTGGATTCACACCAGGTCTGGCTACATGTAACAAATTGGTACTGCCTGACAGGGGGCATCCAGGTGACTAAAGAACCTGATCGTGGCAGTATAAGTCTGTTCAGTACAGTTGTTCTAGAGTTTGCTTGTAATACACAGTGCTGGAATCCTGTACTCCTCATCTTCTCTCTGGAGTGACCTTTACTAAGATTGCTGCAAGCAATATGGTTTGCTGGTGTCCTCTGACAGTCTCAGTTTGGCGCTTGTCCCGGAAATGCCACATGGAACATTCTTTTCTCATAGTCTTTGGCCCTTGTCATACATGTACATGTAAATGTCAATATGTTCAACCTCGGGTTGAATGCTTGCTGTGTCATTGCAGATGAAGGTGATGTCTGCATCAGGATTTGGTAGGGAGATTTTTACAAAGTTGTTTACAGGTACCCGGGTATCCGAAGATTTCCAATTTTCGGCTACATGTATCCGGTTCCCGAAATAACTGAAAACGCACAGCCTTACAGGGAGTTGAGACCGAGACTACATAGTGTACATGTACATGTGTACAAAATGTGGTCTCGAGACCTTCAGCAATATGTATGTAGTCCCCCCCCCCCAAAAAAAAAAAAATTTTTTTTTTAAATAATAATTGGGGGAGGGGGAGGGGGAAGGACACTGATTGTGCCCAAATGGGCAGTTAGTAATCAAGTAAATGTACATTGTAATGATTAGATCTTCCTCAGAAATATGATTTACACCAGAAATATGTATTTATGTATGGTCGAAACACAAACAGAAACCACCAAAAGAAAAGTTGAGTGTGACTGTAGTTTTATAATACAAAGCTTGTAGCCACAGGCGTTGATGCGTATTTTTAAGTATTCTTACCTTCAGAGATAGATTTTCAGCACCTTTTCTTTCATCACAGCCATCGGAAGCTGAGCTCACCTTCCCAAATCTAAACAGACTAGTGGGGCACTATGGGATGTAATCCCTGAACCTAATCTTATGGTAAGCTGTGAGTTGATGTCTGCAGGCTGGTGGTAGAGTGGACTACTCTTGGTGACAGGACACAAGAAAGGCAGGATTTTGATGTTTGATAAAACACATGATAAAACCCCTCCTATCGAGTGACCATACAGTATTATTCAAGGGGTTTTGAATGATAAATGTACATGTACTATGCAGTCATGCCAAATAATATCGTGTGGTGAATGCCCTTATACTGTACACATGTAGTACAAATGTATGTTTTCTGTACAATTCACCAAAAGATGAAATGGCTTTGTTTACAAAATTGTGATGTGGTCATGTTTTCTGACCATCGGTATGCGTGCTCACAGGTTACAGGTCACATCGTCTCATTGATCTTGGGGCTGTGCGTTTTCGGTTATTTCGGGAACCCGATACCTGAAATTTTAAATCTTTGGATACCCGGGTACCCCTAAACAATTTTGTAAAAACACAAATACTCATGAATGTATAAAATAACCAATGCAAACAAAAGTTTCAAACAAAACCGGCAAGTACATTGTATGTGAAAGACTGTCAGCAAATGTTACTTCTAAAGCCTTCATCCAAGTTTTCTTCATTTTGTTAGCCAAAAAATCAGAGACGTACATGTACATTATTTTGTGTGGCTTAAAATGTTCAGTCGGAATTTTAAAAAGTCGTTAACGGGTAATTGGAACCTAAAAATGGAACCGGGTAATGACATTTTCAGTCGGGTATCCGGATACCCAGATACCCGGCACAGCCTTAGTTGATCTCCATCATCACTATAATAGAGATAAATACATCATCTATAAACGATGTCATGGGCGGATCCAGAACATATTTTAGAGGGGGGGGGGGGGCTGAGAATCAAAAATAAATTATTTTTCAGTACTACAAAGGGTGCCGCCACTTCCTATGCGCAACGGTACAGTACTAAGTAGGTCACCTCCTTATGTTTATCCCACACACTGTGGGAATGGGAGTGCGTTCTCCCCTCCCCTCCACCTCTCTCTTTTTCTCTCCTTTTTAAATTTTTTTTAATTTTTTTTTTTAATTTTTTTTTTAATTTTTACGATTTTAGAGGGGGCTACAGCCCCCTTAGCCCCCCTGGATCCGCCAATGGATGTTGACCTGTGAAGTGATCAAAAATGAAGTCATCAAAAATCAAAACCATCAAAATGGAACGTGTCTTCAAGGTATTTCATGGGCAGTTTCAGAACCAGCTCCACTTGTTTTACCCATACGTAGGATATTAAGACATACTTTATTTTTTCTTACAACACACCTGCAGGGTACATTACATGTACGTGTAAGTGGTCTGCTAAAAACTACACACATGTTGACTCAAAGCTTACATACGTGTATGTACCTGGTGTGAAGTATGGTAAGAGACAAATATATTTATTTGGTTGGAAAAGTGCTTTCATTTTAGAGAAAATCTGAAAACTAGTTCACTTTCCCACAATCTCATTTTTTTCAATAAATAATCTCTTTTGAGTTATGGAATTCTAAAACAGTTGTTGGTTATACACGTAATTGACATTTTGACCAATTACAATGTATTGCCATGGTCGAGCGGTTTAGCGTATCGTTATTTGTGTTCTGATGGCAGAGTCGTCATAATGTGGTTCGAATCCCGACCGCGACCGGGGTACTTGTGTCCTTGAGCAAGACACTTTACCATAATTGCTTCGCTCCACCCAGGGGTAAATGGGTACCTGTGAGGGCAGAGTTGGTTGTTGTGTTTGATTAGCCCTATATGCGCTGTAATGGCAGCAATTGTAGCTGTATACTCCCCAGGGAGCTGAGATGGTTTCAGGAATGATCTATGCGCCTGATGGGCAGGGGTAATAATATAATGCACCTTGAGCACCAGTTTGATGGATACGTGCGCTATATAAGTCCACATTGGGCTTGGGCGATATCAGTTTTTTTCATCCACGATATATCGTCAAAAATGTATCGCGATTTTCAATAATATTGCGATTATTTTTTTCCACGCATAAAGCCGATAATAACAGGGATGTACCCATCTACAAGCATCACAATAAATTGCTAGTGCTTATCTGAGAGACATGTGCAATCGCGCCGTTCACGAGTGCACCATGGCCATTGGCAAATTCATTTGCATAATAATTATGTGGGCCGGTTACTGCGTCGTGCGTCCCAATCAAATCATCAGCCCGAGTTCACGCGATTCGTGACTAGGTTTAAACTATGTGATTGTGACAGGCCATTTGCACTTGTACTCCTACTATTTTAAACAAACGTCAATCGTTATCAAGAGTACGTGTATGTGTTTTGTCACCAGACAAGAGTCCTAGTATGGTATAATAGAATCCCCCAACTTTGATCGAGCTGCTGTCGATCCATGCTGTGATTTAATTCATGACTAATGTGAGCACAGTGCACCTGCAGTTGCTGCAAATGTTATTTTGTTGTCGATTTTTAAGATAACGCCCATATTCTGCAAATATTTAAATATGCACGATATAATGCATGTGGTGCACCAGCCAGAGTCACAGACCACCATGGCTAGACAGTGAGATGTAAGCATTGTCCACACATTGTTGGATCAAATACCCAAGACTTAATCCATCTGAATAGATGTCTTTGAGTGGCGGTGGATTTTAAGCAACGTCCTGTCAGGCGGCTCCTTACGTGATCTGACAGTTGGCTTACCGCAGAAGTAGTTCGATTTTGTTTCCCACTCCCGAAAGCTGAAAAGACTTCCCTAAGTTTTTTTTCCATAGAATTTCTGACCCAACTGACAATCGAGGATTTTTTAAAATTGTGATGTATTTTTTTCTTCGCGATATATTTCTTTCATCGCGATTTGCCAATATCTCGATAATTTGAAAAGTTCTCGATATCATAATCGAATAAATTAAAATATCGCGATATTCGATATTATCGTGTCATCACCCAAGCCTAGTCCACATTATTATTATTATTATTATTATTATTATTATGTTCTTTTCTGCTTCAATATCCTTGTTGAATATATGCCAAACAAATTAAACCAATAGTTCACAGGTGTACTGGGCTAAGTAAACCTTTGATCATTTAAAAATGCACATAAAAATGTATGAATCATTGTAACATAATCTGATCCATTGTCCCTTTGGTGTATAGTAAAGCACTGATATGTGGTGACCTAGTTCCATGGAGGGTGACACTCTAGCTCCAAAATGTGACATTTATACTCATTGGGGTTTTGTTAGTCATCCAGATCCGGGTAAAGTTGGTAATTTAAGTGATTGCCAGCGATTGTTGACTCCAAAAACTTCTCAGAAAGTGTTTGGGCAATGGGGCTCAGGTTTCCTGGTACAGTATTTGATTACTATTTAATAGCATACATTATAATGTGGTGTACTTTTTCATGGATATGCAAACACTCCCTGGCTCAGTGTATACATGTACCTTAGTATAGTTTGAATAGACCTTTATTACACTGCGGTCAGATTCCCTTTACATGTATGTGCAATGAAGAATGCAGTGCTGATTCTCATTGAATAAAAGGTGCCAGACTATTTCCCCTCCAGCCTCGCTTTGGTCACATGGAAGAAAATCAAGATGGTTGCACCGTGATGAAGTCTATAGGGCTTTTTCTCTGGATGAGTTTACAAGTTTGCTGAATTTTGCTGATGAGGCAGTGACAGTTGTGTTGGCATTAGATAACGACCTTGTGCAACTGTGTCACCAATCACCTTCTCACAATAATAGCTCACAGCTTGACTGGATAATGTTACTACACTGTACTACATGTACATGTACAACAACTTCCGTCAAAAGTGCAAACGTTTTTTGTTGAAAGTTTTGTTGAAATTGTTTTCAAATCATGAAACAATGACCGATTTATGTCAGTGTGACGTAAAACACCAACTACATGTAAGCGTATACATGTAAGTCAGCATGACTCTCCCAGTCTCACTTTGTGCAACGGCCAATTGTAACAGCAAGCATGCGACTCACATACTAGTATACACACATGTACGTGCTGGCCCAATGTTATTATATAACGCCCAAGTAGATCCTTGTCATTTGATTGGAGGATTGTAGGTCATGCGGCATTCATTAATCAAACCATTACATGGCCTAATGTACGTCATCATCCGTGCATTTTGGTGCCATTCACCGTGCATTTGTGTTCCATCCCATTTGATCTATTGCACGCTAGACCACATCATGCATTATATACACAGCTCAGTAAAAAAGAATGCCCTCTTTTGACAAGACAACCATTCGAGCAAACCGTGCGTCATAAGCCGAAAAATAAACTAGTGGATGCCAGAATACAATCTTGTATATTTTGTTTATTCTTATAGTTTTCTCCTCCAATCAAATGGCAAAGATCTACTTGGATGTTATATTTATAAAACAACTAATGAATGTTTTGCATTTGTGCAATGGAGAGAATATTTTCACCATTGCACTCATAAACATTCAGTATTTGTATACTATTGCATGATTGTCATGGTTTGATGATGTCATGTCTAAATACACATAGCAACTTTAGAACGAAATACAAATTTCTCATGTACTTCACGCACAGAATTCATCACAAACCACAAACAGAATCTGAGTAAATTGTGGTGCCAAGAATGCCTACATGTAGGTATTGTTTAGCTTTGAAACCAGAAAATGGATTTTAATCAGCAGAATTGGTCCCTTTTAATCAGAATTCAAGTTTAAAAACAGGTTGTTGTATTTATCTTTTTATAGAAAAACAATTTATTTGATTTTAGGAGAAAATGACATTTTTCAGGATGATTCATACTCCATGTACCTTTACCAACTTCACATCAAGTTAGCAGAAAAAGGTTTTATAAAAAGTTGAAACATCTTGGAAAACAGAGATCCTCTTTATAATCAAACATTTGTGAGTTACATGTGTACAATTGGTGACTCGCAGATAACCCCCTCATTACATGCACGTAATTTGGGTGTTATATTTGACTCGACAATGACTTTAAAACCACTGTTCGCATATCATCATTTCATATCAGAAATATAAGCCGAATTAGAAAATACTTGAATAAAAGTGCTGACTGAACAAATTATACATGCGTTTGTCACATCACGGCTCGATAATGGGAATGCTCTCCTTTACGGTCTCCCGCAGAATCAAATATCTCGTCTTCAGCACATACAAAACACAGCAGCTCGTGTTGTAACTTTGTCCAGAAAGTCATGCCATATCATGCCAATCTTGAAAGAACTGCACTGGCTTCCTGTTTCACAGAGAATTGTTTTTAAACTTATGCTAATTGTTCACAAATCTTTTAATAACATTGCTCCAATTTATATTTCTGAACTGCTTAAAGTCTACACTCCATCATGCAATTTGCGCTCCAGCAACATGTCACTCCTAAAGGAACCAACTTCAAAACGGAATTGGGGTGATAGGTCGTTTTCTGTCGCAGCTCTGAGACTCTGGAATCATCTTCCAACTAAACTCAAATCTTGTCATAGTATAACCAGATTCAAGTCGATGCTTAAAACTCATCTTATGTCACAACTCTTCAAAGATGATGTATATTTGTAATTGCATTGTGTACATGTAGGTACATGTATCTCGGTACAAATTGTTTTTTCCCCCTATGCTATCATTGTATATTGTTTGTATTCATGTTGTTTCTTTGTTTCCGCGCCTTGAGCGCCCAGCAGGGTGGATATGTGCGCGCTAAAAATCTTTATTATTATTATTAATTATTATTATGTATACTTGCATGTACTGTATGGTCATACATGTACACGTGTATGTATGTGTAAATTTTGCTAGCAATACCTCAGAAATAAAAGAAATCGTTATTACTGCCCAGAAATAAAAGAAATCGTTATTACTGCCCAGAAATAATTTATGGAGCACTTGGGGTTTTTCTACCTCCATGCTTTGGCCTTACATGGATCAGAGGTAGAGTTGGTCAACAAAAGCACCCACAGAAGTTGAAGTTTTTTATTTGGAAAGTACAAAAGATAAATCAAACTTTAACTGTAGCCCACATGGGATCCTTTTCCAGGAGGAGCTGTCTTTAGTAACCACAACATTCTTCTGTGCTTTCAATTTTTAAAATTAAGTTTCCTTAATATGGACTGGTAATTTTCTGTTATTTCTTATTTTATTTCTTATATTATTTCTTAACATTCCTTATATGTTTTGTTAGATCAGAAACATTGCAAAAACCTCCTTTCACAGGCAATTTAGTGGCAGTATTTCTTTTTAATCAAACACTGCCTCAGCTGTAAATAATAAAATAAATAAATAAAAGGTGTCCTCTTTCGGCTGCTCCGTCGCCACAGCGGACATGATCCGCATATTTGATTTGGCATCTAGGTTTTACGCCGGATGGCCTTCCTGACGCAACCCTCCCATTTATCCGGGCTTGGGACTGGCACTAAGCATGATGCACTAGCTTGTACATCCCCAGTGGCTGGGTTCAATTCGGCCCTCGCAGCAATTATGGTAAAGTGTCTTGCTCAAGGACACAAGCACCATGGTCGCGGCAAGGCTTCGAACCCACACACTCTGACGAGTCGGCCATCAGAACACAAATCCGATGCACTAAACTGCTCGACCATGGCACCCCACAAAATAAATAAATAAAAGTAAAAAAAAAAATTTTAAAAAGAAAACAATAGTATGTATTTTAAACATTTCTGGGTAGGGAAACAATTCAAGGCATCTGTCTGGCGAACTGGTCTATTTTCTACACTTGAACTAGAAATACATTTAGTCTTCAGTCCAACTAGCCTTTTTTCAAGGATTTTGCAGAAGTTGAAATTTATTTCTCAATGGAGTGTTGCAGATTTTCAAATTAAACCAAAATAACAGAATTTTGTTGATTTGGAGTAAATAAGTTTTAAAAAATCCTTAGAAATTACACTGGAATTTGTAAATTTCCTTAGAACATCAACTTGCAGCTAAAAATGTTAAATAAGGAGAACCTCAACATGTAACTAAAAATAGGAATATTTATTTGACACAATGCCAATTCCATTCTTTAAGACTTCAACATACATCCATTTGTACTGTAACCTTTTCAATACCTTCTCCTGTCCCATGGGATTTACAGCATACTGTTTTAATGGGTTAATGACAGACAGCAGCCAGTGTGAATAGCTTGCTATGACCCTCAAAGGTGGCCCAGTATTTTCCCCTGAATCCCCTATTGGAATAATAACCGTGACCTATAGGTTGACAGGGCTGAGGAGTGTTCATAATATTTTTGGAGGAATAGAAAGCTGTGACAAAACGCATACCACTGCAGTATTTCTTGATTGACTTTTTTTCAAGTTGGTAATGGAGATCTATATCAGTGAAAACCATGTACCCCAAATGGACCTTTTTTTATTCAAGTTCAGTGAAATTTATTTCAAGATGTTAACAAACAACAAAACAATACAATATTTAACCAGATCATACAATATACAAAAGTAATTATTTGAATTATGAGTAACTTATCAATATAGACTTTAGTACTGTAAATACATACAATATAAATTGATTCATAAATAATGTTATTATTTATTACTTTGTTTGGGTGATTTGAATAATATTATTTATATGTTTGTTGTTGGTTTATATATATTTTGATTTGCATAATATTATTTGTATGTTTGTTGTTGGTTTATATATATTTTTGACATTGTGACAAGTTTTCAAATCCTTTTTGTGGTGTTGGGTGGTAAATGGGGTGATTATTCGAGCTGTAATTCTCAGAGAATGTTTTGGACGTTCTGTGTTTTATAGGGAAGGTAGTCATTGTAGATCATTTTTAATAAAACCTGATAATATAATTACCAATAAAATGATTTATGAATGTTTTTGCTTACGTTTCTCATGACTTACCGTACATTCCGCTTTGACTGAGCTGAAACTTAAATTACATGTTGGTTGTTTAATGTATAAATCTTGTTTTAAAGAAAGTACATCTGTAAGCATACTCAGTCATACTGTCACAGAAGCAGTCAAGCCAACATTACTAATGTTCTGTTGTACAATGTATACGTGCTCAGAAAGACTGTTTCGCAAGTACTTACATATGTACCAAAGCGTGCAGTGCAATCCGATTTGTGCAAAGCATGCTGGTCTAGCTAATGATCAAAGTACTGCAAAACTGACCATGGCCTGATTTCACAGAGCTGTTTTAGCAGAAAATACTGCTGAGCAAATTTATCTGCTGAGCGCAAATTAGCTGAGAACCAGCCAGAAGCAATATATACATTACGTAGCTACATGTATTTGGCTGGTAACCTATTTTTGTTGGGCACAAATTTTCTGTGCCCAGCAAATTTGTGTGCTTAGATCTATGAAATTGCATGGCCTCATACAGTAACTGCCCAGATGTGGGGGTGCCATGGTCGAGCGGTTTAGTGCATTGATTTGTGTTCTGATGGCTGAGTCGTCAGAGTGTGTGGGTTCGAAGCCTTGCCGCGACCATGGTGCTTGTGTCCTTGAGCAAGACACTTTACCATAATTGCTGCGAGGGCCGAATTGAACCCAGCCACTGGGCTATGTACAAGCCAGTGCATGCTTAGTGCCGGTCCCATACAAGCCCTGATAAATGGGAGGGTTGCGTCAGGAAGGGCATCCGGCATAAAACCTAGATGCCAAATCAAATATGATCCACTGTGGCGACCCCTAACGGGAGCAGCCGAAAGAGGACAACAACAGTAACTGCCCAGATATTGTCTCTCAGTGTTATAACAGCACTGAACAACTGTTATCCATACGGTCATGTGCATGTACATGTACTTCTGGTGCTCAGTTTGATAACACAACTGTTTGATTATATGTGTAAACTACACAGTAAATACACAAGAAAATGTGAACAATAATCCAAGATGCAATGTGTACATATGTATACATGTACATGTATGTATATTTACAATAGATGCTATCAACAACTGCAGACCCTCTACAAGTTAGGGTTTTTGTGCTACACATGCATACTGTACACTATAGCCATGGTAACCCTTACGAAAATGTCCTGTGGTACTTCTGTGGTACTTCTGTGGTACATGTAGATACCACAGAAATTACCACAGGAAAAGCAAATATCATCAGAGTACCACACACATTTATGTGGTAATGCCAACGCTGGGTATCCCAGTCCTGTGGTATTCTTGTGGTACATGTAGATACCACAGAAATTACCACAGGAAAAGCATTATCACCGGAGTACCACACAAATTTATGTGGTAATGCCAATGCTGGATATCCCGGTCCTGTGGTATTCCTGTGGTACTTCAGTGGTACATGTAGATACCACAGAAATTACCACAGGAAAAGCATTATCACCGGAGTACCACACAAATTTATGTGGTAATGCCAACGCTGGATATCCCGGTCCTGTGGTATTTCTGTGGTACTTCAGTGGTACATGTAGATACCACAGAAATTACCACAGGAAAAGCATTATCACCCGAGTACCACACAAATTTATGTGGTAATGCCAACGCTGGATATTCCGGTCCTGTGGTACTTCAGTGGTACATGTAGGTACCACAGAAATTACCACAGGAAAAGCAAATATCATCAGAGTACCACACAAATTTATGTGGTAATGCCAACGCTGGGTATACCAGTCCTGTGGTATTCTTGTGGTTGGGTATTTGCATGGGGTATAGATTTCATAAGAAAGTTATTATTATTCACTTTAGATTTAGTAGGATTTCCCGGCTATTTTAAAAGATTTTTCATTCAAATTTACCAGCTATCATGCATTCAATTTCATCCACAAAAAATTTCACACACAACCAATTTTTTAACAAAACCAATTCATTTGCCATTCAATTTTAAAGTTTTGTCACCCTCATTTAGTCACCAGGTCAAGAACACAAAGCTGTTGCTGAATGGCAGCATTCAAATTCGTCTTACATAAATTAGAAGAATTTGATTTCACAATTGGCGTAGACTAGACAAAATTGAATACTCTGGGACAAAAACAGTGTTTGAATTTACTTGCCATTGTTTGAATTTACTTGATGAAATTAACAGCCAATTTATTTGTTGAAGTTAACTGTTGATATTGTCTGACAAAAGATGAAATAAACATTTGAAGTGCACTAAACCAATGTTGATGGACAAATTCGAATTTGTTCTGTGATTTCTGTCATCAGTAAGATTCATTTAAAAGGGAAAAAATAAATGTATACAGGTTTACCACAGGAGCGTACCGCAGGTACCAGACACCACAGGAACATTACCGCAGGTACCTAATGGGTTATTGCATGTACCCATTCATTTCAACAGGCCAGTGTACTAGAATCGTATTTTGTAAGAATTGTAACTGGACCCAATTGTAAGTGGAAAATAATTTTCATAGGCAACAAAATATTGCATATTTTATTCTTTGTAACTTTATTTATGTTTTTCACTATGCATGATATTGTTTTACTCTTTTTGGGTACTCAGAATTTTTCTTGAAATGTTTTGACTTTTTAAAAGATATTGTTAGTACTTATCACAAAAAACTTGCCCTCCATTGACTTTGTACACATCATCTATGCAAGGGAACTTGTTTTTTTTTATGCGTGGCCATGTGACGCAGAGTACCAATGATTTGCACCAAGCCTGTACAGCAGTACAGGATAAGGCTTGTATGATGCATGTTACCAGCTAAATAACTGTTTATTCAGTGCACATGTTTGAAATGTTATATTGGCTTGTATATTTGTAACAATTTTGTCAATTTAAGTATTGAAATATAGCCCACTAGTGATTATAGTTACTGTAGATTAATAGAATAGAATCAGATGGAGTTATGCTGCCATGAATTTGCTCTGTAGTCTGACATAACTGCACTAATTAAGTGACTAGTTACGTTACCTGATGATGGTACTAGTACTAGTATACATGTAGGTATTGTACTATTGTATTATCATGTACATGTACATGATGTAGTGTACAATACACACAGTTTACATTCATGATGGAAGGCCGCATAACGTTAGAACCATGATGGACAAGACATGAACAGGAAGAAAGGTAAGAATTCCATATATACTCAAGCCTGAGAACCTGATGTGCACATTTTGTCGCAGTTTTCACGAATTGATGCGACTGCTCAAAAATTAAATTGATTTTAAAATTAATTTTACTTTTTTAATTATCAAAGTTTAGAAGGTACTTACTGATACCTTTCTTTCTGCCAAATTTCAAGTCTTGAAACACCTACATTACGTTGGTTAGAACTGTGTCTCCTACATTGTTGGATATGTTTGATATGAGAATATGGCAATAGTAACATATCAAAATATCTATCTTTGTTTACTTTAGAGTGCTTCATGGATCGTCCCATCCAGATGAGAGCTAATGAGGAAGTGAAAGCTCCGTTGAGGCTGTGAAGTTTAAGAAGTACATGTACAAATGTATATTTCAGAAAAAATACAGGACATTAATAGACTAATAAGGAAACAGATAAATTAGTAAAATTGAGTTTGTCATTGGTGATTCGGATGAAACTTTCTCTAAAAATGAACATTTTTGATTGACCAGTCGATATTAATAATGTCCGCTATTTTCTCTCTACAGACCAAAAACCTATTTCTTGTATTGTCTATCATACTACAATAGAGGGAATTTTGAAGGGATAAAAATGTTAATTATAAATGTTAATTATAAATGTGGAAAACGCAAACACCTACATGTAAATGTGCTACTGTGCCAGTGACATCGCTGATTACATTTGGTAGAAATTTTATCTAGATCCATTTTAGGTGCTTGCCTTTTCCACATGTTTATAATTAATAACTTTACACTGTTAATTAAGAAGATTCTAGGAGCTTGGTGTGTTTGTGATTTACAAAATTTCAATCCCTTCAAATGCTATTGTGTGATAGAAAATACAAAAAATAGGTTCTTTGGTGACTTTAATTAGTAAGTAAGACTAATTGCGGTGACACCATGTGGAATCTCATTTGAGTAGTAATTAGTTCTGAAAAGAACTGGAGGTACAACTCGATGTTTCAATCAGTATGCTCTGATCGTCCTCAGGAGAATGCCGGACTCTGGAAAATGTTGCTGCTTAATTACTTTAATTAGTGCTTGCCATTTCCACATGTTTGTGATTAATGACTTTAAATTGCCAGTGCCCAGTGCCTTCGCTGATTATATTTGGCAGAAATGTTATCTATCCAATTAGGTGCTTGCTTTTTCAACATTTATGATTAAAAACTTTACATTGTTACTAAGATGATGAAAGTGTCTGAAAGACAATTTTTGCTTCCTTTATAAAAGCCTGGAGCTTTTGTGATTAACAAAATTTCAATTAAATAGGTTCTTTGGTGACTTTAATTAGTGCTTACCTATTCTACAATTTATGATTAATGACTTTACATTTTTACTTAAGATGGTTAAGGTGTCTGAAAGACAATTTTTGCTTCCTTTAAAGAAGCTTGGTGAGTTTGTGATTAACAACATTTCAATCCTTTTAAAACCTATTGTCTGATAGAAAATACAATAAATATGGGTGACTTTATTTAGTTTTTGCAAAGGTCATATCATTAATTAACTTGAATTTAATTTATTAAGTTGAAAAGAAATGTTATAACAAAACCGCAATATAAACTGCAATATTCACAGTATTATGGAATTTAGATCCATCCAGTTATTGCCATTGCTCAACTTCCTAATGAGATGGTTTTCACCAACAAAGCTTTTAATTTACATGCATATGGATTGAAGTCCAGTTGTTGAATGATGCCATTGTAAAACATTTTTAAATGGTTAAAACTCTTCAGTGACTATTAAAACATATGTTAAAGAGATACTACATCTTTGGTAAGTGTTTGGTTAATGCATCCATAATTTATAAGAGTAGAGATGTGTGTATAATAACAAATAACTTGTGAGAATTTCAGCTAGTTTTGTTGGGCTGTTTACGAGAAAAAAATAGTGTAAATTGCATTCAGCCTTTTTGTGTACACATTGTAATGGTTAAAAAATTATCACGCGCATGATAATTTTTGAAATCACAGTTCTTTGCCTATTTTCATTTAAAAAAAGCACAATACTTCAGACGGTATCTTCACAGGATATTTTGTTATTTATACTTTTTAAAATATTTATTACATGTGTTGTATTCTGAATTTTCTCCTGGGCATCACAGAAACATTACCACAAGTTACATGCCTGTGGTAACAAGCCTGTGGTAACGTGCCTATGGTACCTGTGGTAATGTTCCTGTGGTAATGTTCCTGTGGTAACTGTCTGTGGTACCACAGGAATGTTACCACAGACACGTTACCACAGGAACATTACCACAGGTACCATAGGCTCGTTACCACAGGAACATTACCACAGGTACCATAGACATGTTACCACAGGCTCGTTACCACAGGAACATTACCACAGGAACATTACCACAGGCATGTAACTTGTGGTAATGTTCCTGTGGTACCTGTGGTAATGTTCCTGTGGTAATGTTCCTGTGGTACCTGTGGTAATGTTCCTGTGGTACCTGTGGTAATGTTCCTGTGGTACCTGTGGTAATGTTCCTGTGGTAATGTTCCTGTGGTACCTGTGGTAATGTTCCTGTGGTAATTTTTCTGTGGTAACGTTCCTGTGGTAATGTTCCTGTGGTAATGTCCCTGTGGTAATGTTCCTGTGGTAATGTTCCTGTGGTAATGTTCCTGTGGTAATGTGCCTGTGGTAATGTCCCAAAAAACCACAGGACAATTCCTGTGGTAATGTCCTGTGGTATTTTTTGTGGTAATACCACAGGACATTTTTGTAAGGGAAATGCCTGATTGATTACCTAGGTGTGTCACAATGATTGGCACCACACAATGACTTCATTTAAGTTTCCCTAGCTTACGTAGGTATTCTGAATGTTGTTGAAGGACAAAAGCACTCATTGTCCAGTAAGACAGGGATTTGTGGGTTTAGCTGGGTCATGTTGACCTTGAATGGGTAAATACAGGGTGATGGGGTTTAACATCAATATTAGATGTTGGAGTTGGGGTGGGGGTGGATATGTAAAAAAAACGTTGATAAAGAACAATGTACAAATAGTGTGACTGGAAAATGGTTGTCTGGCTTGCGAGTATTTTCATGAATTTTTTTTTTATCTGCCTGGTGAGAAAATCTGATAGAAATATCAAATTTTTAACATTGGTTAAAATAATCACGGTTTTACATTACCTTTAAATGATGGTATCAAACATCCATTGAAATCCTTCTGTTTAAAGTTCAATCATTTTGGTAAGATTGGTAAAAATGTAATGAAAATCTGTTACAGATCAAAATTCATACATACACATGTATACCATAATTCTACATGTACATGTATCCAGTTTTGCCCATAGTCATACTTAAACCTTAGCAAAGCTGAACACTTGGTCACCCAACTGTATAAAAGCAAAGTGCGTGGCCAATGTAGTACACAGTTGTCATGGAAAGGTGTGACCCTATTGGGTAATCTGTGCCGGTTGATTGACAGTCTTGATAGGTGTATTGTAAATCAGCTGTAATTTGCACCTGTTCTATTATACTACTGTTCTATATAATACTAACTTTTGATTCATAAAGAGATATTTCAACAAAACTATTTAGGCTTCTACTTTAATGGGGATTTCAACATTGGTTATTACTAGTGCTGCACGTTTATGGTTCATTTTGTAACCGAGTAACCGTAAATTTTATATTTGGTTTATAAAAATTGCTTTTCAGAGGGAAGGTACAACATTGGTAATATTTGGCAAAATGGCTTCTGTGAGTATGCTTACTCTCTTTGAATCAAGATACATACATTAAAAGGAAGGTGCATGTACAAAAATGGTAATGTTTGGCAAAACTGCTTTTACCGTATGAGTATGCTTACTGTCTTTGAATCCAGTATACATTAAAGGGAAGGTACATACTTGTACATGTATACAGCATTGGTAATAACTTTCTACATGCAAGGTACAATATTGGTTATTTCAGCAAAACTGCTTCTATGAGTATGCTTTCCTGTACTTTCAGTGAATTTTTCAGCTTATAACATTTTGTCATTAACGAAAAAATAGTATTCATATCAACTTGTATTCATTCTAACCTTATGTCCTTGTTTAATTAATTTATAAATTTGTCATTGTGTGTCTATTTTTGTTTAATGATGCAATAAACGGCAGAACCTTATGGTTCTGTTGATTAAATAAAAAAATTAAAAATTAAAAATTAAAAAAATAAATTAAAAAAAACCTGATATTTATTTGTCTCATGAAGTAAAAAATTAAATGAGAAACTAGAGCGCAAGTGTTTGTTGGAACAAACACACGGTGTTTGTGTGAACTTCCGGTTCAATCACATTATCATCAATGATGTCAATATCATATATTTCAAAGGTGTATAATCTTTTATAATAACAATATCAATTTCATATTCAAAAGACATCAATTTTGTGATAGAATGTGTTGAATTTGAACTTCCTGTTTGGACCGGAAGTAAAGGTCAGATCAGGTGATTTGAAGGTCATATACATGTATGACCTCATGATCATGAAAAAATAACGTTTTCTGAGATTGGAAGATAATCCATTTTTAAAACTGCCGCTAGGGGGAGCTCTGAACTTTGATGATGTCATCAAACATATTTTTTGAAAAGATAAGATGTCACCCGTAATTTCCTGCGTATAAGACGCTCGGTGTATAAGGCGCATTACCCCAGAATCGGGGGAATGTGATTAAAGTGTCAACGTACAAGGCGCACCGCCGTATAAGGCGCACCATGACCGCTCAGTAGTGCAGTGCATGCCAGAAGCGCTATATGCGACCATGCCGCCACCACCACGCGGCGTCGTACTAGGAAAGTAGTCTGGTTGCGGCCCAAGTGATCCCGCGGTGTTGTGCGTAATACACTGTGATTAATAATCGAGGTGAAAAACAGACACGGCAAAAGTTGACAACCTTGCACACATCGCATAGAGACTTAGTCATTAGAAAGCGTTGTAGATAAAAATGCGCGATCGTGTACGATGTTGGGCATGCTATTTTTAGAAACAGGGAATTCTGCTTTTGGTACGTCACACGGTGAGGTCTTCGTGAGTATTATTTACGGTGAATGAATGCATGAAAATTTTGCGCTAACGACCTTCATTGGAAAACACAGCCGCTTTGTTAGGTTGAGGTCCACCGAAAGTTACACAAGCGGTAATCATCACTTTGATCTCAAGCGACACCAGATAAGGCGCACCGTTAGATAAGACGCAGTGACGTTTTCGTACCTTTGAAAGTCAGATAAGCCGCGTCTTATACGCAGGAAATTACGGTAGTCACTTTATTCACAGAAGTCATATTCAAATTTCCTATGGTTTTTCAGATAGAAAATTATTATTTTTCTAAACCTGTCGCCACAGGGCGCTGTGACAGGTGATGATGTCATCAGTCACATTTTTAAAAAGGTCACATGTCAATAGTAATTTCGTCCACTGAAAGCATCAAATGCCATTACATGGACCCTATAAAAGTGCTTAAGAATATTTTTTTCACTTAAACTTCCGGTTTCGCCCGGAAGGAGAGGTCAAATTGGGGTCATGTCTGTGTACGAAATGTCACACAATTCAAGATCTGTAAGATGATGCAAAGATTGTTTAAATATCTTTTGTGGTTCATGAGATATGATTTTTTGAAATATTAACATTTGATTTAGTGTAATTTGATATTTGATGACATCACCATGACGTCACAACTTTATTGACAACTACATGTTATGGTCTAAGTATGTGTCAAGTTTGAAGGATCTGTGAACTTTGCAACTGGTTTTTTTGTTCGATAAGTTTTGCAAGGAAGAAGAAGAAGCAAAAAAAAAAAAAAAACGAACAATTTCAAAGAGGTGTTCGCGCTGTCACACGAACACCTAATAATTTGATTCATTAATAGTAGCACCTCAGACAGAAAGTTTTTAGAAGATGTCTAAATACCAAGTTAGTCTTTATACCAAGTAAGTTTTATGTAAAAATGTGAAAATTTATTTCTTTTGAGTTTACCAATTGTCCAAATCGACATCTGCCAGTCAAAATCCCTCACTGGACAATCAGATTTGTTGAATGGCTACACACGCCATTCATAAAATATGCACGACACCATTATAAAAAAGTCTGACAACTCCTCTATGCAGGTTACATTTTAGTACAAGGTTTTATAACACACGCACACAGGGTGACTTTGTCATTAACCCCTTGCATGCGGTATTATTTTTACCGAGTGAAGGTGTTGCGGCCAACATCTGTGAGGCCGGGGAGCACCGGGTCAAACCCGGCCGTGGACGTGTGCACAACTCCGCTGTTCAGTCAAGCGTATAGACCGAACAATAGGCGGGCAAGCTAAGCCGGGCATACCCTATTCATCGTACGTGAAGTCCCCACAAAGCGTAATTGAAAGGCCGGTGTTCAGAAATCTCATGAAAAGGCTGTCTTCAGAATGCTCTCGAAAACCCAATCTGTTATATAACACTCCCATTCAAGAACAATATGGTTCACCAAACTATCAGCCTTCTTGAAGATTTCTATTCAAGGCGAATTCTCAGCAAATACAGCTGGAAATTCAGTTAATTCACCGGCCGCGGCTATAGCCGTCAACCGTACGCAAGGGGTTAAGTCAAATGTGTTTAGGATTGTAATAAAAAGTATTTTTGGTATTTCTATTTTTTTTAAATAAAGGAATTGTTGAGGGCTAGGTAGCCAACTACAGAGTCATCAGATGTTGAGGAGAAGCCAAACTGACACAGATGTTTAGTAGAATGGCCTAGGTTATGGCTGAGCCGACGGCACAACTGTCAGACAAGCTACGATTGGCTGCCAGCAAGGGCCAAGTGGATTACATCCGAGAGCTTGTCAAAAGCGGGGCAGAGTTCACACCAGATAAGGTACGTAGCAGGGGGGCAGGGGTGGAGTCACTGTGGCCAAAAAGGAGAAACACGGCAAAAGGGGGTCATACAAGTTTGAAAACGTATTGTAAATTTGACTTGCATGATGATTAAAAAAGGGGTAGGAATTGGTGCAGCATCCCTCGCAACATGACCGGCCTAGATCTGGTAATGTATTCAAGTACATTGTACATGTAAAAACTGTTTAAAATGGTTTATTAGCAAGGACTTTTTTTTTAAAAAGGTCATCCAAATCTGTCATTCTTTGAAAACCTAGATGTACAATTCTTTTACACACATAAGTGAATCCAGGCCTCCTAGCGAAACCTATAAAACCTATAAAACCTATAAAAACCTGTATTTCAAAATGGGAACCTTTATTCCCCCCAAACCCCCCCCCCTCCCCCCCTATATTAACCTATAAAAACCTGTTTTTAATCTCCTGCAACACATTTTCAACTTCCTCATACATGTAAGCCATGTTCGCACTGGACTTTTTTTTGGGAAGGTTTTACCGAGACGATGGTAAAATGAAAAATGGTCAAATGTGACCTCTGTCCACACTTGGACTTTCGACACGGGAAAATTTTTACCGAGACCGTGGTAGAAGTAACCGAGCTGTCAGTATAATGACTCATGAGGGCGCTTTGCGTGACCTTTCTACGTTGACGTTGACAGTTGACAGCTGACAGCTACTTTCTTTCGTCGTAAGACACGACGTTGACGTCCTTCATTATCATCTGGAAATGATGCACTGGTAGCACCAATCAAACTTCCGACTGTATCAATGATAATATCTGCCATGATTGCGACCAAAAGAGGAACAACAACAACGCACAGAAAACTTGCTACACATGTACATGCATTAAATGCACCCGGCCTGCCCCCACTGCGCGGTGAAACAATGCAAAGCGCATGCGTGGTGTCCCTGTGTAGCACGACCTTGCGCTCGGGCCGGATGTACGCTTTCCTGAGCCGCTTTTACCGACTCGCACTGTCCGCACTGGACTTATCGTCTCGGGAAAAGTTACCTGGTCAGTTTTCCTGGGCAGCAGTTGGCCAGTAGAAGTAAGCGCTGGACTCAGGAAAAGTAACTGAGAGGAAAATGTCCCAGGCTGTCCGCACTGGACTTAAAATGGGAAAGTACCCATCGTCTCGGTAAGTTTTACCCAAAAAAGTCCAGTGCGGACAGGGCTTTAAAGTCCTCATCTCATGGTTTTGAAGAAATATTACTTCCCAAGTATAAAGAGATGAAGCCAAAACAGTAGCCAAACTGTAACATGTGTACCGCTCTTAGATTTTCTGCTGGCCAGGGTATGGGGTAATGTAATTTGTTGCAAAAAATACTCAGAAGGTAGGCAATTTACAAAAAAAGGCATAATCACAGGAAATAACCTATAAAAGCCTATATTTAAAAACCTGTATTTGGTAGATTAGGCACTGGGAGGCCTGTGTAATACAAATAGAACATTGTTAAGTTCTTTCAGGTAGACCATGTATTAATCTCTTCTTGGAAGAAGTGATGGCTCTGAGAAGAGCCGGTTGGTTTGTTCTCAACGTTTCGGCTAGTCTGCTCTAGCTGACAGTGGCTAAACAGGGCTAAACAGTTAAACAGGGTTTTCATGTACCAAACTGGATACATCCAAAAGATCATTGAAAAAGTGGAATCTTTTTGTACCATTAATTTTACGAATCAACTGTTTTCCTTTCACAGTATGGACGGACCGCTCTTCACTACGCAGCCAACTATGGTGAAATTGAGGCTGTTAAACTTTGCATACATCTTGGCTGCGATCTGGACACACAAGATGTAGTAAGTTATCACTTATACCTACAATAAACTTTGCACTATTATTAACCCGAACTCCCTAGCCCCATTTGCTTACACATAACCTGAATCCTCCAAAATCCTTCGGTAGTAAAGCAAGCACATGACATGTATGCACTCAAGTGTTTCTAATCTGTGATACATGTACATGGCCAGGATCCCTCCCTGCATGCATGGAGCAATAATCGGTGACCACTGACCCAAGCACTGACCTTGCAATCACTACAACAAATATGGATGTACATGTACATGTACCATGGAAAGGCAAGTATGCCTAATAACCTCAATCCTCCAAAATCCTTCACTTTAGCATGTAGCATGTAACCTCAATCCTTCAAAATCCTTCACTTTTAGCAAAGAGGAATTTGGAGGATTTGGGAAGGTTAGGGTTAAGAATGTCATGGGGTCCACACAAAATGTTTTTTAAATGTGCTGAGCTCCCACGAAAACATCTGACATTGTTGGATAGTTCAAGTCAATGACAGTTCAATGCTATGCCAATGAGTGCAAGTACTATATTTAAAATGCCGTAGTTTGTAAAATATAACTAGCAGTAACCATGGAGAAACACAAACTGACAGTAAACCTGCGAAAAGTCACATCAGAGATTGTCCATTGCAATGGTTAACCTCCACTTTGTAGCTACATTGTGTATAGTTACATGACTCACACAGGTTGGATTCAAACAAATTAGCTCAAAATCTGGCATTTACCCGGTTGAAAAACAGCAGCGAAAGCACAAACATTATGCCACAATTTTTTTTTTTTTACAACCACTGACAAACTTGTGGCCACGTGATCAAAATGTAAATAAGGATGACTGTATCTGGTGCTGTAATTTTAGTCAAATTTAAGAAAGACAAACATTTTTCCTGTCAATCTTAAAACTTAAATGTCTGTCCATGTTACAAACGTAATGTCTTAAAGATGATCCTGCAATTTCTTAAGTACCAATAATATTTTGTTATTATTTGGTATGCACAATCATTAAATGCTAAGGAATGTACAGGAATAGATTGGGACAAAATAGTTGACCCTCCCATTTACAGACATTTTACTAAAACTGTTCACTGGCTTCATCTTTATATAGCTCTATCATCAGTAACAATCTTGTAAAATGATTTGATCCAAAATTGTGTGCAACGATTCTTTCCCCCTTTTCTCTAGTATGGATGTACCCCGTTACACAGGGCAGTGATTGATAATCACTTAGATGCGATCAAAGCACTCTTGCTGGAGGGGTGTGCAGTGGACAGGCAAGATGAGGTGAGGATTGTCAATGTTGCAAAGTAGTCGTGTTGGAAAATCAAAACTAGCTCTAAAGCCCGAGGTTTATGAGTGAACGCTTACTCCAAAAGTTACAATGGGAAGTGGCAGTCGGGAAATCCCTCAGAGAGGATGCGACGTTTTGTCAAATCAAAAACCCACCTGGGGAAACTAACAAGGCTATTTTTGTTATTTTCTTGGGATAGAACGGCAATACTGCATTACACGAGGCTGCTTGGACTGGATATGACGAGGCGGTACTGGTGTTAGTCAAACAGGGAAAAGCCAACCTACATGCTGGTAATAAGGTAAGTGTTCATGTAAGATTTACACGTTGCAGTGGGAATGTAGGGGGAGGACGATGACTGGAAGTTATTGGACCCAGCTCCCAAACTTGGTCCGATATGTAACATGAGGCGATATTGAGCTGTTGAAACATGCTTCAGCCTATGTCATAAGTTGAGTGTTTTTGAGACCTTGGTAGTGCGGCAATCGTGGACTACTTTAAAAAATATACGCATGCATTACATCTCGTTCTAGCTGGTGATTGCTGTGCACCCTGTACATTACTGTGTATTTTATTATTGAACAATCTTTTTTTATTTTTTATAAAGTGTTAAGGTGAACAATAGCCGCAATTAGGTACGACCAAGTCATGCACAGATATAGGCGATAAAGCACTATATCAGCAACCCTAATGGGCCAATCAGTGGTTCACAGCAGCTTAGGAAAATGGCAAAGAACTCTCGATCTGCTAATTCAAGAATCTATTAGAAGATGTTGATAATAATAATAATAATAATAATAAAGATTTTTAGCACGTACATATCCACCCTGCTGGGCGCTCAAGGCGCGGAAACTAAGAAAAACATGAACTACAAACAATATACAATGATAGCATAGGGAAAAAAATAAAATAAATTATGTACCGAGATACATGTACCTACAATGCAATTACAAATATACATCATCTTTGAAGAGTTGTGACATAAGATGAGTTTTAAGCATCGACTTAAATCTGGTTATACTATGACAAGATTTGAGTTTAGTTGGAAGATGATTCCAGAGTCTCGGAGCTGCGACAGATGCAGTTGATGCAGGTGAATCTTGAAGGACTGAATACCATGGTTGCTTTATCATACTGTACAAAAACAATCAAAGAAAAGTGTGGCTATCTATTGTTCAGTGTGGTTTTACCATTGATAGACAGTATCTGGGGAGGTAAGGTCGGTTTAAAACAATTTTATTGTTACCTAGACCAGCACGCCAATATGCAATTGAGGGGTATGTAAACAGGGCAAAATTTCATAGCGCTGCTTCCTGGTAAGCAAATTTTCTTCTAACTATAGTAGTACACTGTCACTGTCAGCAAGACGATTCTGAGCAGTGCGTGCGTGTTCACAATGGATTTGTATCGTTGCGTTACATATTTGATAACATTAATGGCCGGCAAGTTAGCAAGCCTTTTTTGAAATGAGAAATGTTCTAGGTAACCAAAAAAATCAGCTGTTCATAGCTCTTTGAAATCAGGCCCTGCTGTGACATAGACTATGATTTTCATCTCTCACTCTCACTCGCTTCATTTGATTTAGCATGGCAACCGACCACTCCATCAGTCTTGCCAGAATGGACACAGTGAGACCACCCGTATACTCCTACGAGGTGGATCCCATCCAAGCATGAAAAATAACGTAAGTTACATGTCACTCACGTGTGTTTTTTGGTATTTAAGAGCAATTTTCTTAAATTTTCTTCTTTTATCAGAACACTGCTATTTTTTTTTTGAGGAAAGGAAAGCAAATGCTTTAAAATTATACAATTCGGAAAATAATCACAAGATGCGTGGTTTTACAGTTCATATGTTCCAAAATAAATTTATTGTGGGTCCCGATATATATAACAAATTTCTGAAATTCTTGTTTTGTAAGGTCTGGGTATAATGCAACTACTGTGAACAAACTAATGAGTGAAATATATATATTATGGCATTAAGAGTGGGCCCAAAACCTCCAAAATGTAACATGAGTAACCATGGAATTGCCCAAATAATAATAATAATAATAATATTCCATTCTTATATAGCGCATTTCACATAATGTCCCAATGCGCTTTACATTATTACCCCTGGTCACTGGGCCAATATCATTCCTATAATCTTTCTCAGCTCCCTGGGGAGTATACAGCCAATGTGCAACCTTTTGGCGCTACAGGGCTAATCAAACACAGTAACCATCTCTACCCTCACAGGTACCCTACACCTGGGTGAAGAGAAGCAATTACAGTAAAGTGTCTTGCTCAAGGACACAAGTACCACGGTCGCCGCCAGGTTTCGAACCCACATTCTGATGACAGCCATCAGAACTTGAGTCCAATGCACTTAATCACTCGGCCATGGCACCCCATATGGTTTATTAACGTGTCCTGTCATCTGTTGTTGTTTTCATGTACAGAATGGTGAGAGCCCCCTGCACATTGCTGCTCTGTTTGGTCACATCACCTGCTGCAGAATCCTTATTAGTGCTTCATCTAACATTAATACCACCAATGCGGTAGGTCACTATTTAAAATCCCCCTATACACTAAATGGTCATCTTGAAAAACATAAAATGATCACAGTTTTTTTACATGAAACTTACTGGGTGATGGTACTTGATGATGGTATCAAACATCCCTTGAAATCTTTCTGTCTGAGGTGCTATCATTTACGTAAAATATCCTTGAAGGTTTTCTCGAAAATGATAACATGTCCGACAGTATCTTCTCAGGATGTTTAGTACCATTAGAAAATAATTATTTCTGTTTCTTTTGGGGAAATTACCAAAATTATACCTTCCCTTTACATGTATGTTGAACTTTGAAAGAACAATTGACTGTTGCTGGATTTGAACCTTTTTTATTTAAAGGGATATTGAACCACAGAGAGAAATAAAATATGAATCGTTCTGGGAAGAAAAATCAGGCAAAAAATAAGACTTTGTAGGATTTCAGTGGGATTTGAAGCTTTGCATGGTGGAAGTACAGTAGAAGTAAGGTTTGCAATAGCATCATGTAATTAATCTCTTATTAAGAGATGTAATAATTGTTGGTTCTGAGAAGAACCCTTGACATTTCAATCAGTGTACTCTGATCGTCTTCAGGAGAATGCCGGACACTGAGGATGGAACTGCTTGAGTATACTGATCAAAACGTCAAGTTATCTCACCACCAGTTCTTCCCAGAACCAACACTCATTACATCTCTTAAGAGCTTCATACATAAGTCGGTGTAAGGGCAAAAATCAAATAACATTTCGTCACAGCAGAGCAGGGCATGGACTTGATGTCCTATTTTAAGATGAACACAGTGATTGAAAATTACTGTCTCATTTATGCAGCAGCAACGGTAATATGACTTTATCATTTGGGTATTATTTTCAGTCAGTGAGTCTAAAACTAGCACTCCGATTCCATGCCCTGTTGATCGTGACGACATTGTCCATTGTGAAGAGATTGTTACATGGTGCTCCCTCAAACCTTACTCCTAAAGATAAGACTACCATCAATACATTAGCACATGTAGCTGTATTGGGTGAAGAAATCTCATATTATGCAGACTGAGGCTTTACGTATCATTTTAATAATGATTTATTCTGCTTATAAAATCAGGAAGGAAATACCCCTCTCCACGTCGCTTCAGGACTCGGAAAGAAGAAGATATCCAATATATTGCTGGAAGCAAACACCGACATCAACATCAAAAACAATGTAAGATATCTTAATAAACAAAATAGTATCCACTATGTGCATGAGCAGTTGAGGGCGTATGTTTTTAGATCAAAAGTATGTAGCATTATTAAAGTGTATAGTTTCAGTTGATGTGTACATTTTTTTGGCTATCATTGGCTATCAGAAGTACGTGTACATCAGATTCCGTATGTGCAACGCTCACTCAAAATGCTTTATCCACTCTGAATACTTGGAACGTTCCATTAGGAACACTGACTGCTCCTATCCAGTATGCATGTTGTAGGCACTATGAACAGGTGGCAATCTGTTTGGAAGTGATGTGTTCCCAAAAGGAATGTTCCATTTTGGAACATTTCATTAATAAGCTCGCCGGGCACAGCAGTCATTCCCATGTGGAGTGGCTGCTATTCATAAACAAATTCCAAAATATGGAACAGGAATGCCAAGTTTTGAGACACTCTCTAAGATCCTCTCCAGCTGATAGACTGAAGTTGAAGTCTGATTGTAAGGTATGTGGGGGGATTTTAAGGGCAAGGCCGTGAGTAGAATAGCGTCAATCGTCAATACACCGGTTCAGATGTGTCCATAGTATTCGCCCACCCTTAGCAATGCTAAGGACTCAGTTACGTCATATGCATAACAAGTAAGCGTTTGACTGAAATAGTAACAGTTGTCATGTAGAGGATTAACTCTGTTGGTGAATCCATGCAATTCGATCGACAGCCTGGACTTCAGGAGTATTGCATTCCAAGTTTCTCCCTCGGCCCTTAATACAAGATTGTGGCATTTTTATTCTTTCCACTAGAATGGTGAGACAGCATTGGAGTTAGCGCGGAAGAACAACCATGCGGACGTTGTCATGTTAATACTGGCAGCCATGAAGGTAAAGGCATTCAGTGTTAGGTTTGAATAGCACGGTTCGCCAATGATGTCACAAACACAGCCATTACAATGCACACAAAATCTAACTGAGGTCAATCTAATTTTGGAAATAAGAGTTGTCGGCGAACAAAGCTATAACGTTTGAAATAACTTCAGAATATAATGGTCATCAATAATTACATTTGTGAATGTTGTTCTTGTGATTTTTTTTCTTGTATTATACACACAATAGATATTCAAAATTTTCAGAATCTAAACATCTTTTTGAGTAAAATTATTACAATTTTTATATATAATAAAGGTGGTTTATATAAAAAAAAAAAAAAAAATTTTTTGTTTCTTATATCACAAATATGCAAATAGGTCATATTTCTTGACACCTTGTTGCAAATCCAGATGTAATCAAAGAAAGAACAGATGTACATGCAAAACCTTTGGAAGTAGATACACATACTTTGTTGTTTTCTTAAGGGTAAGGTATAGGATTAGTAATAGCAAAACAACAAAATTGTCAAATTGTACAGTGGCCTTCAAATATCGAATATTCGATCGAAATCAAAATCCGAATATCCGGTTACCAAATTATTCGAAAATGCACAGCCCTAGTAGAATCAGTTTTTTCAACATTACTATTGCTGTACCTTCCCTTTGCACTGACTCAAAGAGCTTCTATTTAATGGTTTTTTTTTCTCCTGTGAAGGCTCAAAAGAGCCAGTCATCACGTCTTCACCACCATCATAGCAAAACCCCACACAAACCCCAAGCCATGCCACACAAACCCATACTGAAGCCCCTGGCCACACCACACAAACCCCTAGACACAACCCACGACAGAGAGACAGCCAAACCAGAGACAGCTCACCACCACAGACACAAAAAGGTTAGTCTTTCACGTTAGTTTTATTTCACACCCAATCAAAGGATGCGTGTGCATTAATGCCACGTATGATACCCTTTTGTGGAGTGCCGTGATATATGGAGTGCCATGGTATATGGAGTGCCATGGTATATGGAGTGCCATGGTACAATGTATATGGAGTGCCATGGTATATGGAGTGCCATGGTACAATGTATATGGAGTGCCATGGTATATGGAGTGCCATGGTATATGGAGTGCCATGGTATATGGAGTGCCATGGTACAATGTATATGGAGTGCCATGGTATATGGAGTGCCATGGTACAATGTATATGGAGTGCCATGGTATATGGAGTGCCATGGTATATGGAGTGCCATGGTATATGGAGTGCCATGGTACAATGTATATGGAGTGCCATGGTATATGGAGTGCCATGGTACAATGTATATGGAGTGCCATGGTATATGGAGTGCCATGGTATATGGAGTGCCATGGTATATGGAGTGCCATGGTATATGGAGTGCCATGGTATATGGAGTGCCATGGTATATGGAGTGCCATGGTATATGGAGTGCCATGGTCGAGCGGTTTAGCGCATCGGATTTGTGTTCTGATGGCTGAGTCTTCAGAATGTGGGTTCGAATACCAGCCGCGACCAGGGTGCTTGTGTCCTTGAGCAAGACACTTTACCATAATTGCTTCTCTCCACCCAGGGGTAAATGGGTACCTGTGAGGGCAGACTTGGTTGTGTTTGATTAGCCCATATGCGCCAAAATGGCAGCAATTGAGCTGTATACTCCCCAGGGAGCTGAGATGGTTTTAGGAATGATTTATGAGCCAGATGAGCAGGGGTAATAATGTAATGCGCCTTGAGCACCAGTTTGGTGGATACGTGCGCCATAAAGTCCACATTATTATTATTTTAAATTTTAACTTAAAATATACTTTGTGTAGAGTTGATGATGGTATCAATCTTTCCTAGAAATAATTTTGTCTGAAAGAGTGAAAGTATTGCCAAGAAGTTTATCGGTCAAAAAGCGTGGTGAGGGCGGGTGTGTCTATGATGATTGTTGAACTGAATTGAATTGAATTGAATTCATTTCATTCATCTTGTGGCCAAAAAGCCAAATTGCAAAAATGTTACAATAATTATCACTAAAACCTACATATATTATTTAAAAACAATAAAAATTGTACATTTACAAAAGCATTTGTAGAATTTAAATCAGGGAGGAAAAATTGACAGAAACACTGAAAATTACTATACAGAAAGCAATAAAAGAAAGTACCAAATATTTGCACATATGCAAAAAGAATAATAATCGAAGTAGACCTGGGCGACATCGATCCTTCCCATCCACGACACAGCGGCAAACATCATGATCGTTTCATGCGACATCATCGTGCCGTCGCCCAAGCCTATTTCGAAGGTAGTTTCTTATTCAAAATATCAATAAAAAAAGGAACTGGACTGTTTTTGAAACGAGTGGTTTTGAAGAGCATTTGAGTAATTGTGTTACTATTTCTGAGGCACCTACCATGGCTCTCAAGCCTTGTGGGGGGCAGGAGAGAGCTAGTACGAGTATTACTATTAAGATTGTATGAGCACACACAATTAGTAATGTTTCACAATGGGGTCAAATATCAGTTAAAATGTACCATCTGCGTATTAAAACGAACATCTCGACAAGAGTGCATCTTTAAAGAATCAGTCAAACATTTGGTTTTCACGTTTCTATTCAGACTACTGATAAGGTTGATGGCAGAGAGCCTACATCTTCTCGGGTGATCGGCAGGAGAGAGCTTCGAGAGCAAGAGAAGAAGGAAGGGGAGGTGAGCCACCCCAAGAAAGAGGGAGAGGAACGGAAGAAGTTACCCACCAAGCAATCCGCCCAGGTCAAGAAGGTAAAATCCTTTGGCTTCTGGGTTTTTCTGCGCATTTGTTACCTGCCTAGTCTTTGGCTTTTCTGTGTTTTCTTGTTTTTCTGTGCATGTGTCACTTGCTTGGTCCTATGCTTTTTCAGTGCTTCTGGGTTTCTCTGGGCTTGTGTCACCTGCCTATTCTTAGGCTTTAATGTGCTGCTAGGTTTTCTGTGCAGTTTTTCTGTGCATGTGTCACCTGCCTAATCTTGGGCTTTTCAGTGCTTCCAGGTTTTTCTGCATGGTTTTTCTTTGCATGTGTCACCTGCCTAGTCTTGGGCTTTAATGTGCTTTCAGGTTTTTCTGTGCATGTGTCACCTGCCTAATCTTGGGTTTTTCAGTGCTTCCAGGTTTTTCTGTGCGGTTTTTTTGTGTGCATGTGTCACCTGCCTAGTCTTGGGCTTTTCAGTGCTTCCAGGTTTTTCTGCATGGTTTTTCTGTGCATGTGTCACCTGCCTAGTCTTGGGCCTTTTAGTGCTTCCAGGTTTTTCTGCATGGTTTTTCTGTGCATGTGTCACCTGCCTAGTCATGGGCTTTAATGTGCTTTCAGGTTTTTCTGTGCAGTTTTTCTGCGCATGTGTCAGTCACCTGCCTAATCTTGGGCTTTTTGGTGCTTCCATGTTTGTCTGCATGGTTCTTCTGCGCTTGTGTCACCAACCTAGTCTAGGCTTTTTTTAGTACTTCTGGGTTTTGTTGCGCTGCCTGTGTTACCTGCCTGGTGAGCGAGAGGATGGGATGGAGCTGGAAGCAATTCTGATTTGTATTTATTAATGCTGCGATATTACTGTATACATTTGTATACTGACTGTAAAATGCTTACACCACTAGAGGGCTATGCCATGCATTGAGGGGATACTCAATTATGTGACATATACTTTTATACAGAAAATCCAGACATGCTTTCAAACCATTTTGTTCTGCTTTCTTTGTAGCATTCTGCCATCACGCACGTAACGCAATCGACCACCACTCAGAAACAAGTGACCTTCGTCAAAGATGAGTTGAGAAACAGACTACTGTGGGAACAGCAACTCCACAGCCAGATACACAGGGTACCAGACAAGAGTCATCATCATCATCGTCATAGACACAAACATCATCAGAAATGTCTTTTTAAAGATGAGGAAGGCCATGTGACAAAGGTAAACAAAATGGTCAGGAGCTTGGTTTCTAATTGGCAGGGTAAACCCAACCTCGTCCCTGTGATATTACCACTAATGGTTAATATACTGACTGGATAGAGGGTTGTGTGATTGCATTGCAGCCATTGGATGCCATGGTTGCCACTCTCATAAACCACATATTGCAATCACTGATCTGTATTATACTGACTGGATAGAGGGTTGTGTGATTGCATTGCAGCCATTGGATGCCATGGTTGCCACTCTCATAAACCACGTATTGCAATCACTGATCTCAGAGATGCCAACATACACGATTTGGGCGTAGCAAATACGATTTTGAGCCGTGAATACGACTCTACGATAATACTTCATTGAAATACGCTAAACAAGCCGCCCCAGTATAATTGTATATAGTTGCAATACAAGCAAACAATGAATGAACTATTAAGTGGAAATAAAAATGATGAAAAATAATTTTAAAAATTAAAAAACAAAACAACAACCTTTTAATTGTAAACCGCAGTGGTGGTAAAAAGCGACGATAGCGGGATTAGCGGCGAATTCACACGATTATGTACGTATCACACACAGGCGCGAGCGCTGGATTCGACTGCCTACCTACCCACATGTACCCTATACATCTGTACATTATTTGCAAGATCGTACCCATTGATCTCTATTACATAATGGGAATAATGAGCATACCCGTGGGGAATGAGGTTGTCTGTGAGGTAGCTTGTGTACACCGTGTACATGCGCATAATTGTGCTCGCGACGCGTGCATTACCTTTAATTTCTCGGCTTCTTTGCAAGTGCATGCAGGCACTGCTTACTACGGAATTCTACGCTACGGCGCATAGAATCACACGCTTTTATGGCGCCGTGGCGCAGAATTCTGTGGTAAGCAGCGCCATGAAATTGGGCCCAGGTGAGCTAGGGCTAGGCCTAGCTAAGGCTATCAATTTGTTATTTGCCTTCGAGACCCCAAGAAAGAGAACAGTTAGTATTAATAATCAAAATTTCTAACGTGATTGATGCATGGATTACTAATTCGGAAGATCATTATTGTGAGCTTTTTAAGATAAGATACGTCTAGCATTGTTATAATTTCATAATTTTTTCATTGAGTATTTTCCTCCAATGTACTCTGCCCCGGTCCCACTACCGCCAGCGGGTTCACACCAAGTCTTGGCTGACATTGCCCAAAATCCGGACATGCATTTTTTAGCGTTAGATTTTTGCGATTTTTTTTTTTCAATAGATGCTACTCTTTTTTGGAATTCAATGTTGGCATCTCTGTGATCTGTATTATACTGACTGGATAGAGGGTTGTGTGATTGCATTGCAGCCATTGGATGCCATGGTTGCCACTCTCATAAACCACGTATTGCAATCACTGATCTGTATTATACTGACTGGATAGAGGGTTGTGTAATTGCATTGAAGCCACTGTATGCCACGTTGCCACTCACATAAACCATGCATTGCACTCACTTATATGTATACAAACACATGTATGGTCTATAGTTTAGTTACTTGCTACCTGAAAACGATTCGGTCACAAATTAGTCAATGATGTTGGGTTTTGAGGTGATGTGAGAAAACCAGAAACCAGCAACATGGTTGAATGATTAGGATGACCTCCAAAAAGGAGGGAGGACTTCCCAATCATGCAACAGCCATAGTTTTCCAAATAAGGATATTGTATTTCATTTTTTATATCAATAAAATATATCATTTTTTATAGAATAAAACCCTTTTTTCATTCTTGTTTACAATTTTGCCAGGGTGTGATGTCTGATCCTTGCACATGCTCCATCTACATCCACAAACTCCAGAACCAGTTGGAAGCCAGCAAGGAAAAAATGCTTTACGAGATTGAGACAACACGAGCTCAGTTCGAGCACAAGCTAGGAACCCTGGACAAGAAACTCACCCACCAGGGCAGCTGCCTTGACCAACTCAGTAAAGAGCGTGTCGCCGCCGAACGAACTGAGTGCCTGCATCGGATCGATCGGCGCATGCTTCAAGAGAGGGCACTGTGGTCGGAGGAGTACGAGCGGAGGCTGAGCTATGTGCGCGATGAACTCCGGCGTTATTTTGAGGTCAGGTTAAGGACGGTACAGCAACAGTTGGCAGTGTATTACCCGCCCGATCAAAGACAGCCACTGCACGGTAACCCATCTGGGTTTGACAGGATCTCAGAGGGAACAGAGGACTCGTCAGGCTCTGAAAGGGACACTCGAAAGCGGTCTAAGTCAGATATGGCTGGACCAAGTGGGAGGTTGATCGCAAGGAGGAAGCAATCACCAAGTCCGAGTAGGAACGGGAGGGCGGTCAGTGCGGATGGGAGGCTCAGCCAGCCAAATGCCCAGAAGCCAAACAAAACTATTAATGGACAAATCCATGGAGAGAGACAATATGAACCACATGAGTCCGGTCTTGTCGCTGATAACTGGGAACGGTCACGCACGGTAATACGCAATACCCCTCCCAGGGGAAGGAGAACGGGTAGTTTTACAAGAGCCATGCATCGCAACGTATCGTCGAGCCCCGAAATACGCGGATATAAAGGCTCAGGTAAGGAGATGGTATCTGCCACCTATATCCCACCGATTGCCCATCCAGATCTTCCGCAGTCCTCCCAGCCGAGGGAGTCAGAAAGCAAGGTTGTTGCTGCTAGTTTTAATTTTGGAACAGATTCGAGTAGCGACGAATCATCCAGTGGAAGCACTGTCCGTTCACAAGTAGCATCTCACCCTCAAATCATATCAAACCATGCAGATCAACAATCCCAAGGCTCCAAGGAAATGTTTCTCAATGGTGAACCTGTGCCCACCTCTAACCGTCCTTTCCAGCACCTTTCGAAAATTGCTCTAGAACAGAAAGAACAGTACGACAGTATACAAAATCAAACTAAACCACTTGAAAAACCCCAGGATGCAATGGGAGAGCAATCCCACAATGCTTCATGGCGGCAACCCGAAGACCTATACAGCAGCGGTACATATGCACAGCTGACACACAGCTCGTTAAAACAGGAAGTGTACAATCTCCATTCTGACACCTCCACAAAGTCACTACCCTTGACGTCTACTCAGACGTCACCCGATCTAGTCTCCCAGTCCTCATCTCAATACTCGCCCCAGGCGTCTCACCTCTCTAACTCTTCCTCCGGGGTGTCCTCGGGGGATGCAGCGACAACCTCGTCAAGGCGATCACGGAGGGATCCCATCGACGACGTCCTGATTCGTGCTCTGGCGATGGAGCGAGAGAACAATCGCGACAAACCACAGAGCAGCCTGCAAGACCAACCCAGCACTAGGGTTAACAGCTTCCCCTTGTCCACGGTGGTTGCTCAACAGTCTGTCTACGTCCACAATTTTACAAGGACAGACGTTGGCTCATCCGGACATATTCAGCTGCCATCCTCGAGGAAAACACATGAGCTGCAAATATAACTTTTGAGCACTCAATACTGGACATATTGCTGCTTGATTAAATAGACCTTATCCATGGTTTTCTCATACACAACTATGGGAATCAACATGAGCCTTGTGTCAAAAATAGACTGGAGCCTTTCCAATTGTGTTTCATTTCATGGTAATTTTGTTTCGGTAGACAGGGAATCAGTTCCATCAGTTTAGAATTTTATAATGACAAGAAAAATCTGAATGAAATTCAGGTCACTGTCTAATGCTATCATTAGGACAAATCATAAAAGACAAAAGGCAACAATTTTCGTCAAAAACAATTTGGTTGCAGTTTGTGTGAATACCATCTGCAGATGGAATTCAAATAAACTGTGACCAAATTTATGTAGTGTGTGTGGCTAGTATTGCGCCCTCTCTTGATAGTTCTCTCTCCATAGAAGGTATTGTAACATCGCCAGTATACATGTATTAACTTACATGACATCTGGAGTAGCATTTGCTATCATCCCAACTGTAACCTATGTTTTAGCTTCCACAATAAATCTAATGTTACATTTTTCAGACAAAATTTACATGTAAATATTGTACAAAAGACAATAACATTGTTCTGAGTAATTGCCCATTTTATGTATGAATTAGATGAATTTATTGTAGACAGGAGAGTATATGACATAAAACACAATAAAGGGGGGCCACTTTGCATCCGTCACGTTAGCAGTTTTTCCAATGGTTGTTACTTATTTTTAAGTACCTGAAACCGACCAAAAAGTGTTTCAACATGTGAATGGACATGCAGGCTTATACTAGAACTAATTTGAGTTGATTTATTTTATTTTTTTATTTATTTTTTTACCCTCAAATTTCCATAAAAATTGGACGGAAAAAGTTACCTCACTTTTCCGTCCATTTGTTGATGGACATTTTAGTGTAATTAAAAAAATAATAGTAATAATCAACTCAAATAATCTTTAGGATAAGCATGCATGTCTATTCAAATGTTGAAATTCTGTTTGGGTGGTTTCAGATATTAAAAAAAAAATTACAACCATTAGAAAAACTGCTAACGTGACTGTAGGAAAGTGGCCCCCTTTATTGTGTTTTATGTCATATATATTCACTTATACTAGTCGGATTGATGTGATTTTAATAACATCCTTGGAAAGACGAAATCAGGATTTCTGCTCTGTGAACATGTAAGCCCCTATTGGTGAAAATGGACCCAGTGTCTTGATAGAGCACTGCGGTGCAAGTGAGCTTTTCAATTAAATCCAATCTTACATTACATGTATTACCATACAAACATGGTCATCGTACACTAGGTGTAATACAAACCCTTTGCACATACATTTTTAATGGAGTGTATGGAGTGCCATGGTTGAGCGGTTTAGTTCATCAGATTCATGTTGTGATGGCTGAGTCGTCAGAATGTGGGTTCGATTCCTCCCAACCGCGACCGGGGTGCTTGTGTCCTTGAGCAAGACACTTTACCATAATTGCTTCTCTCCACCCAGGGGTAAAATGGGTACCTGTGAGGGCAGAGTTGGTTGTTGTGTTTGATTAGCCCTAATTGAGCTGTATACTCCCCAGGAGCTGAGATGGTTTCAGGAATGATTTATGAGCCTGATGAGCAGGGGTAATAATGTAATGCGCCTTGATCACCAGTTTGGTGGATACGTGCGCCATATAACTCCACATTATTATTATTATTAATCATCATAGACGTGTTTGAAGGAATGATATTGGCCTGGTGATCAGGGGTATAATGTAAAGCGCATTGGGAAATTATGTGAATGCGCTATAAAATAATGAAATATTAATAAATTATAAGAAAATGCACCATCAATAAGTTATGTACAGTGCAGATCCATATTGGTCAACATGGCATTACATGTTGACTAGTAAGTTCTTAAACAAGTGGTGACCATTTATGAACAGTTTATGGCTCAAAACAAGTTAGATCAGAAAGCACATAATCATCTTTAATCGTTTGCATTTGCATATTTTGGAGATGCCCTTCTTAGAGATTGTTTTGATGCATGTATATTTTCATATTATCAAGAGTTAAAGCCACTATCTACACTATTGGTAATCTCAAATGAACATAAAACTTACTTGATAGTATTTTTGAAATATTTTTGAAATATTTTTGAAATTTCCTTAACTCTAACAACCCCAAACCCAACAGCTGGTTTTGATGGACTCAGTACTGTATAGCCCAGACAGGGATACTTTACACAGGGGCTAGGTGTCTCAAGTCCAACAGTTGGGTAGTAGTGTTACTGCATGGTATTGGATTCAGGATGGTTTTTAGCCAAATCCACTAAGGAGTTAGGGTTTCACTCGTTGACTTTTTATACATATCTCTTGATTCTTATAAATATGGATGCATTTACAAACATATAACTGGCTTAAAAACAAAAAACAAACTTGATTTCTTAGATTGTTGTAGATTTCAGAAACAGCCAACTTCAATTTAATAGATTTTACACCCTTATGTTGTACATTGAAATGTTTTAAGTCCTTATTTATTTGTTGAAATATATATTCAAAATCTATCTTTTTAGACCCAAGAATAAAAATTATATTCTTAGTGTACTTTTACTAGTCTTTCACGGAAATCATGCACATTCAATATGCAAATTATTTATGCAAAGTAATCCTTATTAACTGTGTATAGGAATTGTAATAACAGTGCCTTGTGAAGACCAGAACTAATATGTATCCAAAAAATATATTTTAAGCTTTTTAAGTTGATGAGAACCTAAATTTGTGCCTTCCAATTTAAAACCAAATAATAAACAGTTTGGGAATTAGGCAAACTTTGTTAAATAAATAACTTTAATTTTTTACTTCATCATTATCACAGAAATAACAAAATAAAATTGACGTTTCCAGAGAGGTCTTTGTCTCTTGTGATGTATGTGCTTCACAATCTTAAAACGCTACAAGAATGTGGGACTTTAAGAAAAGATTAAACAAACATGCTTTATAAATTGGTGAAATTCTTGCGTCGGGAGATAAACAATTGATTTAATTTTGCCCTACACCGACGTATGTATAGCACTGCATACTCAGTGCTTTCCGAGTGTCTGTGAAAAAACTACACAGGCGACTCGGGCGGGATTTGAACCCACGACCTCCTGCTTCCTAGTGCAGACGTCTTAACCTCTCGACCACCGAGCCTGCCCGATGACGATTGGCCGGCTAGAATCCTATATAGCATATAATCCTATATAACATGCTTTACCCAATACTGCCAGCTACTCTCCAACAGTTTTTTGAAATTAGGTGTTATTGGCTGCAGAAGCAATGTTAAAGCATACAGTAAGGTAGATGCGACGATCTAGCCATAGTTACAACCTAAAACTGAAATTCACTGATGCATGCCGGGAAAACATAACCTCTCTTTTGAGTCCGAAAATCACTTAATTAATCATTGGCATGTTTTGTATCATGCAATGCCTATCAAACACCATCAATATTCAGTTCATGCAGTCTAAAGATTCCATTTTTATTCACTACATGTTTTACATGTGGACAATGCCCGTAGCAGCTGGTACAAATGCAACACGACCAGTGAATGCGAGTTCAATACTCATTGTCTTCTCATTTCTATAGATATTTAGTTTAAGATAAGATACTTTTATTGTGTGAAATACTGTGTTCTATTTAAAACACATTCACCCCTTGAATACACAAATTAGTTAATGGTATATCAATATCAGTAAGTGATGTCACTTGTTGACAAAGACATTTTAACATTTTTTTTAACGTTTGTTTTAAATTTGTTTTGCTTGTTAGTCTATTTCTGTTTTGTTTCATTTCCCCTGTCTGACTCATTGCTTTTTACTAATCTCATAATCCAGGCATGAGAATGGAGTTTTGCAAAAAAGAAGGAAAAAATAATCCAGGCTTATATTAGATTTTGGTATATGAAAACCTTATAGGATGGCTATTTTGGATATTTTTATCATTGAAATCTCTTGTAATTTGGATTTTTTTTTTTTTTAATTAAAAAATAAATAATCCTGGGAAATTTTAGGATTTTGGTAAATGAAATCCTGAAAGGATAGCTATTTTGGGTATTAACTTCATTAACATCTCCTGTAATTTTGGCAAGATTTTGTGTACATTATGACCTGTCCAATATAATAAAATATAATTTTCAACACATATTAAAACAAATCTTACAAAGACTTACAAAGACTTGGTTTTATTATGCTTACCAATACTTTCAGTCCAGTCATGAATCATAACATCATTTCAGCACATAAGTTACAGAAAGACTGACAGCAATTATACTGGGTAAAATTCTCAAGAGTGTGTAAAAACTGTAAGAACAAAATAATAGCTAAAAATCAAACTAGCTAAGTTTACGAAAACAATCGCCGATTAGAGAACCAGCAAACAGAACTTTATCACACCAATTCCATTTCCATTTATTTTTGTCGATTTCATTAACATCCACGGCGGAACCACGCTGGACGTAAGTAAGTTTGAGCGCCATTTCTATCGTCTGCAAACTCGATCGCATAGAAAGTTCCTGCTCTCGCAGCGCGAAGACTGTGTTGCAGATAGACTTGACAGTAAGTCGGTTCTACGTCCAGCGCTAGCACTATGGTACATACATCACGCGCACCACACACACAAAAATACATGTAGGACTGTTAATCACAGTCTATGGAACGTAGAGAGAATTTGGTTGTGATCAATACTCTTTTGCGCAGTGCCCCGCGTTGTGTGTAAAGCGAATCGTTGTATAATGTACTTCTTTGTTAAAACAAATTCTCCGTACACGCGTATTCCGGTGACGTCAACATTCAGAGAGGGGAAAAACACGGACACATACGTAATATACGTACACATAATACAGTGAGTAGTCGAAGTCAGACACTCTTCTTTTTTTATCCGGCTGCGGCATCAATCAAATAGGATCGCTAAGTTTATCGGGTGACAAAGTTAAATTTTCACTTACTTTTTTCACATGTTTTCTGAGCTTACCCCTATACAACCTACCCCCCAAATTTTATATCAAATTCACACTGAACTCGGAGACCACATATTTTGAGGTGAAAAATCCGGAGGTCCTGAAAAATCCGGAAGATTCTCATGCCTGATAATCTCTTCTTCCAGCCAAAAACTCCAGGTACTTCTATTCATGTGTAATCCCTCTTTTGTTCGGTCCCAGGACCAGTACATGACGCTGCTTTTTATATTGTTTTCTTTTGTGTTCATTTCACACCTGACTAACTTCTGCTCACTGTTGTCTTTATGTATGTGTGCTTGTAGGTTTATCGTCAATTTTGCCTTTGAGAAAGAACCTGCTATGTTCAAAACGTATGGCCAATAACTACAACTTTGTAATATCATGGGTGGTTAGATTTGAGATTTTTGTTGTATGAAGTGATCTAGTATGCCATCCAGGGTCTTAAAGGAGGGGGGGGGGGGGTAACACTGTCACACACTAAGTTTTCAAAAGAAAATATGGTAACACTCCTGATGGAGGCAGAAAAAACAGGAGGGGAAACACAGCAAAAAAACAGAGGGGGGGGCACACATGTCCATGTGTTAGGTTTATTTACATGTGTTACTTCAAAAAAGGGAAAGCATAATTTCCCTTTAAAACACCATGGGGTTACAATGGTATCGGCCGTGATAAGTGATGTCACTTGTTGACATCTTAGATCTGTTTATCATGATTTCATTTAGCTTGGTAACAAACTGTGAGGTTCCTTTTAAAGGCCACTATATGGTGTTAGCAACATAATGTGGGTTCGAATCACGGCCGTGACACTTGTGTCCTTCAGCAAGACACTTAATCATAATTGCTTCTCTCCACCCAGGGGTTAAATGGGTACCTGTGAAGGCAGAGTTGGTTTGCTCTATATGCGCTAGAAATGGCAGCAATTGAGCTGTATACTCCCCAGGGAGCTGAGATGGTTTCAGGAATGATTTATGAGCCTTATGAGCCTGATGAGCAGGGATAATAATATAATGCGCCTTGAGCACCACTTAGTTGGTGGATACGTGCGCTATATAAATCCACACATTATTATTATTATATTATTATCCTGTTCATAAGTCGATACGTAATATGCACGCGCATTGGTAGTACGCGCATTGGTAGTACGCGCATTGGTAGTACGCGCATTGGTAGTACGCGCATTGGTAGTACGCGCATTGGTAGTACGCGCATTGGTAGTACGCGCATTGGTAGTACGCGCATTGGTAGTACGCGCATTCTTTTCGCTACTTCTGGTTCCAAAGCTGGCATGCCATTGCGTATAATTTAACCTATATTCCTTGATTTTAACGTTCTAAAATGATTCTTGTGGCAGAAATTGACTTTGTTACTAAAGATTTTGAGTCTTTACAACACATGTTAAATGCAAGTCGCAAACTTGCTAATTTCTTGTGTAAATTCTTAAAGAAAAGACAGGCCAATGGGCTTCTAATGATCGTAGGATCCAGCACGTGTAAAGTGGGCGTGGGTTTGTGTTGGAATTACCAACAGGATATAGTATTGGTAATTTCAAAAAACATAAATGATCCCAGTTTTACATAAAACTTATTCAGTGTAAAGTTGATGATGGCATTAAACATCCCTTGAAATATTTCTCTCTCAGCTGCTTTCATATTTGTTAACCAGTTCGCGTCGGAGGCCGTGTATACATGCAATTTTTTTTGGACAGCGGATCGGAGAGCGTCTAAACACGCCACAGGATTCTCGGGAATATTTGTATAGATTCCCGGTCGACGTGGCAACGAGCCATAAGCATACGGTGGAAGACGCGGTCTCCCCGGTCACGCTCTGGTGAGCACCATTGGTTGTGTTTGTGCGGTAAAAATGAACCCGCCACGGGGTTCGGAAAAGAAGAAAAAATTTCCCGGTGCGAACTGGTTAAATTAGTAAAATGATTTCACAACTGAATTTGTTTTCTATGTAACAATGAATATGAAAATTTAGAATGTAATTTCATTATCTTTTCAATAATGACAACATAATAATAAGCTGAAACTTTCACAGGTAAATTGTTTAATGTATATCTTGATTCAAAGAAAGTAATAATAATAATGTGTGGACTTATATGGCGCACGTATCCACCAACTGAGTGGTGCTCAAGGCGCATTATATCATTACCCCTGCTCATAAGGCTCATAAATCATTCCTGAAACCATCTCAGCTCCCTGGGGAGTATACAGCTCAATTGCTGCCTTTACAGCGCATATAGGGCTAATCAACCAACTCTGCCCTCACAGGTACCCATTTAACCCCTGGGTGGAGAGAAGCAATTATGGTTAAGTGTCTTGCTCAAGGACACAAGTGTCACGGCCGGGATTCGAACCCACACTCTGCTGCTAACACCAGAACTTGAGTCCGGTAAGCTAGACCGCTCGGCCACGACACTCCACAATAATAAGTAATAATAATTTCAGAAGTTGTTTTGCCTCCGTTACAAATAATGTACATTTTTGGTGCGATATACGTCACTGCATCCAAACTTTGTCAGAATCAATTGATATGTACAGAAACTAACCCATTAAAGTTTCCATTCTTAAACTGGTCAATGTTGAAATTTTTATCCGACTAATTCAGTCAAAATATAATTTGATTTTAATATACACAAAAAGGATATCACTTCACCAACCTTACACTAAGTATTATTTTTATGCAAATATTTGATCTTGATTCTATGAGTACTCTCTTTGAATCAAGATATACATTATACAGGGAAGGTACAACATTGGTAATGTCGGCAAAACTGCTTCTATGAGTATGCTTACTCTCTTTGAATCAAGATATACATTGAAGGGAAGGTACAACATTGATAATGTTGGCAAAACTGCTTCTATGAGTATGCTTACTCTCTTTGAATCAAGATATACATTATACAGGGAAGGTACAACATTGGTAATGTTGGCCAAACTGCTTCTATGAGTATGCTTACTCTCTTTGAATCAAGATATACATTATACAGGGAAGGTACAACATTGGTAATGTTGGCCAAACTGCTTCTATGAGTATGATTACTGTCTTTGAATCAAGATATACATTGAAGGGAAGGTACAACATTGGTAATGTTGGCCAAACTGCTACTATGAGTATGCTTACTGTCTTTGAATCAAGATATACATTGAAGGGAAGGTACAACATTGGTAATGTTGGCAAAACTGCTTCTATGAGGTATGTTTACTCTCTTTGAATCAAGATATACATTGAAGGGAAGGTACAACATTGGTAATGTTGGCAAAACTGCTTCTATGAGGTATGTTTACTCTCTTTGAATCAAGATATACAGGGTGTCCCCATAAAAAGTATACCGAGATAAAAATTACTGTAATGGCAAAACTACTTTATATATGGGAAAGAGAAATATATCTCTAGAAAGGGCAGAATGTCCTCTTTGCAATGGTATACAGCTTGTGATGTTATTGACACAGATGAGTGAACAAATTAGACAGATGTTAAGGGTACTGAAAGCAGGACTGTGACAATTTTGCATATTTGATAAACAAATCTCAACCATGCAAGTGTGCAAAATACCAAATGCCTTTGTTTTTTCAACACATTCCTGAAAACAAGGAATGTACCTAAAACAATGTAATCTGCTTTGTTTTCGCTACTTACCTCAAAAGTTTAATGTGCAGGTTTTTTAAAATGCTTTTTGGACCTTTGTTAATCAAATATGCAAACTTGTCACAGTCCTGCTTTCAGTACCCTTAACATCTGTCTAATTTGTTCACTCATCTGAATGTCAATATACATCACAAGCTGTATACCATTGCAAAGAGGACATTCTACTTTCTGGAGATATATTCTCTTTCCCATATATGAAATAGTTTGCCATTACAGTAATTTTTATCTCGGTATACTTTTTATGGGGACACCCTGTACATTGAAGGGAAGGTACAACATTGGTAATGTTGGCAAAACTGCTTCTATGAGGTATGTTTACTCTCTTTGAATCAAGATATACATTGAAGGGAAGGTACAACATTGGTAATGTTGGCAAAACTGCTTCTATGAGGTATGCTTACTCTCTTTGAATCAAGATATACATTGAAGGGAAGGTACAACATTGGTAATGTTGGCAAAACTGCTTCTATGAGGTATGTTTACTCTCTTTGAATCAAGACAGACATTAAACAACCAACCTGTGAAAGTTTTAACTCAATGTGGAGTACGAGTCATGAAAAACTGTTTAAAAAAAAGCATTCACAATTTTTACAGAAAACACTTGGAGTATAACAGAATTTTCCAGGATGATTGGTACTTAAACCAACTTCACACCAAGTTAGCTTTGGGATAATAATTTAGCAACTCCCAGTGTTGTACCTTCCCTTTCAATAATGCCCACACATTGTATGTTTTAAAATATTTCTTTGTACAAACTCAGAGTATTAAATTATTGATCTCTTTGCCGGAGTCACTTTTAAAGTTTCTCGATAAGAATAGCCGAGGCTCCACCGCCGCCATTACAGATCCCCGCTAGCCCCTTCTCGCCGGATTTCAGATTGTGCACCATGTGACCAGTAATTCTTGCTCCAGACATTCTGTGGAATAACAACAAAAAAGTGGCAGAATTTAAAGGAAATATAAATGAGAACTGCTCTTGCAAAATGAGACTAGAGTAAAAAATATTCCAAATTCTGAAGAAGTTTTTCTCAAATGCTAAACAAAATTAAACATCACTTTGTAATTCCAGCAATGATATTTATGCATTAATTATTCATGTTAACTTTACCCTATGGGATGTCCCAGACTGACTGCTCCGCCATTGATGTTCACTTTACTAGGGTCTAATCCAAGGAGTTTGATGTTTGCTAAGACGACAACACTGAATGCCTCGTTGATCTCAAACATTGATATATCTTCTAGCTTCACACCTGTCTGTTCCAAGACCTACGTAAAAAGAAGAATTACATTTTAACACTGATACCTTAACCAAAATTAATCACCGTTGACTTCAAACCAATACACATTTGGAGTGCAGTGGCCAAGCGGTCTAACGCAACGGACTCAAGTTCTGGTGGCTGAAACATCAGAAGGTGGTTTCATAAATATTTCAAGGGAGGTCTGATACCATCTTAAACTTTACACTAAGTAAGTTTGATGTAAAACTTTGGTAATTATTTGCTGATGATGTTGTTGAAAATACCAGTTTTAAAAGGGCGTATTCTCAGACTTATTTTCTGAATAACGACAACATAGGTCAAATACTGTCATGCGCCACTGCGTAAACCACGTGGAGATAATCAAAACAAATTACGCATTATTTACGACACGTGTCAGCACGTGTCTCACGTGTGTCTCACGTGTGTCTCACGTGTGTCTCACATGTGTCTCACATGTGTCTCACATACCCGATCAGCGCATTCTATTCTCTGAACAGAATCCAAAAGAATCTCGGAATAAAGTTGGACACAGAATAAGCCCTTATTGATGGAATTCTTGCATAAAAATACTGAATGATTGGTTAGATTTTGGCCAGTGTTATACTGTGGCATGACAGGAAGCTTGCCCACCCCCGTCTGCAAAGTGTAGCAGGCCGAGTCTCCACCCAGCATGCAGCGATTGGACGGTGTGCGTCACGTGCATTGGGGCTGCAGTGCCGGGACGGTATATAAAGAGCGTGATTGCCATGGCGAGAGCAGAGCTTTGGTCAGAGCTCTGAGTTTTGCCGGCACTGGCAGGCAAGTTTGGTAAGTCGCCTAGCATATATATATATATATATATATATATAGAGTGATTAGAGCTCAGTTGAGAGGCTGATAACATAACAGTAGTGCGGTATGAGTTCCTAGTTTCAGGAGCTTAAGATAACGTAGGGTTTGTTGCTGTAACTCTTGCAACAGTATTGTGAGGGGTAACATCCCCTAAAAACTAGTCCCGGGATCCAATAGTGTGGTACACTGCTAGATCCGTTAAGACAAATAACTATTCTCCTGTAAATCCAAATCATTAGACGCCCTGTATTGAGAGCTAGAAATAAGGGCAAGGAGAAGTATGAATAAACCAGTACTTTATGTTATTTGATTATATTTCTGGTGTCCTGTTGTCCCTCGATTAGGGGGCTGTTGATTGATTGTAGATTTATATTGGCTCCAAACGGAGCACTCGACAAATCATTCTACCAATACTGGGACGGTATATTTCCATCCCAACAGACGCGTTCCCAGCTGCTCGGGGGCGTTCCGGTCAGTGCCGTCCATGCCACACACCCTGTGGAAAGGCTGCCACAGGGTGTTGTGACATCACAATACGTTCACTTTAACTATAATTGTCATCATTAGAGCACCTTCAAATGATCAGACACAATACACTTTTTTTTTGTCTATGTTTTAAAGCTGTATCTGACCTTTGGCATGGCATATGCAGGTGCGATGGGAAACTCAATGGGTGCTACAGCCGCATCAGCAAAACCTGTACAAATCATATGAAGACATTTGAATATTAGTTTATAAAAGGGAAAAAACAACATTGATAATGAATATTACGTTGTGTCATTAATGAGAATGTGGTGTAAATTCTTTACAAATTTTTGGGATTCATTCCAACCTTCAGTTGGGAAATGATGTTTATTTTACTGAAGATGGAACCATTTCAAGGGACGTTTGATGCCATCATCAACTTTACACCAAGTAAGTTGTATGGAACAGTTTGATCATTCATCTTGGTTACGTTTACCAATTTGCACCGTGCATGAGCTGTTGAGGGCACATGTTGTTAGATCACTGTGGGCGAAAGGGCAGCGATAGTGCGTCGCGTTTGGCGTATTTTGAAGTTGATGTGCGTACGCGCGGAATATCTCCAGCGATCATTGGCTGGCAGAAGTACATGCGCGCTTTGTACCATAACATTACGCACATAAAGTATACGCACAACGCTCACACGACGCCAAAGCGGCCATCATCAAGCCACTGGGTGCAAATTCACTGTTAGAGGGCTACGATGTGCACTGAGCGAATAGTGTATACAGGCTTTTAAGGTTCAACATTGGTAATTACCAGATTATTCGATTAACAAATTATCTAAAAGCTTACTTTATGGAAATTTGATACACATACATGTACTGGGTAGAATGTCGTATCCGACTGCCACTTTTTCTCATTAAATATAACCAATAATGTAATCTTACCTACCCAGTAAGGTGGAGAACATATGGATGATGGACATATACAAATTATTCCAGGATATTTATTTCATGAAAAATTAGGCATTTTTGGTATACGATGACTTCCTCAGTCATGTCAGTCTGATCTTGTCAACTCCCCCATAAGTGACCAACACGGTCATTGTGCATGCGCAGTGGCAACTATAATAGGATCCTTCTATTTTCTGAAGGGAAGGATTTTTTTAGAAGGGATATAAAGTCTGAAAACCATCATAAAAGTGTATTTTAAAGATAGTTTTCGCTTTCTGTACCCCCTAAAATAAAAAATTAATTTTTTTTTTAACTGGTTAGTGGTTGCAAAAATAAAAATAAAACCTTAAACAGTGGCGGCCGGATACGACATTCTTTCCCATGTACCAATCACCCTGAGAAATTATTTCTTCTTGAGTGTTTTCATAGCAGAGAAAACATGAATTGTTATGTCAAATTAAAAAATCATCATCAAAGAACAAAAAAAATTGTTTTCTCAAAAACTTCAGCACCAATTGTGATTATATTTTCACATGTTATCTTTATGATATAATTCTTAAAAACCAGAGGATTGAAATGAACGTACGTTAGGCACCTTCTCAAAACTATTCCCGAATAAGTTGCAGAAAAGTTTCTCCGCAAAGGGTATATAATTGCGAAAACGGTGAGGTCAGATTCTTTTGTTAGATAGATTTTTCCTCTATACAAAGCACACATTTATCCTCTATAATGTTTATAGTCTCTTCACCGAGCAGTCTGCGGTTTGGCCAACTGATAAGATCTCATGGCCCTTTGCGGTTTGGAGAATCCAGGCAATGTTTACGAAATGTGACATGCGTGATTTATTTTGTGAGAGTATTGATCAAGGACAATCTAGGCTTACTTGATGTCAATGAAAGAGCCCGATCTTTAGCAACTGAACATATAGGTTTACTTTTAAATAAAAAGTTATTCAGATCCGAAATTATTAAATACCATGAAGATTTTAAGCATGAAATGTTCTTCGGCTATATAGTAACAGCACAATGGTCAGTGAGATTTAACTGTAATTGTATTTAAACCTCATTTTCAACTAAGGGGACCAGGGAATAATAATAATGTGAATGTCAAAATTTTTACCAGAAATAATAATTTTTAGTGTCCAGAAACTACCACAGGTGGTAAAAAAATTCACGTGTTTCTTTCTTCTAGGCCAAATTTCTTAATTATTTTTGCCAAAATGTAGTCATTCATGAAAGTTAAAAGAGAGGCAATTTTCGGGTGCTTTTCTAAATGAATTTCGCCGAGTGTTACGTTACTTTGTGGTATGATCTCTACGGTATGATCAAGCTTGATTTTGATTATTAAAAATTCGTCATGAAAATGAGTAGCTCACCGTGGTTGAAAGTGCAATCATATTGTGTGCCGAAGTGATTCTAAATCTCACCACTACATATACAAATGAAGGCTCATTTTGTTAATTTTCAAAAACTTTTATTATACATGTAAAACGAAGTTAGTAATAAACGTTTCTAGAGTTCCTTTGAATACGGCCATAGTGATCGTATGAAAGCGCACGTGTGAACTGAACACGGTACTATTGTGTATAGGGGGTGGCTCAATTGCTCAATGTTCCAACCCCCAAACTCGGGAGAAGAAAAAAAATAAACACGTGCGAAGCTAAAACAAACTGGGCGATTGTTGCGCGTTTTTCATTTCAGAAATTTCGCCTGTAGTTAATTCATCAGCAGAAAAATATTGCATGCACATAGAATTTAAGGCATTGCGGATAAAATCCTTACGGATTGCTGGGAAATATAGTTGCATGTACCATAGAGCAAGGACGCACATAGGTAAATCAGTGCATGCTCGTGTTCACTGTTGCTCACTGGGCCAGTGACCAAACCGCAAATCCACCCAGCAGGGACCACCTGCTGGCTTCCAGTAGATAACGATCTCAATGTCTGCGGTTTAGTCTTCATGTAAACAAATTGCCTTTCTAGCTTCAATACTTCTCCGCAAACATATTCGCAATATATATGGACTGCTTGGGGATTTTTTGAGCATTGAAAAATCAACTGCGCGTAAATCTCTGCGCAAGTTATTCGGGAATAGTTTTGAGAGGGTGCCTTAATACCAAATACCAATGTTGTACCTTGCCTTTAACACCAACTCAAATCGATAATTTCTTCTGAGGTGGAGTAAATGTGACCTGCTCTGGCAAAACCCGAAACTTCTCGGCATTTACCATAATGCGTAACAGCCATGAAAAGGTCAAAAACTGACCCCAAGGACCAGTTTGAGATTTTCATGAACCACCATATCGTCGTGTCAGTGCAAAAACGTTGTATGTTCACAATGCAATAAGGTCGTATGTACAGCGTGTCATCAATCTGCATAAATTTACATACATTAAAAAATGTTTGTGCAACAACGTCGTATCTCAGCCATTGCTTTTGTGCATTCATCCGGGAACTTGTTACATACGACCTTTTTGCACTGACACAAACTGGTTTTGCGCAAAAACGTCGTGACTCGGAGATACGACGTTTTTGCACTGACATGACGATATAGAGTTAGAGCATTTTCTCTAGATTTTGATGGAAAAAGAAAAATCCTGAAACGTTGTTGGCGACATTGTTAATTTTCGCAATAAATTTGGGAGGTCACTCCGAAAAGTTGGGTCCAAGTTTAGGGTTTTGCCAGAGCCAATTACAAATACCATTGACATTAAATAAGACAATAAGGCTATGCATGGTGGGAATAGATCTAGTAAGATTTGCGGTGACACCATGTATTGAAAGAATCTCTTTTGGAGTAGCGAGGTTCTGAGAAGAACTTTTAGTTAACTCTTGTTATTATTAATACATGAAGACAAATGGCGTGGTTAAACTTGGGCGATATCGATTTTTTTTCATCCACGATATATCGGCAAACATATATCGTGGATTTTCGATAGTATCGCCATTATTTTTTTCATTCATGCCCGATCGCTTCAGCGCCGACAACCACAGGTGTGTACCCTCTACAAGCGTCACAATAAATCGTAAATTCGTTTGCAGAGCGTGTATGTACTTATGAAGTAGTTCGCTTTTGTTTCTCACTTCTAAAAGCTGAAAAGACTGGTCTTATTTTGTTGGCGATTTTATTTAATCACGATATATTTTTTTAAATTGCGATTTGCCGATATCTCGATAACTTAAAAAGGTTCTCGATATCGTAATCGAATAAAAATGGATAACGCGATATTCGATATTATCGTGTTATCGCCCAAGCTTAGGCGTGGTGTTGATAGGCCAAGAATTGGCCCTCTTGGGATGGCTATGGTTTATCATGCTTACCTAGTATTCTGGCGAGTGGTTTGACACCGAGTCTGTCAGCAGCCTGTGATGTCATGAGGACCATAGCCGCTGCTCCATCATTCAGTGTGCTTGCATTGGCTGCCGTGATTGTACCTGGAGTAGTCAATGGGCAAAATTTAACATTTGCTATAATGTTATTATGGTATAACAATAAGTAAGACTAATTGCGGTGACACCATGTAAGAATCTCAATTGAGTAGTAATTAGTTCTGAAAAGAACTGGGGGTACAACTCGACGTTTCGATCAGTATGCTCTGATCGTCCTCAGGAGAATGCCGGACTCTTGAAACTGCTGCTGCTTAAGTTGTATAACAAGTTGTATCCTCTTCTAGTGATCCCCAGACTGCCGGTTCCCAGGTTGTATCATAACATGGGGCGTGATCCCTCAGGCTACGTGGCATGCTTTGGTTCAATGACTCCTGACTTCTGAACAAAGATATTTAAATAGTTCGCGTCGGGAATAAAAAAGTTTTTCTGGGCCCCTGTGCGGGTTTCTTTTCCCCACACAAACACATTAATGGAAGCTTCCACAGCGCGTGGCCACGTCTACTGAGCATGTCACTGTACGCTCGGCTCGTTGCCACGTCAACCAAGCATGCATACAAATATTCCGGAGTTTCCTATGCCGTGTTTAGACGCTCTCCGATCCGTGGTGCAAACAAAATTGCGTGTATACACGGCCTCCGACGCGAACTGGTTAACAATATAGGAATACAGGTTGGTGAAATTCTTGCGTCAGGAGATAAACAATTGATTTAATTTTGCCCTACACCGACATGTGTATAGCACTGTATACTCAGTGCTTTCCGAGTGTCTGTGAAAAAAACTACACAGGCGACTCGGGCGGGATTCGAACCCACGACCTCCTGCTTACTAGTGCAGACGTCTTAACCTCTCGACCACCGAGCTAGCCAGCCAATTGTCATCGGGCAAGCTCGGTGGTCGAGAGGTTAAGACGTCTGCACTAGTAAACAGGAGGTCGTGGGTTCGAATCCCACCCGAGTAGCCTGTGTAGTTTTTTTTTCACAGACACTCAGAAAGCACTGAGTATACAGTGCTATACACACGTCAGTGTAGGGCAAAATTAAATCAATATAGGAATACCACCAACAAAGGGCTAGATGGTTCAGATGGCAGATGTCACTGGTTCAAAATCCCACTACAGAAATTTGTTCTCTCCAAACAATATTATTTAGAGATTCAAGGAGTATATATACATGTATCACAGATTAGAAACACGTGTGCATACATGTCATGTGCTTGCTTTACTACTGAAGGATTTTGGAGGATTCAGGTTATGTGTAAGCAAATGGGCCTAGGGAGTTAGAAAGGATTCAGGTTATGTGTAAGCAAATGGGCCTAGGGAGTTAGGAAGGATTCGGGTTATGTGTAAGCAGATGGTTCTATGGAGTTAGGAAGGATTCAGGTTATGTGTAAGCAAATGGGCCTAGGGAGTTAGGAAGGATTCGGGTTATGTGTAAGCAGATGGTTCTATGGAGTTAGGAAGGATTCAGGTTATGTGTAAGCAAATGGGCCTAGGGAGTTAGGAAGGATTCAGGTTATGTGTAAGCAAATGGGCCTAGGGAGTTAGGAAGAATTCAGGTTATGTGTAAGCAAATGGGCCTTGGGAGTTAGGAAGGATTCAGGTTTTGTGTAAGCAAATGGGCCTAGGGAATTAGGAAGGATTCAGGTTATGTGTAAGCAAATGGGCCTAGGGAGTTAGGAAGGATTCAGGTTATGTGTAAGCAAATGGGCCTAGGGAGTTAGGAAGGATTCAGGTTATGTGTAAGCAAATGGGCCTAGGGAGTTAGGAAGGATTCAGGTTATGTGTAAGCAAATGGGCCTAGGGAGTTAGGAAGGATTCAGGTTATGTGTAAGCAAATGGGCCTAGGGAGTTAGGGTTAATTGTATATCTTGATTCAAAGAAAGTAAGGATACTCATAGAAGCAGTCTTGCAATATTGCAACTTCCTATTAAAAAAGCAAGTGCCATTTAAAAGTCAACAAATGTCAAAATGACTCCTCTTGTGGGGATCTGGTCATGACTCGTTTCCCTTTTCATTGTATGAGTATTCTTATATATCTGCTTGTCTCACCGTCTTTCTCAAAGACTGACTTGAGTGACGTGATCTTGTCGAAGTTGACCTTGTTGTATTCTTCATCCTCTGCCACCACAACGTCCGGCTTGCCTGGTCAGTTAAAGAGAAGATTGGCCAAACGACAGCTGTCAATCAAAATCGGTTATTGACCAATCAGATTTGTTGAGTGTCTGCGTGGACGCTGCATGTAAATTACTCACACAAATTATCTCCATTATCTCTGAAAAGCTTGAAGAGCATATATTAAGTGCTTGGAACCTTTTTTTTTTTAAAGGTTTTTGTTCACTGTGCAAATGGAAATATGCACTTATTTCTAATGCAATTTTCACCATCAATGCATCTGATGTGTGCACCATCTAGAGAGTATAATATTACATAATATTATACAATAACCCCCAAATTGCCAAGAATGCACTTAACATGTTTATGTTCCAAGCACTCAATATATGTCTTAATTTAATATTTAATGTAAATATTTTGTAAATGCACAAGTTGGTTTTGCCACACTTTTAATTCCAAGTGGCGTGGCACTAATAAAAATTAAACAGTCTTTAACCCTCCTATGCCCAGGCTGAAATTTGGCCCAGTCAGCACGGCACCCACAGACACTCACTTGAGTATTTTTGGTTGCATTGCCAATAGGTCAAACCACAGAGTCACACAGAGCTGTGTATGTACTTGGTTTTGGTTTGACCTCCTTGAGTGCACTGCACAAAGTCAATGGGTTGGGAGTTACGTATACAAATTTTGAGTGTCTTTGGGTTTGACCTCCTGTCACAGCCACATGTGCTTGCATGTATTTGAGTGCACTGCACAAAGTCAATGGGTTAAGAGAGACATACAAATTTTGAGTGTCTTTGAGTGTTAAACCTATAGGAGGGTTAATGCACAATAAAGACCTAAGGGTCATGGCCACGGGTGACAGACGACTGAACTGAAGGCGTGGTCCTCTGTTACCTGTGGCCACCCCCCCCCCCATGTCTTTATCCTAATTATTCACATTCATAAATGCCCATCTCTATTTCATTATCAAAATTTCAATATTCAAATATTCAATATTTGTACTGCAGGGTTCGAATTTGCCAGTGGTTTGCTGGCCAAATGCCAGTTAAAATGGCAGCAGACTAGTCAAAACCCCTCTCTTAATAGTCCGGCAGGCTAGTCAAAATTACAAAGACTGCCCTGAATCCTAGTTCTTTTTATTTTCTATTTACACATTTTATTCCACTGGGCCATGAAAAGTAATCTCTGACTCTCTTTGCCCTGCTTCGAATATATTGAAAACTGTGGTCCACCCTGCAGATTCTTATAAAAAGTTCTTAAAAACATGTGGACCAGTGAAAATACTTGCAGAATTGCTGAAAGTCAAACTTACTGGTCCGACAGGCCAGTGGAAAAGAAAGACAAGGGCAACCCCTGGTATTGAAAAAGAGCCAGAAAGAAACTGACAAATCAACATTTTGAGGACGACTGAAATTTAAACTTAGCCAGTGAGTTTGAGTCTACATGAAGCGAATACAAAATTCTACACTCTGACTGGTTCAATCCTGCATCAGGTGCCTAATTACAGCTGGCACTCAACGTGCATACGTTACTGTCTCGGGCATTTAGGAATTGACTATAAGTAAGGTTTTAGATAATTATTTGCTCAGTTTGGTTTTGAGTAATTATCAACGTGTACATCCTTTCACCATTTCACTGGTATGTCAATCTATCTCAGGGAGGACATCTTCCCCCAACCCCAGAGATGCCAACATTGAATTCCAAAAAAGAGTAGCATCTATTGAAAAAAAAAAATCGCAAAAATCTAATGCAAAAAAATGCATGTCCGGACTTTGGGCAATGTCAGCGCCGCACTCGGTGTGAACCCCGCTGGCGGTAGTGGGACCAGGGGCAGTGTAAATTGGAGGACAATACTCAATGAAAAAATTATGAAATTATAACAATGCTAGACGTATCTTATCTTAAAAAGCTCACAATAATGATCTTCCGAATTAGTAATCCATGCATCAATCACGTTAGAAATTTTGATTATTAATACTAACTGTTCTCTTTCTTGGAGTCTCGAAGGCAAATAACAAATTGATAGCCTTAGCTAGGCCTAGCCCTAGCTCACCTGGGCCCAATTTCATGGTGCTGCTTACCACAGAATTCTGCGCTTACAGCGCCATAAAAAGCGTGTGATTCTATGCGCCGTAAGCGCATAATTCCGCAGTAAGCAGTGCCTGCATGCCTGACACTGAAGTCGCACTTGCAAAGAAGCTTCAAGAAATTAAAAGGTAATGCACGTACGTGCGCGAGCACAATTATGCGCGCATGTACTGTACATGTACACGTGTACACACAAGCTACCTCACAGACAACCTCATTCCCCACGGGTATGCTCATTATTCCCCATTATGTAATACAGATCAATGGGTACGATCTTGTAAATAATGTACAGATATATAGGGTACATAGGTAGGCAGTCGAATCCAGTGCACTTGCGCTTGTGTGTGATATGTACATAATCGTGTGAATTCGCCGCTAATCCAGCTATTGTCGCTTTTTACCACCACTGCGGTTTACATTTAAAAGGTTGTCGTTTTGTTTTTTCATTTTTAAAATTATTTTTCATCATTTTTATTTCCACTTAATAGTTCATTCATTGTTTGTTTGTATTGTAACTATATACAATTATACTGGGGCGGCTTGTTTAGCGTATTTCAATGAAGTATTATCGTAGAGTCGTATTCACGGCTCAAAATCGCATTTGCTACGCCCAAATCGTGTATGTTGGCATCTCTGCAACCCCCAAAAACCTTCAATGTTTGGCTGGTTCCCTCCGAGTATTATAATCAGCTCATTATCTGCCAGATCCTAGTAGCCAAACAGAGATACCACTTAACCCCTTGCGTACGGCGCAATATTATGGACTGCTGGACGGTTTGCCGGTATTATTTTTTACCGAGTGAGGGCGGTGCGGCCAACCAAGAAACATCTGTGAGGCCGGGGAGCGCCGGGTCGGACCCAGCCGTGAATAGGGTGCCGGTATACATAGATTTTACAACTACGTGTACATGTGCACGACGACCCATGTTTTATATTTTACTTATTGTATATTGTACTTATATTGATAAGTATTAGAGCTTCTGTCCCCTGGAAATGGTGCACAATATAGTTATTTTCAGGTAAAACTTGTAGCTTTGCATGGTGAGGATGATAAGTAAGACTAATTGCGGTGACACCATGTGGAATCTCAATTGAGTAGTAATTAGTTCTGAAAAGAACTGGGGGTACAACTCGACGTTTCGATCAGTATGCTCTGATCGTCCTCAGGAGAATGCCGGACTCTGGAATATGCTGCTGCTTAAGTAGGCTGCTGGAGGATCATCCCCTGCTGGAGGATGTTATAGTTGGATGTTATAGCTGGAGGATAGTTATTTTCAAATAACCTCCACTGGATACTATCAAATATTTTTTTTATTTTGTATTTTTGTAAAAGCAGAAGTCTCGCTAACGACACATTTATGTCAGAATCACTGGCACTACTTTCAATATCTGAAGTTTGTTCAGAGAAAGATTCACAATCTGAACCACTGGTTGCCGTGAGAGTATCTTTGTCTTCACTCAAAGCCATCGTGTATGGAAGTGACAGCACTGTGCATAATTACACTGCGCTGTTCAGCTGAGTGTATAGACCCAACAACAAGCGGGCAATGTAAACCGGGCATACCCTATTCATCATATACGATGTCCCCACATAGTGTAATTGAAAGGGCTGTGTTCATCAGAAAGCTCTTGAAAGCCCAATCTATATAGAAAAATAGGGAACCATTATGTGCGCTTATGCCGGACTCGAGATCTTCCTTCCGCTTCGCAATTTTTTGCCTGGCGCACCGAACTCAAGTTCTGGTGTTACCAGCAGCAGGGTGTGAGTTCGAGCCCCGGTCGTGACACTTGTGTCCTTGAGCAAAGTACTTAACCATAATTGCTTCGTCCTTCGGATGGGACGTAAAGCCGTAGGTCCCGTGTGTTGTGTAATGCATGTAAAAAAGAATGCGCCTTGAGCACCACTTAGTTGGTGGATACGTGCGCTATATAAGTCCACACATTATTATTATTATTATTATTAATTGACACGATTCTATGTCACTTATATCACCAACTTTGGCATCAGTATAATCTCCATCAAATGATGATGATAAACAAGACAATTGGTCAGGACTACTTTTGGAAATTTCTTCAAAACACTTTCGGAAGTCGTAGTTGGTTGCAGCTGTACGCGATGTATGCGATGTAATATTCTTTGTGTACAAAACGTACCGCAATAAACAGTTGTGGCGTTCACCCTCCCGTAAATGTACGTCATCAAAATAGGCTCAGTGAAAGTGTCCCCGACGGCTTTTGTTTCAGGCCTGTCATTCGTGGTAGTGGCGAAGTACATTTTCATAGGTTTTTTGAAGGGTTAAAGAAAAATAATGGGTCTTATTTGTGGTTATTCCTACTTGGAATTACTTTCTTTTTAAAACAGGGTTGAAAATATTCACCATTTTGGATGGTCTTTAACCAATCCTATAATCCCTTGACAATAGCTATCACTGGACAGCTGGACTCTTCTTTTGTAGTGTTCAGAGAGCATAAACCCACATATGATGCTGGATAATCAGCAGAGCGCACCCCCTCCCATTGTGTCTTCATTGTGTTCCAGGAATCTTAGGAATTCTTTAGAGGATTTCAGGAGGGAGGGGGAGGGGTCCGTTAACAATAGAACAACAGTGTGTTCGTGTATAGGGACATTTGGGAGGGGGGGACGGAGAGGTACTCTGCTGCATGGTATCGAGCATGGTATATAAACCCAGCGGAAACCTGCCAAATACAGAGGGATAAATGGAGGTTGGGGAAAGATGTCCTCCCTTATGGAAAAGTACACGGCAAAGTAACTTACCCCTCTTTTGTGGTACATGCACAGGGATTATCTCTTTTAGGAAGACACCAGCCTGCACAAGTTAGGAAAAAGTAAATCTGTAACGGCAAGGTTGAGTCTTGAATGGTGGAATAAAAAAAAAATCACTGAAGATGGTCTGGGAACTGCCTCAGATTTTTTTCAATTTTACACTACATATGTGCATATCAAAATCAGTAAATTCTACGACTTATCCCTGTGGCAGACTGTTGCCGTATCTGCAGGCCTCGAATAGCGTGGAGTCCATGTGAGGGCAGAGATAATTAGATTAGACGTATATCATGTTGGTGTGATGAAATTTCAGCATAAACCATGCCCCCTTCGCATATGCTGGCCCCAACGATCATCAGAAGCCAACGATCATCAGAAGCCAACGATCATCAGAAGCCAACGATCATCAGAAGCCAACGATCATCAGAAGCCAACGATCATCAGAAGCCAACAATCATCAGAAGCCAACGATCATCAGAAGCCAACGATCATTAGAAGCCAACGATCATCAGAAGCCAACGATCATCAGAAGCCCATTGGAAATGCATTGACCACCCTTTTCTTTAAGGGTTTACGCAAGAAATTAGAAAGCTCGGACTTGCCTTTATAACGTATGTGTTGTAAATACTCAAAATCTTATTAACAAAGTCAAATTCTACCTCAAGAATCGCTTTTGAATGTTAAAATCAAGAAATTTGGGTTAAATTACACACAACAATATTCCAGCTATGGAACCAGAAGTAGCGAAAAGAATGCGTGTACTACCAATGCACGCATATTATGTATCAACTCACGAACAGGATATGTGCCAAAACGGCTGCAATTGAGCTGTTTACTCCCCCAGGGAGCTGAAAAGGTTTCAGGAATAATTTATGAGTCTGATGAGCAGTGGCTAATAAAGGCGCTGATATGTGCGCTATCGTGAGAAAGGTAGTTTAAGCGTGCATGCGACGTGTGCTGTACCAGTGCAGTAATATCCCCGAGACACAGTGGACAGATGTTACAATTCTTTTAAATCGCATAAAATTCGCTTCTGCTATTAAAAAAAACAAATTCTTGGCAAAATTCTCGTCATGGAGCTGACAAACAAAATTGTACTCACTGCCCCAGCTGCTTGACTTTTCTTGTAGGACCCCAGTGCAAATTCATCCTGCTGGGCTCGGGAGATGTCTAGTTTCTTAGCCGTGTCCTCCCCACAATTCCCCATGTGGATCTTATTGTATACATCGCTAAGTCCGTCTTTGACGATTGCATCCTAGTTAAAACAAAACAATTTGGTTATAAGACGAATTCCAAAAAATGAATACAATTTTGTCACAGGATAACGATCAATGGAGCTATGGCAATGGACGATTAACCGTCCTACTACTACTACAAGGGTCAAAATCAGTCAAAATGTTGATAAACTTGCCAAGGTATATCTAGTGCACTTAAAAGTCAAACACTGTCAAACTTTACGTGTAGTAAGTACATTTACAGGTCAAAATGAGTAGACCGTTTTTGACTGGTAAAAGCATTGTCTGGTATTGTTCGGGGTGGTCAAAATGACAGTAAAAACCAGTCAAAAATGCCCCTGTGTGCACATTTGGGTCAACAGTCATAACAGGCAGTTGACTGGTTTTGACCTCTGCAGCCACTTCCCACTAAAGTGCATCAATAGTAAGAGGGTTAAGGACCAATACCCACGGAGAGATCCTGCATGTGGCCAACATCTAAGAGGTCTTTATCTGACATTCATACATGTCCAAGTAAGCTTGGGCGATATTGATTTTTTTCATCCACGATATATCGGCAAACATATATCGTGATTTTCGATAAAATCGCGATTATTTTTTCAGGTATGTATCCCTCTACAAGCGTCGCAATAAATCGCAAATTCATTTGCAGAGCGTGTATGTACTTCTGAAGTAGTTCGCTTTTGTTTCTCACATCCAAAAGCTGAAAAGACTGTTCTAATTTTGTTTCCATGGAATTTCTGACTTGACTCACAATGTCGATTTTTTTTTTCAATCGCAATATAATTTTTTAATCGTGATTTGCCAATATCTCGATAACTTAAAAAGGTTCTCGATATCGTAATCTAATAAAAAAAGGTATCGCAATATTCGATATTATCGTGTTATCACCCAAGCTTATGTCCAAGACAGTTTAGACAATCTGATTGGACAAAACGTAATCATGTGGGGGTGTATAAACGTATATGCCATGTATAAACGTATATGTGCGTATATGCCAGCTGTTCGCAAGCTGTTCTATTTAGCCGGCGTGCGACGAGTGACACGCATTTGAAACAATCAGAGTGACAAAGATTGTTTTGCATCATGCTGATTCAAGTTCTTTGAAAGTGTTTCATGTGTCCTCAAAACATGAATTTGCCCATTTCTATTTGGCTTTATTCAACGAAAAATTACAGTTTGGTTCAGTTCTTATTGCCCGTGACCAAGTCCAAAACCGGTCATTAACTTGCAGCATCGAACTTGTATTCCCATATAGTTTTTATTGGCAAAAGAAAATTACATAAAAACTGTGAAATCTAAATATTTGGGACAGATGGAACACCAACTCAGCACGTGAGTAAGCACTATGCAAAATGAAGTTCTACACTCTGATTGGTTCAATTTCATGACATGCATCAAAGCACATGTATGTGCAGGTCAGATTTTTTTATAATTTAGGCTTTATCGGCCATTAATACATCCTCTGTGTATAGACTAATGCAGTGGCAACCATGAACAGGGAAAAGAAGAGGCTGACAAAAAAGAAGATGGAGAGACGACATAACATCATACTTGAAGAGCACGGACAAGAACAGCAAGAAATAGAGATGAATGGCATATGCATGAAGACGGCTACACCCTCCACTGGATGAACAAAACCTAAATGATGATAGGTAAAACTTGTAGCTTTGCATGGTGAGGATGATAAGTAAGACTAATTGCGGTGACACCATGAGGAATCTCGATTGAGTAGTAATTAGTTCTGAAAAGAACTGGAGGTACAACTCGACGTTTCGATCAGTATGCTCTGATCGCCCTGAGGACGATCAGAGCATACTGATCGAAACGTCGAGTTGTACCTCCAGTTCTTTTCAGAACTAATTACTACTCAATCGAGATTCCTCATGGTGTCACCGCAATTAGTCTTACTAAATGATGATGAATGATGAATACAACCCCATGTGATCATGTCTCGACCAATCAGATTATATATACAGTGCAGTGATTTATGAATATTAATGTGACCTTTGCAGAGATGCCAACATTCCAAATTGAAAAAGAAGTAATTCGCCTAACGAAAGGTTTTCGTCATGTAAACGGCTGATGAACTACGGTGCGCGTGCCGTAAACACATGTGGTTCTTTACATCGTTGGTTTCGCGGCTGGCCAAAAATTGATACAAGGATCGTACAATCGTAATTGGACTCAATAAATCGTAAAAATTACGCCTAAATCGTAAATGTTGGCATCTCTGCCTTTGACTGACCTCAATCCGTAGACCTCCATATGGGATTTCAGCTCTTGGCATTAGGAATGGGACATTAGACATGCTCTCCATACCACCGGCTACCATAACATCCTAGGAAAAGTGAAAGTACAGCAGTGATCATTATATTATATCTATAGTCCTGGTCAATATAATGTATTCATCGATTCAGTACTGAAAGGTCCTTAAAGATGTATCGGCTGTGTTTTTCTATATTTTACCAGAAATTTTTGGAAAATGTTGTTCAATTGCTAATTTTTTTGAAAGGCAACAGATAAAATGAGATGTTTCACAAAATTATTGACATAAGCTTGATTTATTAGGTATTCAGTGTCAGCATAAATCAATTTTGGGATATATTTACTTCAAATCATACTTACAATTTTTTGGAGGGGTGAAATATGTATTCCTTTTTCTATGGTAAAACAGTAATGTCCCATTGAAAAAGAAATTTGCTAAAAAAATGACTGTCAAAATAGTGAAAAACACAGGCAATACACATGTAACTGCAGTTGACTGAGATGCTCGTCTCAGTACTAAAAAAAAGTAGAGATGCAATCTCATTGTGTTTTTGCTCACCTTATGGTGAACATAGTACATCTTACCCGGTATTTGACCCTGTTGTGAAACCGGAACGTGCCTGTTCTGTGAAACACTGACCAATAGACCTTATGCATATGATGTCACAAACTGAATATCACCCTCATTCGGAGTCTAGAGACTTTGCTGCACTAATATTTAAAGCATTCTGGGTTCTAATACATGCCTTACTTTAACCCTAACCCCCTAGGTATTCTGCACTTTTGGAAACATGCCCTAATCTTAAAAATGAACCATACATTTTCGTAGATTTTTTCATATTCAGCACTTATGGCCTGTACTTCTTGCCAGTTAGTAATTTTGCCGCATTTGAAGAGGTGAAAGTACCAGTTTCTGAAAGTACTGAATTAAAAAAAAAAAAGTGCCCCTTGGAAGATTTTGATGGATTTGGCGTGGTTAGGGTTAATAATCTAGTACACAGGACCTACGGCTTAACGTCCCATCCGAAGGACGAAGCAAGTATGGTTAAGTGTCTTGCTCAAGGACACAAGCGCCGTGATTGGCCAGGCCGAGATTTCAACCCACAATCTGACAACACCAGAACTTGAGTCCAATGCACTAGACCGTTCGGCCACAACACTCCATTGGTCTTGCTGTGTAGGTTTGTCTGTCTGTCTCTCTCTGTCTGTCTGTTTACCTGGTGTCCACACATGAGGCTCTGTGCTGCCATCATGATGGCCTTCATTCCCGAGGCACATACTTTGTTGATGGTGGTACACGGTGTACTAAGAGGAAGACCTGACAAGAATTACACATGAACAAAATTTTAATTGGACAATGAAAACTCTGCCCTCTATGCGCTGGTCATAGAGGGCAGTATTCTTTCAAATAGTGAGAAGTACTGTTTAAAAATCATCTGGGCAGGCACATATTAGAATTTGATTGTTTTCCAGACATTAAAGAGAAAAAAGTGAAAATACATTTATTTTTTTCACATTCATTCTAACGGGAAATTTCCATCTCATGAAGTTGAAAATTTTGTTGGCAAACTGTTTTACTCATTCAGACAGAAAAATTGCATGGGATGTTTAACCCTCCTACTGTTTGACCATTTGAAACCATTCAAAATTTCCACTTAGCAAAATGCCCATTGGTTTTGTACACACCTTGTGATACCATTTGAACAGTGTTGGTAGCAAGCTTAACTACCATTCATATCCATTCAAATGGTTTTGAATGGTTGTTACACTACACCTTGGTGTGGTTTCACATAGCCGAAAAACAAAACCTTCATTATGTAGATAAAGTGGACTATCCATCATCTCAGTACCCTATGGAGTTTTAACACATGGTGGCCAGTGTACAAGTAATTGATCTACCACTTAAAAATGGCACTAGGGTCTTTAGGGTATAGCAGACCTGTCATTCAAAACCATGTCATGTCACTGGCATAGAGGGTCCATTAATTCACCACTTAGAAGTATCCAAACAAGGTTTTGTATTACCTGACCTACCATTCCAAACCATTTGGGGGAATCAATACTGTACACAGTTATTTCACCATTCAAAACCACAAAAGCGAATGGTTTCAAATGGTGGATCAACTTGTATGAAAAAGGCACCAGAAGTAGGAGGGTTAATACCATTATCAACATTTCATCAACTTTTCATCATTTTGCCTTTGAGAAAGAACCTGCTAGGTTAAACAACGAAAAGGCCAAAAACTACTAGTTTTTGATGTTTTTTGAAAACACTGAAAGTATATCTAGGGACTTTTAAAGTAAGATATAGGATTGGTAATTTAAAAATTTACAATAATTTTGTCTGAGTTTCTGTCACTTTTAGGTTCATTACATTACCAATGCTGTACATTTCCCTTTAAAGACAAGACATTCTTACCAGCACCAAGGGTTGCTTGTCTTGTAGGCGCTTGCCCTTCTCCCGCTTGTAGTACATTACCCATGTATACCTCCTTCACTTCTTCTGCAGGGATGCCTGAAAGAAGAACAAAAATCACAATAAAACTTGCATAACCATGGCAATGTAAAACTTGTAGCTTTGCATGGTGAGGAGGATAAGTACGACTAATTGCGGTGACACCATGTGAAATTCTCAATTGAGTAGTAATTAGTTCTGAAAAGAACTGGAGGTACAACTCGACGTTTCGGTCAGTGTGCTCTGATCGTCACATGGCGTCACCGCAATTAGTCTTACTCATGGCAATGTATGGAAAGGGATAATTGGGTAATCTGGGTCAATTCAACACAGGTTTTGACATGAACAATTTTATAGATGCAGAGCTGCCAACTCTTCCGGATTCTGCGGAAGACTTCCGTATTTGACGGTAATTTACTTACTTAAAATATATGCAAGGAGGCCTCTCCTTTTGGCACCAAAAGGAGAGGCCTCCTTGCATATATTTTAAGTAAGTAAATTACCGTCAAATACGGAAGTCTTCCGCAGAATCCGGAAGAGTTGGCAGCTCTGTAGATGTCACTGATTAACTGTGAAGTGGTACTTACTCTTTTTCAGAAATCCTCTCATTTTAAGCAGAAAAGATAGTTAATAAGTAATTTATGAAATAAAGCTTTTGGTATAGGCTTTGAAAACATGTTTAAAACATTCGTTACTAAAAGCAGTGCACATGGGTATGAGAAACCTAGTTTTGTTTTCTTTAAGGCCATACCTGCATGTTGGATTGCCCCTTGGATGGCTATGGTGCCTAGTCGTGGTGCTTGGAGGCTAGCCATGGTACCCCTGAATGACCCCACAGGGGTCCGCACAGCACTTACAATCACAACATCCTGAAAAAAAATTAAAAACATTAAAGATAATTAACCCTTCTATGTACATACCAATGTTTATCTAGCCCTAACCTTTCCAAATCGTCCAAAATCCTCTTTGCTAAAGTGAAGGATTTTGAAGGATTGAGGTTACATGCTACATGCTCTTTGCTAAAGTGAAGGATTTTGAAGGATTGAGGTTATTAGGCATACTTGCCTTTCCATGGTACATGTACATACATGTTTGTTGTTGTGATTGCACGGTCAGTGCTTGGGTCAGTGGACACTGTTTATTGCTCCATGCATGCAGGGAGGGTCCCTGGCCATGTACATGTATCACAGATTAGAAACACATGTGTGCATACATGTCATGTGCTTGCTTTACTCCTGAAGGATTTTGGAGGATTCAGGTTATGTGTAAGCAAATGGGCCGAGGGAGTTAGGGATAGTGCACTGAATAAGTCAAACCTAACGTCACTGTCAAATCTAATGTGTAGTAAGCACACTACATTTACAGGTCAAAATAAGTCAACTGTTTTTTTTAACTGGTAAAAGCATTATCTTGTAATGTTGAGGGTGGTAAAAATGATAGTAAAAACCAGTCAGTTGACTGATTCTGAGTAGGAGGGTTTTAATGTTGTGTTTTACCTTTCATTTTAAATTTTAAAGCAAGTATACTTTTGGCAAAATGTCTGTATCTATTCTTAAAAAGAATCCAGAGATTTGTATAAAATTATCAATTCTGTCGCTAAAGAAAAAAATTTATGAAAATGCAACCAGATTTAGACGGCTCAGTTGGTACAGCGCCAGCATGTTAACCTGGAGGCCCCTAGTTCAAATCCCGCTATTGTCAGTTTTTATTTTATTTTTCACTCCAACAATTAGCATTTTGAATCAATGAATAATTCTTCCAATCAATAACAGAATGCCTTCCGCACCACACAAATCCTAATAAGAACCAGGCTTCTTTCCTGTGGAACATATTTTGTGAATTTTACTTACATTAAGTCCTGATGCAGTGGCTAGTGTTCTCCTTAAGGCTTGGCTCCGTAAAACCTTTCAAAAGAAAAGAAATTATCATAAATGAAATTAACGGCTCCTTTATAAACGTATCCAATTAAAACAAAATATATCAGCCATTCAGAAGTCAAAACTTCTATTATTTTTAGAGCTCATTTATATCCAAAATATATCATCCTTTCACATATCTTTCTATGGGATAATTTATGATATATATTGTCTTCAACATATGTGCATAGCTGCCAACTCTTCCGGATTCTGCGGAAGACTTCGCGTATTTGACGGTAATTTACTTACTTAAAATATATGCAAGGAGGCCTCTCCTTTTGGCACCAAAAGGAGAGGCCTCCTTGCATATATTTTAAGTAAGTAAATTACCGTCAAATACGCGAAGTCTTCCGCAGAATCCGGAAGAGTTGGCAGCTCTGCATGTGGTACCAGAAGTCTATTACCTACACGTACATGAATTGTGCCAGCCTGCTGTAATCCATACCACAGCATTGTACAACTCAATACAATACAACTCAGTAAGGTTTGAATTTCAAAATATCGTTTTCACTAAGTGTATTTAACCCTAACCCCCCTGGGTATTCTGGCTAGGAACCTTCCTGAATCCTCCAAAATCCATCAGTGTACTTTTGGAAACACGCCCTTATCTTCAAAATGCACCATGCATTTTCGTTGATCTTTCATATTCAGCACTTATGGCCTGTACTTCTTGCCCCATTTGAAGAGGTGAAAGTACCAGTTTCCAACAGTGCTGAATTTTTCCAAAAGAGTGCCACTTGGAGGACTTTTATGGATTTGGGATAGTTAGGGTTAATGAAATAATCCCAAGATTTAATGTTAAATGATTACTTTAGTTTTGATGGCTGTCCATCACTTGACTTGAGCATGACGACAAAACATATGCCAGTGTTGGTGTGGGTACGTCGGCGTACATACGAGGATGACGAGCAAACACAAAAACCACTGTGTGGAATGTTTTACGCAAACCGCACATACACTGCCGTTTTGTCGCTACACGTTCATATGCTAATGGCTGTGGAATGACGCACAACCAGGAAACTCTGAGATTTCTTTAGCATTGTCATTAACGTAAGATCTGGATTTTCTTTCAATAAAGTGACTTAGTAAAAATGATATTTTGAAATTCAAACCTTAGTGCCCCTCATTATGGTTGGTCATGGAATTTTAGTACTGAATTTCAGCCTCCACACGCAGGTATGATTGAAAAAATGTAGAAAATTGACAATTTTCAGTGGGGCAACTGACCTTCAGTTTGCCCCACCAGTGTGGCACAGACCTGAATCCTTAGCCACATGTTGGTTCCATTGAAGCTAACAGTCTCGATTTTGTAAATTCTTAGCGCTCAAATTTACGATATTTGCAACTATACTGAGACGCAATAGAAACTTACCACTTGTTTTGGAATAGCATAAAATTGTAATGGTTCAAAATAAGACATCACGAGCTGCTAATTAAAATCATCATATACCCCTTGAGCAATTGCTGATGGTCAAACAAGGTGTTACGCACCTGGACCATGAAGAGAATGACTCAAAGGTCACGTGACCATGTGTGACCGATTTGTCTGTAGGGGGTACACTGACTTGCCAAAATAAGTGCATATATTACATTTGTGCATTGTGATTACTGATAATTTAAGGTCGAAAAAGTGGTAAGTTTCTATTGCGTCTCAGTATATTTTGACATACTAGATGGTTGAACTAAATCGTGATTTTACTTTATTCGTGACATATCGGCCCGAAAATACTACACTACGATCAGCACTTTGAAGATTTCAGCGCGGACGGTCATCTTGAAGAGAGGTCAATGAAAAAACAACTTGCGCGCACAACAATTTTGCGACGGCTGTTTTATGTGTTCACACACTTGCTGTATTTCATTAGCGAAGAGATACGACCACGTGATGTTGCCGATATAAACTTTAAAGAGACCACTAACATCGAGCAGTTTTATCAGATTAACATAAAACAGTAGGGCTGTGCCGGGTATCCGGGTATCCAGATACCCGACCGAAACGGTCATTACCCGGTTCCATTTTTCGGTTCCAATTACCCGTAAACGACTTTTTAAAATTTGGACTTAGTTAACATTTGAGCGGTGCAAACAGAAATCTGTGACTCTTGAACAATGCACTTGTAGTTGTACAGACAATTATCTTTAAATTCAAGAGATTACACTCCAATAAAGAAAAGAGCGATAGTATGGTATCCTCTGTGTTATAAAAGTCAATTTGTTACCATTTACAGAACATGTATTTGTACACCACCGGAGTCATGTTTTCAACAAAAATAAAAACGGGTATCCGAAGTTTCCTGATTTCGGGTATCCGGTTCCAAAAATATCCGAAAACGCACAGCCCTATAAAACAGCCATCGTAAAATTGTTGCGTGCACAAGTTGTTTTTCCATTTCGTTGACCTCTCTTCATAAATTCAAGATGGCCACCCTCATTGAAATCTGCAAACTGCCGATCGTCGTGTAATATTTTCGGGCTGACATAAATGTAAGTAAAATCACAATTTTGTATTTATTTTTTTTGCCGCTTTGATAGTTCAACATGTAAAAAACGTATCTAGCGATCAAAATAGTTGCAAATATCGTTAACTTGAGCGCTAAGAATTTACAAAATCGAGACTGTTAGTGTCAATGGAACCAACGTGTGGCTAAGGATTCAGGTCTGTGCCACACTGATGGAGTGGTGGGTCAAACCTTCTGTTTATTGAATATTGACTCCAACCCATGCTCCAACGGAGTCTATTAACCCTTTAAACTCAGCCCTGTAGAATACCAGACGCCGGCGTCCGATGAAATAAATCAATTCTTACACAACATCTGTACGCCAATTTTTTCCAAAAGGTTGGTGGGGGTCAAAACTTTGATAAAAATGTAGGCCCATATGTAAGCTTTCCAATGGTATATAATGTGTTTTTGAGAAGTAAGGCAGAATTTTTTATAGAAAGAACAAAATTCACCAAAACAGGCCTGAGTTTAAAGGGTTAATATTATGGGCTAGTCCAAATGCCTCTTCCATTCAAAATTGCCGTTCACAGCAACAAATTACATAACTATTCTAAAAAATACATATGTACAGTTGAATTCGAGTCAACTCGTACCCCAACCAACTCGTACCCCAACCAACTCGTACCCCAACCAACCCGTACCCCAACCAACCCGTACCCCAACCAACTCGTACTTCAACCAACTCGTACCCCAACCAACTCGTACTCGTATATTAGAAGAAAATGGAATCTTGGTGTGTCGTTTTTACCCATAACTGTTGAAAACCTTAGAAGATATTATTAGAATAAATTAAGTAATCTGAATTTCCTAGGCTTTAAAATTATATGAAAATTCCCAACTTTTAAGAAAATCAAATTAAAAAAAAAAATTGAATTTTGGTGTGTCGTTTTTACCCGTAACTTTTGAAAACCTTAGAAAATATTATTTAGAATAAATTAAGTAAGTTAAGTTTCCCAGGCTTTAAAATTATATTAAAATTCCCAATTTTTAAGAAAATCAAATTTAAAAAAAATAGAATTTTGGTGTCGTTTTTACCCGTAACTTTTAAAAACCTTGGATGATATTATAAATAAATAAATTTAATTAAGGACATGTAACGTAATCTCACTTTTGAACGTGTGGTGGCCCTGAAAAGGGCTGTTGGTTTTGTTGTTTAGAGACTGGCTGGTCCATTGAGGTGACTGCACACAGCCAGTAGTGCTGAAGTCTTCAAGTTCCTCCCAAAATCCTCCCTTGCATATTGCGGCTGTTCTTCCACTGATACCGGCACATCTTTGACTCCTTGACAAGTCTCAACTGCAAGTTGACAAGTTGTGCCTCCTGGTGAAGCAGAGGAACTAGCTTGTAAAATTGTAGACAGGAACGGCCAGCCTTGACGTTCAATCTCCGGTGCCATCCTTCGACATCGTTATTGGTCCGTACGCTGTGATTGACCAGTTCTTTGGCTGCCACACAGAACTCTCTATCCAATTCTCCAAGACATATTCAAAGAGCTCGGTGAGCAGTTGTTGATGCTCAACTCTCCGTCTCAGCTTGTTGAACGCCGCAGGAATATGTTCATGTGGCAGGAATGGTAACGCCATCAGTTTCCTGACAGAAGTCTGGATGGCAGCATTTGTGGTGTAGGGAACAGCAAGTCCCAGACTTTGGCACTTACGCCAAACTGCCTGGGTCAATGATACAGACACCCCTGGAGATGAACCTCTTCTCCAAAAGATGCCCGCACCGCTTCCCACAGAGCTGCTTCATAGTCCGTGACGATCTGCTGGATGTGTGACTCCCTTGGCGGCAAATGCTTCTTCACGGCCCTCAAAAACTTCCGGTAGTCACGCTTGGTCCGTCTTGACATCATGCAAAATGCCAGCGGTATCTGTTTCAGGGAACCGGAGTCCCCCTTCACAAATGCATGGATGCGAAACATCTGTGTAAAGGGCTTGGAGATAATCTTGAATGTCGCATCCAAATACCATGACTTGGCCTTGTCCAAAATCGCAACCCGTTCTTGCGTCATAAAAACTGAATTACGCACCTCTCCTACGACGATGTCCTTCGATAAAAAGTTCTCGGGAGTAAAGTCCATCGCCAACTCAAAAGACAAAGACGATGGGTCCGCTGGACGCTGCCCCTGCCGAGTACGGTTGGCTGTGCGGGCTAGGTTGGTGGGCTTCGGCAAGCTGGGAGCAGGTGCGTCTGGGGCGATGAGGTCAGTCATCACCTCCTCAACAATTGTTCCAGCCGACTGAAAGACGTCCTTCTTGGCGATGCTCTTGATGGCTGCTGTGACCTCAACGGCAGTGGCGGCACCAGGATTTGCAGGGTGAGAATGTTCGGAGTGGAAACCGGATTTGAACTGCATCCCAAATTGCAGAACGGACACAGGGCACCGAAAATTCTTGCTCCGAACGCTGCGAGTGAAACTAGCATCTGTAGTCAAAGACCACGTTCCCACCAGATCCCCAATTGCGGGATCTTCATCCTGAAAATAATGAACCGCAAACATGTGATCACATCCGGCCGGCGAGTGAAAAAATGGTAAACCCCTGAATGAGCTGCTAATGACTGATAACTTTAACATTGCGCGGAAACATAAAAGTGATCAGATTACATTGATACTAAATTATCGTATGCAGTCATGAGCATGAGTTGGTTGGAGTACGAGCTGGTCGGAGTACGAGCTGGTCGGAGTACGAGTTTGTCGGAGTACGAGTTGGTTGAAGTACGAGTTGGTTGGAGTACGAGTTGGCACGAGTACGAGTTGACCAAAATGAGCACGAGTTGGTTGGAGTACGAGTTGACCTGTTTCCGTACAGTTAGGCTTATGTAGGAGACTATGATATATGAATGGGCATTCGGACTAACGAGTAACGTTATGGGCTAACTGCACAGCGAAAAATGTCCTACATGAAATGGCACGGAGCGGCCGCGAGAGGGCGACACGGCCACCTCATTATATGACGTCACGGATACTCGCTAAATATGGCAATTTTCATGAATGAAATTGCCGCGCATGCGCATATACTTGCCACGAGTCGCTCGCTGCATCTTTACTTCGATAGAGCTCGTGACGATCTTTCTAATGGTACCAAAAACTTACGATTTTGGCGTTTTCTTCTATTTTTTCTGGAATTTCTTTGATTTCAACCCGAGGATCAACAACTTGTGGATTCGTTGCTGATATTGTGAGTTTCGCAATATCAGTTCCGTCCAAATGTGTTCGGGATAGTTAAATAATCATTGACAACATGTATTATGTATGGCATGGATGGACTGAGTGTGCCGTGGGATTATGCATGGAAATGTCATGAGCTGGATGGGGATTTTGATGCGCGCGTGCGTGGTGTGCATAGGTGTTTGCGCATGTGTACATGTATTTGCCATGGTGACTTACGCGGCACCGAAAATCACCATGCATAAGCCTTATCGCTAATAGCACTGAAGCAACTGCCGCAAAGCATACAGGGATACAAAAAGGGACATCTGTTTGGCGCAGCTTTTGTGACGTCAATAATATTTTGTTTGTCCGCGCAGCACTCAGTGGCGCTGTTGCGCCCACAGACATCCCGCAATTCCTTGCAGCTGCTATTAGCGATAAGGCTTATGAGGCATGCGAGTTTGCATGCGGAATGAGGAATTTTTCGTAGTGAACTGTTACTGTTAGCATGGTTTAGGTATGTGCGTATCCCACGCATTGCTGCTAATCTTTTTGGCCGCGGCCTCAATCTCGGGTTGAATCGCCGTGGCGAAGACACCGTGGAGATAGCGCTTTGTAACATTTCGCTGAGGCCGTTCTTTTTGACGTACCCGGGAGCTTTTTTTTCGAAGACGTAGATGACATATTCTACTTCAACCTCGTTCTCAAATTTTCTGAATGCGGCATCTAGAAGTTTCCAAAAAAAATTCTCGAAATTTGGGTTCGCTCTTGCTCATCAAAACCATCAACGATTTACCAAAAGTTGAGTAAAATCACTTATCAAACCACAAAAATCATTTTTCTATACTTGTTTTCTACCTCTTGACCAATTTTGATGGCGATTGGACGATTCCCAGTTATGTTTTTTGGATTCCCAAACATCGATGTCAACCAAAGATTGTATTGCGCCACGTTCAGCGCACGTTAGACCTACCAATTTTCAGTCTGATAAATCGTCCATTTAAACCTATACATCGGCGTAACACAATAATATTAGTTCTCATGAACTTATTTCATTTTTTTCTTCATATTTCCAGTCCAATATCATTTATTATTTTTTATAACGTTTGTTAATTAAATCAGGGATAAGAATTTCTCGCGGATTTCAGTATAAATATTAAAAATTCTCAGAGTTATTATATGGAATCCGAGAAAATCTAGGAAACGGGTCACAAGTCAAATTTACATTTCTTTTGTTTTTCCTTATAAAATAATTGCCATTTACGGGCCTAAAATTGCCGGATTCAACATGTCATAACTTCCTTATTTTTGGTCACAGGAAGATGATCCTTATATCATTGTAATCGTCTATTCAAGACCTTGACAATGATACCAGTTGTATTGGAATCTGTTGATTTTGAAAATTTTTGTCACATAGCTACATGTACATGGTTAGGCCATGGAGGAAGTTCTTCCTCCATGGTTAGGCCATGAGAATGAAAGTCGTAGATTTGCATCCACCGCCCGCATGTCCCGAAAGCTACCGCCTAAATTTTTCATTATTTGCCAAAAAAATCATTATTTGCACAAAAAAGGTATTTCCACCAAACAAATTTAGTTCCAAATCATCCACATCAGTAAAACGAAGTTTTTACCAAATTTCCACCAGTATGTGCGCTATAATCATTAGCACATGTTCTCTTACAGTCTTAGTCCCACGTACGTCGTTCACAAAAAAGGTCGCATCGCGCTAAAACTGTATGGTAAACTCCGTCCGATCCGCACCTGCAACTGTACCGCCTTCACATGCACAACACGTATCTTATGCCTGTGTGTGCGGCCCGCACGTATAATGATGCACGTACGTACACAGGCGACCATACATACGGCGACACACACGTGCACAGGAATAGCCATAGGCCTAATCGATCATATCATAAATTTATTTAGCTGTTTACATGTACCTCTGTACCTACATACAATTAGTGATATGATCGACTAAACAACGACCGGAGATATAAGACATGAATGGTATTGTATTCTTTTAATCTTGATTTTACTATCAATAATTAATAAGAGACATTACCAGCGAGGGGGGTTGATTGGGTCGCTAGTCCCTATGTTCAATCATGGAGGAAGAAAACAGAAGGAGTCACAACGAAGGCATATCAAAGGTTCAATGTCTTTTGCCGCGGTCGTAAAATTTCTAAGCCAGCGCTAATCGTTTAATCCAATTATCGAGGAGAACTACAGCCAGGCTTTCTTTGCACATGCGCATTGCGCGCATTGCTGACGCGTTGTCCTATTGCACTACACGGAAGGCTGGCTCCCGATCCAACTCGACCTACGAATCCAACACTGCAATATCTTCAGTGTACAGCATCGTACATATATGAGGATTGAAATGATAAAAAGCTAAACAACACGTCTTTGAATTTGACAATTTGTTGGCTTCCGGAGATCACCGGAAATATCCTTAAAATAAGTTGCTAAAAAGACACTTTATTGTAACATCTGAATGTTATATTTACCGTAAGTCAGCTTCGGATTCGCCAAATTCGACGATCAAAACACCAAAATACTCGGTGGAAATATCGCTATTGAAGACAATGAACTGCGCAATATAAAAAGCCCGAAAAGTAGTGCATATCGTTTGTGTTTATTCGTTTGCTACAGATTTCTACCCTCCAATTATGTATGCTGGTCGCGAGCAGGCCGAGCGGCAAAAGACATTGTACACAAGGGGATTATCGCGGTCGTAAAACTGGTAAGCGTAGCGGGCGGCCGTAACGTATTTTCAATGGGCCACTCCGAAGTGCTAATTGGTTATGAGATAAGAGGCTGTAGTTCTCCTCGATAATCGGATTAAACGATTAGCGCTGGCTTAGAAATTTTACGACCGCGGCAAAAGACATTGAACCTTTGATATGCCTTCGTTGTGACTCCTTCTGTTTTCTTCCTCCATGGTTCAATCTCCTCTCCCAATAAAGATGTGCAAAACAATAAAAAGAGTCTTAACCCTAACTCCCTAAGCATTGTTAGTGAACAATAAAAATACTTCAAAATCCTCCAACTGCTTTTGTTGTCTAGGGAGTTAGGGTTAATGACCAAAATTCTCCTTGTTACTCCTCTTTTACCCTTCACCCTTCCCTCTCTCTCTCTCTCTCGCAGGTAGAAAGCATGTACATAAAGTGATTAAGAATACGTCAAATTAGAAGAAACATCTTGTGATTGCGCTGTTATTAATGATCAATGGAAATAATGAATAATGAAAAAAAGCCTCATGTGTTTTCGAAATTTCCCGGATGCAAATCTACGACTTTCATTCTCTTAGTCTTAGTCTTACTTAGTTAGTCTTGGCCATAGTGTTAACGTTATTGGCCAATGGAATTCTGAGTAGGCTAACACTATCTTCCTCCATGCGCATTGCCATACTTACCAAGAAAGATTTGGGAACACTGATTAGATAACTCATCGTGCCAGCAATTTACGGTGAATTTACTTACAGTTTTACACTTTTACAGTGAATTTACTAAAATAGTCTGTTACTTTAGTGTTAGTGTGTTACGTTAGTACAGCCAATGTTCACGGCGCCAGTGGTGGTGTTAGTGAAATTAAAGGGCGCCACCAATAGTATAACAGTTACAACTAATTCAAGTAATAAAGGATGTCCTCTGACCCCCGCGCCGCCGGTATGTGGAGCTTTTTATTCCCATGCATAATAATGCCCACCTAAAGCCAGTGGGTTTTTTTAAATTAGTTGGATTACGAACTTGCCGACCCTGAATATGAGAATTTTTAAGAAAAAAAATGAAATGAGAAAATATACGTTTTTTTTATATTCTCGACGCTGGCATAAGGAATTATTTGTTTTGTCAATTTAAACAAAATAATTAAAGCAACGGGAGATATGGGTCATTCCATGAACGTGGGGCACTTGTGTTTTCCATGTATTTCAGATATTGGGGCCTGTGTTATTCCTTAAGGCCCTGTCACACCATGGCGTATGGCGTGAACGTATGCCAACGTATGCGAAATATCGAAAATACGTTGGTGTACGTTGTTGTACGCTGATATAAGTTAGGGGTAAGTTGGGGATACGTCGTTTACGTTAAGAGTACGCTGTGATACGCTGTGAAAATTTGGAACACGTTGAGCATGTTTAAAATTTCTCGGCGTACTCAACGTGTGCTTAATACGTTCTGTGTAAGTTCCCGGTAAGTTCGTGGTACGTTAGACATACGTTGACATACGTTAGAGGTACGATCGTAAGTTGGTATACGTTGATGTACGTCGGCTGACGGGGAAACGTACAGCCAACGTAGTGATAACGAGTTGATAACGTATATGTGCCGTATGTCTAACCTATGCCTGACGTATCTCCAACGAGTCTCGACGTATTCTGACGTATCCACCTTATGCACAACTTATGCCTGGCGATCGTGTAACGTATATAACGTGTTTCTACAGTACAGCTAGCGTATGTGCCGTACAGCTAGCGAGCATTCGGCGTTTTGGGAACTTATGGGGGGGGGGGGTTTGAGTATATATATTCTTGGGAGGCATATGTTGACTGCTTGATGACATCGGTGGGAATGATGTGCTGTGAGATCGGCGCGGTATTTATACGTTCTACAGCGGCATAGGTCACGTGTTCGTTGTACGCCGAGGATCGATACGCTGAGGATACTTCGAACACGGCAGACATACGCTACGAATACGTTAAGCATACGTTGGTCATACGCTCGCATACGCTGTGATACGCTGTCATAAGTTTGTTATAAGTTAGTGATACGCTATCAATACGTTAGTCATACGCTATGTATACGTTAAATACGCTTATGGATACGCTATGGATACGTCCATTCCAACACCGATGTCGACTTTTCAGATGCAATTCGTTGGGAAGTTGGACGTTCTTGGACTCTGACAATTTTCGAGCTATTTTTTGTATACGTCGGTATACGTTCAGGCCATACGCCATGGTGTGACAGGGCCTTTACATCGTACGACCTGATGATTATAACTTTCACCTATTGTTGCATCTCATACAGACCTACTATGACAACAAACAAAAATTTCTTGGGTCTCCCCTATTTTGATCCCCTAGTAGAAGATAAAATGCCCATTCAAGACCAGTTTGCAAATTTGCAAATTTGCTGGGTAGTAGTAGGTTGTAGGTCGTAGGTCAAAAGGTAAAAAAAAAATGAAAATGAGAGTTAAAAAATTGAAATAACGAATTAAGATTATGTAGATGAATAGTAAAAGATGACGACAAAGTATTTATCTAAAACGATTATTCCGTGCGAATGGCTTTTAGTAGGCAAAACAGAAAAGTGTTGTAGACCAAGTGCGCCTGGCGACGTGTTTTGCGCGCAACATCAGTGGCGCGTTCGACACGGAAGAAGTATACCGGTTGCGTGTCGAAAATGCAAAATTGGTACAAAATCAAAAGCTAATTAAATTTTATGTACGAAATGCGGTAATGTATTAGAATAAAAAATTTTAAACCGCTTTGAAGGAAGAGCTAGACGAAATTATAATTTGGTGATGAAAGAGTTGGTTGAAAAAACTTTTGAATTTATAGTGTAAAAAAAAATTGAAAATGAGAGTTAAAAAATTGAAATAACGAATTAAGATTATGTAGATGAATAGCAAAAGAGGGATATGAATAACTATTTATCAAAGCGGAAATTGAGAGAATTGAAGACGTTTGATGAAAAACTAGCAAAGATTATCGAAAAGTTGTCTTTAGAATTGCAAGAATTTAGAGAGATAAAGTTTATGATAACTTTACGTATGAAATTACGTAAAGATAAACCAGACGGTACGGTTGAATATATTATACCAGATTTTTATAATAATCAAATAGTTTTAGTTGATAAGAGTGAAATTGATTATGAATTAATTACAGCTTTTTTTAGAAATTAATAAGGCTATAGAAGGATATACACACAACGGTTCTGGATGGGTCGTAGATCGTATTGAAGGTATAAATATTACAATTTCGAGATGTCAACCTTTATACTACGGTTCGTCGTAAAAATCTTTAGATACAAAACAGAGACCCTACTACCCGGTATACGTCGGAATGATAGAAATTGATTTTTTAACTTTAAACAATTTTTATTCACATCATTTTTCTGGACTAAGATCAAAAATGTACTCGAGAATTTTTTTTTAAAGATTGAATTATACGGGGGAGGTCTTATAATTACCCGCTCTGCAATTTGCGAAGCGGGTTTTTCATCGTCGTAAGATTTTTCTATCGTAAAGTTTACTTTAAATTCAAAAAATTTTCTATGAGTTTTTTTTCTTTGTCGACGACGGGTTTTACATCTTTTTTCTCGTCATTGACGACATTTTAGGCGTAAATTTAGTTCTGATGTTTTCTTTCATTTGCGAGTATTTGTCTCGCTCTTGGCAGATTAAATGAAATTCTTCTTGACTTATAATACCGTCTTGTATCGCTTTTGAAACGTGATCGTCGATGGTGTTAAGGTTACTTTCTGCTAAAACTCTAATCTCGTCGCGTTTTTTAGCTTTTTTAATTTATTTTTCGCGTATCTGATGGCAAACGCCGCACCACCCATCCCTAAAGCCAGTCCTTCTAAAACGTATCCGACCGGCGATGCTATAACGGTTGCGATGCTGGCAATTCCAATGGCTCCCGCTCCCATACACCCCAATTCGTTTCTACGATGGAACAAGTTTTGATGATTTTAAAATTTCTTTTTGAATGTTATCAATTTTTTGTAAACGAAACGCGTTCACGTTTACATCTTGTACATTATCGGAAGTATCCATCATATACTGTATATCTGGATAAGCTCTCTTTGTTTCTGTAGTGACGCTCATTATTCTATTAATAATAACAGATTAAAAAAATTATTTTAATGTAAGGGAAAACTATTAATTTTTAAATCGTAACAGATTCCAGTTTCTAGAGAGCCAAAACAAAATCGGGCAAAAAAGCTGTTCTATTGTAGTCGGTGTTTTCTATTGTGAAGCAGATTCCACATTCTAAATGCTTTGCTTCATTATCACCAAAATTAAATCTATCATCAATACTTTCTATAAAAAAATCGGGTCCTCTTTGCGGGTCAATTTCACGTTTTGAAACGTATGATTGTGAATTATTATTATTACTTATTTTAACATATAAGTTGAACAGTTTGTTATTGGTACAAAGACATCAAAACTTGGTTCTCTCGTTGGACCCTGCCACTGGAACCAAATTATATCATCTAAATTATTTTGTTGAATTTCATCTCTATCAAAATAGCCAGTTTTTTCGACTATGTACGGATTGTTAGAGCCGCTATTACTAGATGAAATTAGTTCGCTTTTACGACTAGGTCCGTAAATACTCGCTATTTATATTATTGCAATAATATAAATAAATTTTTGCTACAAAACGTGCGACTACGTCAACGGTAAACTTTTAATTTTTATATCGAAACAGATTCCGGTGTTTTGAGCGCCGAAAAAGCTGGCTCGTATAAAAACTTTTACATCTCGTGTTTTGTAGCAAATTTCGGAGGCCTGTTCCAAATGCTGCGATTCGTCGCTAAAAATAAATTTATTATCTCGAGCCGGAGAAGGAATATGATATACGTGGGGTAAAAATTTGCGCGTTGCTAAATGCGAATAAAGACTATCGCCTTTTATAAATTTTACAAAAAGTGAACAGTACGCCGGTGATTGATTAAACATAAAAAAGGGTAGTTTTAATACACCGTACCACCCGACGTTAATATCGAGTTTTTCGAATAAATTAATCAAAACTATCGTTTGTTGAAATTCATCGAGCTCAACGTATCCGTGACGCTCGTAAATATATAAATTTTGCGGTTGTTGTAAAACGACGTTACTTCTTCGACTTGGTCCGTAAATACTTGCCATATTTATATATTATTTGCATTAATATGTTTTTTAAAATTTAATTTCAAAGGTTAAAAAAATCGGCATACAGTGATTATTTATCTCTCTACCTAATGAATCTTTAATTTGAAAACTCAATTCGTTATGATGCATTTTATTTTTAAAATTTATATTTATCTTATAATAAAATGTCGATTCCGCAAGCATTTCAGAGCAATTTATCGAAACGGTATTTGCAATCTGGAAATTGTTACCCTCCTCAAAATTTTACTTCTAGAGATTTGACGAATGTAAATATTTACCTCAACGAAAATGAGTTTTTTAACGCAAAACTCGCCGATCCATTCAAAAATTACAAGTTGCCTAGCGTTCATAGCGACGATGTCGTAAACGATTGGAATTCTAATCCGCTAAAGTTTTATCAAAATCAAATAAATTTTGTAACGTGGTGCAGTACGACGGGATGCGGCGTGGCTTACGAACATTTACTTCATTCTAACGCGATGATTCGCAGTTTTTTTAAAAGATTTCACGTCTATTATCAAATTAGACGATTGCTCAAAAAGAAATGAGCTGTCCAGCGTCTTTTCAAAAATGTTTACGATGGTTCGAAAACAATATAGACATAGGTGCGTACAATAAAATATGTAAAGAATTTCACCTCTCGCCAGTATCCGATTGGAAACAACGAGTCGACACGCACAGCAATGGACTAGGCACCGCTTATTGGTGGAGGAACGTCGGTAAAAGATACGATCCGGTACCCGGACACAACTACGATAATTCTATACTCCGCGACCCGCACCCTAAACCCACCCCCCTCGACCACTTCTCCTCAGACTTTGAAACTGGTGAAAAAAGAATGGCTTTTGACGATGGCGTACATAATCGTAAAGAACATACCATTAGAGTAGGTTACATTTCACAATCTCACGCTACAGAGCTCGCTTGGGCTAAATTTATACTCGAAGAGTCTCAAGGTTTTACGGATATAGGTACGGAACGAATCAACGATTCTATAAGAACGTACGTTTACGTATCGCGTAAACGTACGTTCTTATAGAATCGTTGATTCAAGCTCAAGCAAAAACTGGAATTTTAGTACCGGGTACCGGTTTAGACGCGAAAAGAGAATTTTTAAACATTCTCGACGCTTCGATCGATTCTCCGGTCGATTTAGAATTTTCTATTCAACGATATCAAGATTCTTTGCAATACGCTAGATCTCAATTAAACTTTGTCATCGGCGAAAATATATATTTGATGCCGAGCGACATGAATTTGCGAATAGGTAGGTACGCTCACAACAATAATATTTTGATCGCGACGTCGGATCTATCGCTCGGTTCGAATCGAGACACAAATTCAACACCCGTTCCACCGCCGCCACCAGCGAGCATTAATGACGAGCAAAGCGATCGTAAACTCGGCTCACCACCATCATCGTTAAAACTCAACAAACTCAACAACCACCAGTGAGCACCGACGACGACGATATAGAGCAAAGCGATAATCTTATCAATCAACCATCTTTACCGACTACATCAATCACGCCTTCAGTAGATACTCAACCGATAGTTAACGATATAGCATCATCAAAATCTTTTGTGACCCCTACTCACGAAGATGAAAAAAATGCTTTAATTATTGGTTTCGCGATTATTACCGGATTAGGAATTATGATTTACGAGTTGATAACGTAAGGCTAGCGATGAGTTTGTATATAAGTTAAAATTAAAACTCCAACCCCCCGTCAAGGCTAGCCACACGTGTTCAGCCGTCCATCCAACTACTTTTGAAATTGTTGTAATTAACCAACTCAATACCGATCCGATGATACCCGGTAAGGCGGCCAAAGCTTTCGTCCCGAGCTTTTTTTAGTAGACCTGCTAGATTTTTAAAAGTTTTTTGTATCCACTCTTTTACACCTCCGCTACTCGGTGTAGGTGTAGGTGTAGGTGTAGGTGTAGGTTTTACGGCATTTACGATCGCTTCGACGATAAATGCGACGGTCATACTAAAGGCCGTTAATAAACTAACTATCGTTATGCCTTGTTCTCTAAATAAAGTTTTAATTTTATCGCGTAACGTGACATCTATTTTCATAATTTTTTCGATCGTTTCTTTAATTTTGTTGATTTGACTGCGAAGAGCGTTATCACGTTCATTTATTTCATCTAACAAAACTCGTTCTCTCTCTCGTAGTTCTCGCACACGATTACGTTGTTTTTCGGTTGATTTTTCATCGTATCCTCTCTCTCTAGCATCATCAATTAATTCTTGAATATCAGAGATTTCTCTCGCGACTGCGTTCTTTTTAGCGATAAAACTTAATAGTTGACCTTCCGTCTTCCGCATTAGTTCATCGAGACCATTAAGTTCTCTTAAATTGTATTCCGTTCGAATTCTTTATCTTCCGTTAAAATAGAGGTATTTGCTTCTTGGATGGAGGTTGATATTCTTTCTGCTCTTTCAGCGCGTTGTTCCGGTATAGATGGCAACTTTCGCCCTGTTCCAAGAGGCGATTTATCAATAACAACCTCCGGTATTAATGGTGTTTCTGTCTCTTTTAAAACATTTAATAAAGCCTCATCTTGGTTTTTTATTTTATAGTTTTTTACACCCAACTGGTTTCTAATAAAATCAGTACCATCAAGTCCAGCTTGTCTGGCTCTACTTACTATCGTACATAACGCGGCAAAATCATCTGGTTTATTTTTAAGCGTTAACTTTACATTGTTGTAATAAAAACCTCGATCTTTACCATCTTTAATACGACTAAAACGTTCGCGTTCAGGTAATTCTTTTAATTCATAGCCCTAGGATTCTATTCTCACTCTTAATTTTTCAATCAATAAAGTCGTTATTTGCGCTTCCACATCTATTCCCGAGGCGAGTTCCGCATCTAATCCTCCTTGTTGACGCGCACTAAATTATCGTAAACTATTTAATCTTTGTTGTAATTCTTCATCAGCGTCAAAATATTGATCAATTACCGTTTCTTGTTCTTGCGCTTGTTCTTCATCTTCTTCGGGATGATTATAAGCCGGATCCATCTCTATATAATCATACCTTCCTTCCGTCATACTATTTACAATTAGTTCTTATCTTTTTTTAATAATTTATAACTCGCGTAGCCTACTATCGACATACCCAAAATGACGAATAAAATTTCTCTCGTTTTTTGATCTTCGCTAGGAGTATAAAAATCCTCTAGCTTAGGTTCGTGGTATAAATCTTCCGGTAAATTAACTCGTCTGCCGGTAACGATATAATATTCGTTCATCGCTTCGTCAATGTCGCTAAAAGTTTTTTTAGCGTGCGATTCTTTTACGAGTCGATCGTTTAAATATTCTAGATATTTCTCGCGCTTTTTCGTAAATTCGTCTCTCGCTTTCGTAAGTTGTTCTAGCGCTAAATCGTGTCTCTTTCGTTCTTCTGCATCGGCCTTACCACCGATGAGAGAAGCTAACTTATTTCCTCCTGTAAAAGCTGCCGCGTTTAGTACCGCGCCTAAAACCATCTGAATCCCCGTTGAAATTATTGCCGCCATTTTATTATAAAATAAACTTTTTTTAATTAAAAAAATAATAAAATAAATGTTCTGTATTAAATATGAGTCAAGCGTACGGAGACAAACTAAATCCATACAAAAAATTAAGAGAACCTTTTGGTTTAAAAGGAACGCGACAAAAAGTCGTCATTACACACAATCCGAGCACAATCACCGAAAATCAACTGTTGACCGTTCGTTTTCCAAATTTAGGAGAAAATGACATTGTCGTTCCGGGTACGGCTAGATTGGCTTTTAACATTGATCTCGAATCTTCAAACGACGATGCAAGAACGATGGTATATAATATAGGCAGAGCCATCGTAAAAAATATAACCATAAATATGAGGGGAATGAAGTGTTTAGTTTAGACGATGCGGATGTATTCAATTGTTTCAAAGACGAGTGGTTGACGAGAGATCAACTCGAAAATTTAGGGTATCAAGGAATCGAACTTCCTAATGTGACTAGATTAAGAATAGGCGCTAGTGGTAGCGATGCGACGGCTAACGAAGGAAAAGACAAAGCCGTCTTAAAAATAGATATTTAAACTCTTAAAAATAGATATTACATTCCTCTCGATTTTGAATTATTGACCGATCATCAACCTTTTTATCAATCCGGGATCGGGGATCTACTAACTTACGAACTCGTGTTTAATAAATTGTCTAAAGTTATCAAAAGCTCCGACAATAATGCTAAATACGTCGTAAGCGGAATTTCTTTAGAATACGAAGTCGTTAATATGCCGCATCTTGCGGAAATGATTAAAAATCAATATACTGAGAAGTTGGTGATATTGTTCGATAGAGTCTTGAGACAGAGCGTCACACCGTTAAACAAACGCGATACAACGTGGAATATAAATCTAAATACACCCACAAGAAGCTTGAAAGGAATATTGTTTTTATTCAAAGAGCCCGATGTAAAAGATCCTTGGGAATTTTATAATCCAAAAATCGATAAAGTTTCCATTATTAGGCCGTACTGCGCGCTGTGTGTCTCAACTGTAATTATAGCGCCCTCTGTCGGTCAATTTTACCTCTCACAGCCGGAGGGGGAGGGTCTGGGAAGTTGAGGCAATATTTGGGAGGGAGTAGGTGCGGAGGGTAACCCTCCGCCTGCATCCACATTGCCTCCGCACTGCCTCCGCACACCGCAAAAAGGTGCAGGATGCTCCTCTTATACTACTATCGTTTTTTGGCATTCATGACTTCAATTGCCTCATCGTTGAAATATGATGTTTTGCATCTTTTCGCGATTGATGCAGTCAAATTAACAGTCATCAATGCGCAGAGGTTTTTTAAGGAATTGATTTGTTATTGTTGCTTTCGTTTATGGCCAATCAATTTCATGGTAAGAGTTTTTCAATGTGCCCTTGACAAAAGGTTTTCAGGCACTGGAGTTAATTTAAATACAAAATCAATTAATTTTGATTTTGAGACAAGAGATCCAGATCTTCTTTTAACTTATGTATTTTATTTCCTTTCTTTTTATTATCCATCGTATTATTTTATTATCCATCGTAACAAATTTATATTGTTCTTATTGGCCAATCGATTGCTCATAAATTATGTTCACCATGTTACATTTCATTGTTATACCTTGTCTGTACGAACGTAGGCACTCTGTAAACTACGAAAATGGACTGTATAATCATCTGTAAATGTATTTGGATTATAAGAACCTTAAAGCTTAACAAATAGTTAGACCTTAACATATAGTTCCAGGTAACGTTGTGACGTCATGGCGAGGTCATGTAATGAATTATTACGTAATTAATTATAATAAAACAACATATTTTATATCTTGTGAACCACAATAGATAATTTCTTGATTCCTTCATAATCATACAGAACATGGAGGACTCGAAATTTGATACAAAGACATGACCTTATTGACTCTTACTTCCGGTCCAAACTATGGGAGTTCAAGTTTTAAATAGTGGCAGGTTTAAAAAAGTCACCTTTTGCTATCTTGAGAAAACATTCGACAGCATTTTACCAAATTTGGCACAATTGACACCCATTATGAGGAAACATTTTGTGAAGTATGAATGACGTCACATGATTGAACCGGAAGTTAATGTATTCAGTATAACACAATATGTGGTATTTTAATTACATATTATGAAAACTCATATCTCCTGAAGTAACTCTTGTCTTTTAACAACTTTAGGTGATTACATCATCACGTACATATGAGGCACACTCAAAACACCCCGAGTTTGTTTTTAACAAACTCTATACCTCTAGTTAATATTATTATCTTACATTACATTCATTCCCCACACAGTGTGTGAGTCACCCAGCTGGATGATCAAGGTCAAACGGGCACATTTTCTTCTGCCGGGCCTTCTGCACAGCAGGAGGTATAAACTGAAATCTTAAAGGGATATTAGGAAATGAATATAATAAAAAGTACTAGAAATAAAGTGGTATATTATACTGATATGATTAAAGCAGTAGGCCTATATCACGTACAATATTTGTAGATTCCCCTACTCCCCCTACAGTATTTCCATTTTCCCGTAGGCCCTCCTATTCCCTACACTTTACTAAAATACCCAGAAATGAAATACCCACTTTACTAAAATACAGAGAAATATCAAATGCCACGTATACGCATTTCCAGTAGTCTACACAGAAACAGGTCAACTCGTACTCCAACCAACTCGTGCTCATTTTGGTCAACTCGTACTCGTGCCAACTCGTACTTCAACCAACTCGTACTCCGACAAACTCGTACTTGTATACTCCAACCAACTCGTGCTCATGACTGCATGCGGTAATTTAGTATCAATGTAATCTGATCACTTTTATGTTTCCGCGCAATGTTAAAGTTATCAGTCATTAGCAGCTCATTCAGGGGTTTACCTTGTTTTCACTCGCCGGCCGGACGCGATCACGGGTTTGCGGTCCATTATTTTTAGGATGAAGATCCCGCAATTGGGGATCTGGTGGGAACGTGGTCTTTGACTCGCCCGCCGAACTACAGATGCTAGTTTCACTCGCAGCGTTCGGAGCAAGAATTTCCGGTGCCCTGTGTCCGTTCTGCACGGAAACAGGTCAACTCATACTCCATATAATTTTAAAGCCTAGGAAACTCAAATTACTTAATTTATTCTAATAATATCTTCTAAGGTTTTCAACAGTTACGGGTAAAAACGACACACCAAGATTCCATATTCTTCTAATATACGAGTACGAGTTGGTTGGAGTATGAGTTGGTTTGGGTACGAGTTGGTTGGGGGTACGGGTTGGATGGGGTACGAGTTGGTTGGGGTACGAGTTGGTTGGGTACGAGTTGGATGGGTACGAGTTGACTCAAATTCCAGTGACTTACATCGACCATGTAAAACCTTTTTACAGTCTGTTGGTTCGCAAAATTACATGCATGGTATACCATATAAAATACTGATTACGAACAAATCTTTTACCCCCAAAAGTCTCCGGTTCTGGTCATAGGTCGATTTTTTTTTAGATCAGTGCACGGATACCGTCACAGGCTTGCACACAATAGTATCTGTATTGGTGTTCGTTTCCCAATTACAAAAGGTATACAAGAGGCGAGTTCACATATTAATCTCACTTGCGAATCAGAACTGTACTCAGCCATCAGAACAGCATTTTGCTTTACATCGTGATCTTTCAGGTGAGTTTTTATCGAACTCGGGAATTTGAATTAACCAAAGATGACATGGTTTAGGATCTGTCGTTAATAGTTACTGTACACCTTATCACTATTAATGTTTTAAAAAAATATATAGTGATAGTGATGGTAAAAATTAACAAGTACATTTTCTGTAAGGAGATATGATTTTTTAGAAAATCATCACATTAAAATAATGTAGGCCTATCTCGCAATTAATACCGTATGACCACATGTGCCGATGTGAATGCTGTGGGTATGAATGTTTTTAGAACAACTTTGGATTCAGAGGAGTTGTAGGCAGGTATTTCACATGTTTGAAGCAATTCGCTTTCTTTTTATATTCAAAGAAAATAGAAGTGTTTCAAATATAAATTGATGGTGAAAGCCAAACACACGGAGTACGCAACGCATCTTTAAAACTGTCATTTGTTTCTTACAATGATTAGGAGAAAATCTGAAAGGTTCAAGGCTAGTCCGTGAATAGCAATCACCAAAGCAACCACACTGAGCATTCGTCAAGGTGTAAAGATTGTGACACAGCCATGGCAAACGATAACGTTCAGCCCCGTGTAATATTGTGGGCTGTTTATCGTTCTTGCTCAACAGCAGTTCTTAGATCTATCAGTAACATCGAAGGTGGTAGCTGTTATTACGAGCCATATTCTTCTGCCGCGTACCATGGTCCAGAGAAAGTATTTACGATTGATGAAGTTGAAGATGAAGATCTTCCCGGTGCAGACCTTGCCTATGATGCATCAGTGAGCACCTATTCCTGGGTGAAACAGATGTTAGAAGGAGAACATAAGGATGCCAGCCTTGTATTCGTCAAGGATCATGCGTTTAATTTGAAGATGGCACGGAAAAGCTGGGCGTTAATTCCAAGTGGATACCGACACAGTTTTCTGATCCGGAATCCCAACAAAACGATTCCATCTTGGAGGAAAGTTAACTTTGAAATGAAACCACCTGGAGATATGGATGAAGAAGCCATGGAAGAGTGGCACGATGTGCAGATGGGGAGTCTGAATGGAGGCTTTCAAAGCTCGCTGGAGCTCTATGATTATGTAAAAAAACACATTGATCCCAACCCCTTCGTCATGGATGCCGATGATCTTGTGGCAAACCCGAAAGCTATGATGGCTGCCTACTGCAAGACAACGGGGATACCATTCACCAAAGAGGTTTTGGAATGGGAAGACAACGGGCAACCAGGGAATGCTAAATGGATCACCGGCCGAGGTCATCTTAAATATTACCAATGTCATTACCACAGTAATGTTATGAAAAGCCATGGCTTCTCAAAAGACGTGCAGGCAAAAACCAATTCAACCCAAAATCCAAAGGTAGCTGAACTTATTCAGCGCTGCATGCCATATTATCAGAAACTTTACCAGCATCGTCATGTCCTGTAAAGTCCTACAGGCCTTTCAGTGCATATTCTTATTATAATAATAATAATAATTATTATTATTATTATTATTATTATTATTATTATTATTATTATTATTATTATTATTATTATTATTATTATTATTATTATTATTATTATTATTATTATTATTATTATTATTATTATTATTATTATTATTATTATTATTATTTCGCGTTAGCACAGCATGAAAAGAAAGATCTTGTTTTCCTTTCTGCCGGTTACACCTCGAGTCAAGCTACGTCCCGTAGCCTTAGATCTCGAGTGTCTTTCGCAGAATCCTTGCTGTCCCTAAGAGTGCCGCCTTCTGTAGTAATTCTACTCTAACAGATGTTCCTATCTCCTTGAGATGTTTCTCCAACGCCTTCGGGATTGTACCAAGTGCTCCCACTACCACAGGAATAACCTTCACCTTGACTTGCCACAGCTTGCGGAGTTCTCTCGCTAAATTCTGATATTTCTGTACCTTCTCCTTCTCCTTCGAAGCTACTCTACTATCACCCGGCACAGCTATATCAATAAGACGACACATCTTTGCATGCTTATCCAAGACAACAACATCTGGCCGTCTATGTTCTATAACATGATCTGTCTGGATGTTGAAGTCCCAGAGAATCTTGACATGATCCGTTTCTTCAACCTTTTCCGGCACATGGTCGTACCACTTCGATTTCACCTTGACACCGTACTTCTTACACAGATCCCAATGGATCACCTTGGCCAACTTGTCGTGTCTGCCTTTGTACTCTGTCTGAGCATGCACTCTCCATTCGCTGACAATGTGAAATACAGTCTCCTCCGCCGCATTGCACATTGCACATTGCACATTGCGCATTGCGCATTGCACATTATCATTATCATTATCATTATCATTATCATTATCATTATCATTATTATTATTATTATTATTATTATTATTATTATTATTATTATTATTATTATTATTATTATCATTACTTTAAAGAATGCTATGTTAGGGTGACAGTTTTTGGTGACTTTTTTTCTACTAGGGCGACTCGCCTCATTAGGGCGACAAATTAGTGTCGCCCTATTGTTTTTACTACCTTTTAATGAAGGAATTAACTTTTTTTTTTTTACAGTAATCGCTTCCTTGGGCTGAAACAACCCAGGTGTGAAAATTTGAGTTGTTGGAGGATATTATTAAGAGGGAAAAGGGAGGGGGAAGTTTTGTGCACAAGTCTATGGGAAAGTCGCCCTATTATAAGATTTTTGGAAATTATTATTATTATCATTGTTATTGTCATTATTATTGTTATTATTATTGTTATTATTATTGTCATTATTATTATTTCGCGTTAGCACAGCATGAAAAGAAAGATCTTGTTTTCCTTTCTGCCGGTTACACCTCGAGTCAAGCTACGTCCCGTAGCCTTAGATCTCGAGTGTCTTTCGCAGAATCCTTGCTGTCCCTAAGAGTGCCGCCTTCTGTAGTAATTCTACTCTAACAGATGTTCCTATCTCCTTGAGATGTTTCTCCAACGCCTTCGGGATTGTACCCAGTGCTCCCACTACCACAGGAATAACCTTGACCTTGACTTGCCACAGCTTGCGGAGTTCTCTCGCTAAATCCTGGTATTTCTGTACCTTCTCCTTCTCCTTCGAAGCTACTCTACTATCACCCGGCACAGCTATATCGATAAGATGACACATCTTCTCATGCTTATCCAAGACAACAACATCCGGCCGTCTATGTTCTATAACATGATCTGTCTGGATGTTGAAGTCCCAGAGAATCTTGACATGGTCCGTTTCTTCAACCTTTTCCGGCACATGGTCGTACCACTTCGATTGCACCTTGACACCGTACTTCTTACACAGATCCCAATGGATCACCTTGGCCAACTTGTCGTGTCTGCCTTTGTACTCTGTCTGAGCATGCACTCTGCATTCGCTGACAATGTGAAATACAGTCTCCTCCGCCGCATTGCACATTCTGCACATTGAAGAGACATTTGACTTCTCGATCCTTGCCTTCATCACATTCGTTATTATTATTATTATTATTATTATTATTATTATTATTATTATTATTATTATTATTATCATTATCATTATCATTATCATTATCATTATCATTATCATTATTATTATTATCATTATCATTATCTTTATTTTTATTATTATTATTTTTATTATTATTATTATTATTATTATTATTATTATTATTATTATTATTATTATTATTATTATTATTATTATTATTATTATTATTATTATTATTATTTCTAGGCAAGATTGATACCATCATCAACTCTACACAAAGTTGTGTATGATACACAAAGTATATTTTAAGTTAAAATCATCATCATCATCATCATCATCATCATCATTATTATCATCATTATCATCATTATCATTATTATTATTATTATTGTTATTATTGTTATTATTATTATTATCATTATTATTATTATTATTATTGTTATTATTATTATTATTATTATTATTATTATTATTATTATTATTATTATTATTATTATTATTATTATTATTATTATTATTATTATTATTATTATTATTATTATTATTATTATTATTATTATTATTATTATTATTATTATTATTATTTCTAGGCAAGATTGATACCATCATCAACTCTACACAAAGTTGTGTATGATACACAAAGTATATTTTAAGTTAAAATTTAAAATAATAATAATAATGTGGACTTTATGGCGCACGTATCCACCAAACTGGTGCTCAAGGCGCATTACATTATTACCCCTGCTCATCAGGCTCATAAATCATTCCTGAAACCACCTCAGCTCCCTGGGGAGTATACAGCTCAATTGCTGCCATTTCAGCGGATATGGGCTAATCAAACACAACAACCAACTCTCAGTAGCGGAACAAGTTACCGCCGGGCCGGGGGGCAGAGCGCACGGTCGGCCCCCGCAGGCATCATTCCCTAACCACACGTGATTTCCGAGAGACCCGTCATGATTACACTTCATGTTTTCAGGGGAGCTCAAAATAAAGAAAGGGCCCGGTTGATTTGTGTAAGTTCCAGCTCGGGCCCGGTGCCCCCAACACCCCACCCCCACCCCCCTCCACCAGAATGTTAAAAAAAAAAAAAAAAAAATATTTGGGGTGGGGGTCCGCCCCCCCCCCTCCGGGCCGGGGGACGGCTGCCCCCCCCCAGCCCACCCTGACGGTCCGCCACTGCCAACTCTACCCTCACAGGTACCCATTTACCCCTGGGTGAAGAAAAGCAATTATGGTAAAGTGTCTTGCTCAAGGACACAAGCACCCCGGTCGCGGCTGGGATTCGAACCCACATTCTGACGACTCAGCCAACAGAACACAAATCCGATGCACTAAACCGCTCGACCATGGCATCATCGCAGGCCAATAACCATGGCAACCATAGACTATAACAGGAGTAACAGGTTGGCTGTGTTACAGGATTCATCAAGAGAAAGCTGTTAGCGTTGGGCATTGATCATGTAACATGACACCTTGACATAATTTATACCATTTTCATTTTTTCGCCCTCGCAATAGATTCTTAAAGTTTGGTATTACTAATTTGTTTCATTGTATTATGGTCATAATCACCAGAGAGTCTGTTCAGTCAACATCGTAACAAGACTCTGTGTCGTTCACATATTTTTTATGTTGTCAGTTTTGAGTTTATCATGTACCTCATGACACATTCCTACTGATTAGGCTGGGTCGACTGGTTGTTTTTTAATTTCACTAATTGTTTAAACTATTAATTAGTTTTTATTACTGTCAGAATCGCGTAGCGTTGTTATATTGTATTTTCATTTTTGTTTTATTTGCGAATCAAATCACCCCTGACAACGGAATAGTTGAATCCTCTAGCCGACGCGGCCATTAGCCAATGATACATGTTTAAATTTTCCCGCGTAGACTCTTGCAGCCACTACTATTTTTTACAAAGCGCTTTTAGTATCGTAGGACGCTTTTCTCGTTGCCACAGAAATTACGTAAGAAAACCGGCCATGGTTATTCCCCGAACATTGTTCTGTATTGTTGTGGTTTGTTTGTCCATTGTTTGTCTGTCGTAATACCATTTATGTGATTTGAATCTGGTGAGTTTGCGTGATAGTGAAAGCTAGCTAGGTTTGATCAGAACGATTTTGATCAACGATCTGTTATCATCCAAAAAAGAGAGTGTGATTGCTGAGTGAGTTGACCGGTGCCAACTGCCTTGAAGCCTCTGAAGCAATAGGTGTGGCGATCGGCCAGAGAAATTCAGTCCTGGCTCGATCTGATCAACGACTTGGCTAAAATCAGAGCCAAGTCAGATTCTTCATATAACCGGTCCCAATCATATCCTGCAATCGCAACACTCAGCCTCGACACATCGTAAAGTTCTCACCTAAGCAATTAAGTTTATAATTAAAGTATTGTAGAATATTTGATTGTTTAAAGTATTGAGAATTATTACTTGTTAATTTGAATTGATGATCTGCTATAGGTGCATATTAGCTTTAGCATTTTGAGTATGAACATACACCGCAATATTTTATGTCATAAAGTTGGAGTTATCCTCTAATGATTTAAGAAGGTTTACTGATTGTTGAATATTGTAGAATATTGTAGAATTGATGGTTTAATTCACGTTTATGATTACATGATTTTATTCCACGAAACTTGCACAGTTTGGGTTATATTTTACTTTATAGATTGAGTTCAGAAAATTAGTTTGTTTTACTCAGCATTGGAAATTGAATGATTTGCTTCATTGATTTGCTGAAAGGTTTAAAGGTTTAAACACAACTGAAATTAATGTAATATGCTACTTTTGGCTTGTATTCTCCCAGTTACTTTTGATGAAAATTATCTTCATGTATACAGGATGATTTGTTCACTTTACTTAATTTAAGGTTGGATGCATCATTGATACTAGTTTTATCTGATCTATTTTATAGTATTAATATTGGGAAACTGAAGTGGTGTTTTTGTTAAGTAAATTTAGTTTGGAAGTTCTTGGAGTCAGTTAAGTCATGTGATCAAACGAAAGTGCTTTCCTTGTCAGTAGCTGATATAATATACACTATAGATCATGTGACTTATTTAAACTTTACGTGACCTTTTACGTGACCTGATGGTCATCAGGGTGATTTCCCGCCAGGCAAAAGTGTGTGTATTTGTATAACAATAATAATAATAATAATGTAGACTTATATGGCGCACGTATCCACCAAACTGGTGCTCAAGGCGCATTACATTATTACCCCTGATCATCAGGCTCATAAATCATTCCTGAAACCATCTCAGCTCCCTGGGGAGTATACAGCTCAATTGCTGCCATTTCAGCGCATATGGACTAATCAAACACAACAACCAACTCTGCCCGCACAGGTACCCATTTACCACTGGGTGGAGAGAAGCAATTATGGTAAAGTGTCTGGCTGGGATTCGAACCCACATTCTGACGACTCAGCCATCAGAACACAAATCCGATGCACTAAACCGCTCGATCATGGCACACCATATGCAGAGTTTATGCATTTTGTGCTTTTCCACATAACATCAATAATTGTTAAATGTTGTTTATCGTTCTTTGTGTGATTCAATGTTTGTTTACTTCCTAATAAGTGGTAGCATCAGGAGATCAACTCGACAGTAATTTAGTTTACTTTTTTGTAATCCTACAGGGTTGCTACCTTTGTTTCTGTTTCTGTTAATTTAATGTAAATTTGTGTTTATTTATTTTTCTACCTGTGAAATCAATAAATGTAAATGAAATGAAATAAAATAATTGTTTTAATTTTCAGATGAACAAGATTTGAGATGTAATGTTAGTGTCTTATTAAAAAATAAATCAAATTAAGAATTTTTTCTAAATAGAGAATTAGCTGTTGCAAACTGTTTACCAACCTAAATGACCTGTAGGGCTAGTATAAATGAAAAAAAGTTAATAGACTTGCGTTTTGAACCTAGCATGCAAAATGGACAACATAAGTAGTTAAGCGGGCTGATATACCGACGGATGACCTTTGACCTCTAAATTTGCATAAATTTGCATATATGAATAATAATGAGGTGAAAAAGCGTGTGGGAGATAGGAAAAATTTATACCGACGGATGACCTCATTTGCATAAATTATGAATAAATTAATAAATTATAAAGGGGTTAAAAGATAATAAGGCGCTTAAGTGTGGTGGAGATAGCAAAAATTTATACCGCCGGATGACCTTAGGGGGCGGGAACGATTGAACGATTGAATACTAATGAGAAAGATAATGAGGCGCTTAAGCGTGTGGAGATACGGAAATTTTATACCGACGGATGACCTTTTTTAAAATATGTAAATGAGAAAAATAATGAGCAAAAGATAATGAGGCGAATAAAGCGTGGGGAGATAGGAAAAATTGATACCGACGGATGACCTCATTTGCATAAGTAGATAGGATAATAACGAGAAGAGATAATGAGGCGACAAAGCGTGGTGGAGATAGGACACATTTATACCGACGGATGACCTTAAGGTCACAGAGGGGGATCACTCTCGAGAGAGGGCTCCTGTAACGTATGACGTGTACAATGAGGGTTTACTACGTCAAGATGGCGCTTGGATGCGTTTAATTTATGGATGTAATAATGTACAGTATGTATCGAAGAAACAAAGGAACAACGTACGGTGCCTATTGGAACATTCGCGAGCGCAGTTCTTTGTTCGGTGAGCGGTACTTTCCCGCGCTTATTTGAGTGACCCTTAGTCTTTGTTCTTCTTTCGCAACCCGTATATCCCACCCTCAACGTTTATACATCCCAAACCATAAACGGCACCAGAGTATACTGGCGTAAACAACAGTGTAAACCAAACCTTCGTGTTGTGACACGTCCGTTCCGTACTTTCTGCCGTTGTTCAGCGACTGGATCCTAGTCCGTTCGACTGTCGCAGGTTATTCGAACAAGACTCAAATAGTAATAATTTTCAGCATTGTCAAACGAATGTTATTTGACGATTAAGTAGATGATTTGTTTTTAAACATGACAAGGTGATCACTTGTATACAAGTCGGCATCCTGATGAACTCGTCGTGTGCGAGCAGTGACTCAATTAGCGTGGAGTGTGAATGCTACCTTTTGAAATCTTTAAGAAAGATATATTTGCATGTGAGAGGGTTACATCGAGTATGTAAGAGTATAAACAAACTTTAGCCCCATCGATCGATGACCCTCTCTTTCGGCTCCTATATGCGCCTGTGTGTGGTTGGCAAAGTAACCACACCATTGCTAATGATCTACCTGCATATATATATATAAAAATGCGTTTTAATGATGCGAAGCAGCGATAAAGGCTTTATGTTTATGCATGATGTTGTTTTATGTATCAATTTTATGTATCACGGACCCCCTTTGTTGACGAATCGATCGGTGGTCAGTCCTCTTTGTGTAAAGGATTTATTCGTATAGTACTACTGGTACACGTTCACAGTTGGTTTTCGGGCTTAGAGTCGATTTTCCAATGCTGAATGAAACATGTTTCGCATCCCATGAACTTAATGTAAAGTTCATGTTACTTTGAATGCTTCAACGTTTCAACAAATACAGTATTTTCTATGATAAAACTGACTGCGTCTTCATCCATATTTTAGAGACGAGCTTGTCTTGTCGAATTAATTTCAACTCTGTTTTTACGCTAACATCAGATACATCGCCGCCGAGTTAGAATTTTGGTTGATACTTCATTTACTCAGTTTAATTATAAACAGTGCTGCTTTACACTGTAGATGGGATCATCCCACAATAACATCAAAACACATGATTAAGAGTAATAATTTTTCAAGTATTCTTCAATTTTACAGTTGTATTATAACGTTGTTTTTATTTTTTATATTTCTATTTAGCATTTTATTTTGAAATTTGTATTATTCTATGTTTTATTTTATTATATTTTTAGGTCGTGCGTACTAAAGTTTGGTAATTCATTTTAGGATTAGTTGGGGTGATATTAAAATAAGGTTCGTTAATTTAAATTCTTATATATATTTATGGAATCAACAAAAGTAAGTAAATTGAACACAACAAAAACACTACCCGTTAAACGAAACAAACAAAACAAATACATAAAAAGTCAGATATTGCAACATAAACCAAACTTAAGTATATAAACAATAAATTTGTTTCAAGTAATAAAACCCCCCAAAAAATATCGAAACACATACATAAAATTTACAAAAAATATATATTAATGTTAAACGAGAAACTAGAAAAAAACAGAAAAATACTACCCCCTCATGAACACAAGCCTAAACAAAAATTAATTTACGAACGAAAATGTATATATTTGTATACCATCTTTCCATTTTAAAAGCAATTTTGTTGCCTGTATTCCAAAATGCTTGCATTATATATTTGAACTATATGCTGTGCATGTTGATGGGTATGGACACCAGACATCCGTAATCCTATCGATCGATAAACTCTTGAGCCATTTAGTAGTCGCTTAATGTTTGGGCAGTGGATTATCGATATACAGGGGATTAATGTATACCCATGGAGGAAGCCTTCCTCCATGGTATACCAAATACATGTGAATACATGTAGCTATACACAATAGGATTTTTCCCTATGAAAAAAATTTCACCAACCAGGAGATTCTCATGGATGCAGACCAAGAAGGATTATGACATTATATTTTTGGGGTCTAATTAACTTAATAATTTATGTATAAAATGCTGTGCCGACTTTATCTACATGTATATACCCAGCGTGTTTTTAATTATTTATTTATTTTTGTATTTATTATACGAGTCCCTTCATCATTTCAGGTATTTCAGTATGTAAAGTACAAAATAAGTGTTGTGCATAAAATAAATGTTTATCTTTATTAACTGTACTGGTACTAGATATGTTTGTTATGCAATAACGAAATTTGTTCATTTCTAACTGGTCTGATAGATTAATATACATATGAGTCCAGAATTAATCCTAACCAGAGAAACAAGCTCAGGACTTACCGTACCGTGAAAATAAATTTGAGTTTGAGTTATATTTGTATTGTGATAATAATTCATCATACCGTCATTCCATGTTCCGCACATTTTAGATGCTCTTAATTCACACAAGCTGTTTATTGAAACAGGGAAATAATTGGTCAAGATTCCAGTCAGAGAATTTGCCCACGCTGTCACCTTGATGTTGAATCAGAAATCAGAAATTTATTTTGTTTTATTGTCCACTATACAAGGACTTTAGGAAAATGTATGTTTATTGATATTATCAAAACAAATGATCACTTTGAATTTTAAATGGCAAAGAAAGACAGAATTTCCTTATGAACTCTTCAGATGAAGCTAACATTAATTGCGCTGCCAAATATATTTTTTCTTTGTAAATAAAAATGAAAGAGTATGCTCTTTGTAACACTCCTTCAAGTGCGATTATTATTATTATTGAACGGATAAAGGGGTTTGTTTCAGATTCGGGACAAAATATAATACAATACAATTAATAATATTATTTGAAACTATATGTTACAGCTTTAACTAAGAACTTAGGTCACTCGTGTGTAACCGAATTATGCAGGGAAAATGGCTTATGAGACAGGAAAACATAAGGGTACAAATTGAAAACGTTGACACTGTTCCCTCCGGTTATTGAACACCATCGTGACTTAAAGAAACACTCGATCGCAAAGAGCCTTATTATTATTATTATTATTATTACCACTTATTTTGATGAAAATGTATTAAATATTACGTTAATTTAATCGTCTTTGTTTAACACTGGACTAATTTTTCCATTGCATTTCTTTATAAATAAAATTAAAAAATAAAAAATATTTAAAAATGCATCCCAATTTTTTTTTTTACGGTAATAATTGAATTAAACATTTAAAAAGGCTAAATTTTCTTTAGTCGGGAAATTTAAATACTTTCATTTGAGATATTGAAAAAAAATAACATCCATCAACAATTAGTACAAGCAGTATAGATGCAGACGAGTTATTGTCGGGACATTATCACAGGTAGCAATGTAGATACAATTTTGCATGTTGCATGTATTTTGTTCATGGTGCGTGGCATACGCGAAAGTTGTATGTGTTTCGTTTTGAAACAGCATCGAATACGTTAAGAGAAATAGATTCTAAATTTATCAATCTATTCGTGTTTTGCGAAAATCGGGCGATGCAACTTTATTTATTTCATACTAGTTATTATTTTTCCTTTTTGGAACAATTATCATTAAGTGCTGATCTGGCAAATGAAAACAAGTGTACTTGTATTTCACATAATGTGCGTAATTTCAGTAACTTTGTACTTAACCAGTTGTTTTTATTTATTATTTTGTATTATTATTATTTGTTTAGGTAAAACATACAGTTTCTGTCAAAAGAAAATACAGACATAATTAATTGTAAATAAATTGTCAATATTTTTTCAACATTACCTTTTGATTTCATTAAACTAACCGAATTGATGGAGTAATACATGTACATTGTAACTTTTGCTAAATGTTCCAACATTGAGAAGTTGAATAAAGCAGCCAAGAGCTGAGGTCATGAAAACAAGAAAAGTTTCCTCGTATTTTATTACAGTGTATTAGGGATTTTGCGTTGAATCAGGATGTTCGATTTCAAAATTATCCAGACCATATATTTAAGAAGCAAATATGTAGCATTGAGACAACCGTATCCACCCAAACACTTCTTCTCAACAGACGCTAATACTTTGAATCATCATCATCATCATATCAACAAATGTTGCTCAAGAAATTCTCTTTTTATTTTAGTATTTATTATTCCATTATAGATTAATGCATTCCATCAACTCTAAGTCTTTCAAATAAAAATAGATCATTGGTCCATATAATATATAAAGAAAAAAGGTTGTTGGTCTGTGATTGGTTAATAATAATGACGTGTTTATTGATTTGCAACGATGAATGATGTAATTTTTTTTTATTAATAGATACATTTCGTCTTATCTGAAAAACCTGTTCAGACACGTCCAACGAGTGGCTGGTCACTCAGCCATGTTGTTGACTTATGACGTCACTAGCTTGTTTATGATTCTGTGTGCAGGTAAAATACCGACCCGTTCATTGACCGATGTGATTATACAGGCACCCCTTCACTGCTCTACGTGTTCCGCCATTCCCTTTGTTTGAGTAAAAGAAATTTAGGACACATAATGTAAGTTTGGATTTACATAACAATACTACTATCAATCGATTACTGATCAGTGAACTTAGGTACCATCTAATTATATTCCATGCCCCTGTTAATTTATTTATAGAAACGTTGTTATCCAACAAGACATTTGCCACAACCCCCCTTATTAAACGGGAAATATTCATGATAAAGCAGGATCCCTCCCTGTCCTAAAACATTAAGACATTTTTAGTAATTCAGTCCTGTGGATTAGGTACCAAATGCTGACTCGTTTACCCGTTATGCGGTAAACTTTTAGTTTTCCACAGTCAAACTTATGTAATGTTTATAATTTTTTGGAAATTACGAGAATCTCCTGAAAGATCTAGTCTTGCGATTACTTTACTGACGAACGCACTCCTTTATAACAAGAAATGATGTCTTGGAGAACCAACACACCGGTGAAGAGCGCTGATCCAGACTTCAAAACGTATATTTATGTTACTATAGGCTAATAACTAAACCCAATTCTGTTCAAAATAACTTTGTGCAAAATACGGAGCACAGTAAGTAACACAATCGACACAGACTGCATGATACGTTAATCAAACAATTTGTTGATACTTTGATACTTTGTTTTATTCGATGCTATATACACAGGCATTATTTTCTGTGAAAAGGGGCAAATGCAACACGTGACGTATGTTTGCAAGTATGTACATCCGTATCCGTCTTGAACACTTCGCCTCAATCGCAACGATTTTTGTACAAGGAAAGTATACTTTTTATTTTGTTGAAGTTTAATTTGTTGATTGATGAAAATTAATTATTAAAAGGGCGACTTCATCCATCTTAATAAACAATAAAATGTTTACAGCAATGGTGTATAAACGAAAATGTTAGAATAGAAAAACAAAATGACAGGCAGAAATCTAAGACCTTGATAGCCAAGAAGTATATATGGAAAATATTTAGTGACCAGACTGAGTTGGAGATCTAACAACTGAAGGGATGGGAACGCACATCTTAATCTTTTGGGAGAACAAAAGATGACTGGATCCAACGGGTCGCATGGGTTATTCTTAGATGTTGCATGAAAGAGGTAATGGGATCTTAATCCGACAATTCTATGGGCGAATCAAAAGGACAAAGGAAAAGTAAAAGTCTTGATCCGACAAATCAATAGAAAACTATGGACGAGTGGTAATAAAGTTGTACTACTTCATGGTTTAACATAAAGGCAACGAACAAAACCCACTTAATACAAAATTTGATCTGACGGAAAAATATAGAAAACGTTGCACGTGATGTGATTATATTCGCGCAAAGACCATCCAAAGAAACAAAAATTGAATATTTAAAGAAGAAAAAATCTAAATGCTTAAACAAAATTGCTTTTAAAATGGAAAGATGGTATACAAATATACACATTTTCGTTCGTAAATTAATTTTTGTTTAGGCTTGTGTTCATGAGGGGGTATTTTTCTGTTTTTTTCTAGTTTCTCGTTTAACATTAATATATATTTTTTGTAAATTTTATGTATGTGTTTCGATATTTTTTGGGGGGTTTTATTACTTGAAACAAATTTATTGTTTATATACTTAAGTTTGGTTTATGTTGCAATATCTGACTTTTTATGTATTTGTTTTGTTTGTTTCGTTTAACGAGTAGTGTTTTTGTTGTGTTCAATTTACTTACTTTTGTTGATGCCATAAATATATATAAGAATTTAAATTAACGAACCTTATTTTAATATCACCCCAACTAATCCTAAAATGAATTACCAAACTTTAGTACGCACGACCTAAAAATATAATAAAATAAAACATAGAATAATACAAATTTCAAAATAAAATGCTAAATAGAAATATAAAAAATAAAAACAACGTTATAATACAACTGTAAAATTGAAGAATACTTGAAAAATTATTACTCTTAATCATGTGTTTTAATGTTATTGTGGGATGATCCCATCTACAGTGTAAAGCAGCACTGTTTATAATTAAACTGAGTAAATGAAGTATCAACCAAAATTCTAACTCGGCGGCGATGTATCTGATGTTAGCGTAAAAACAGAGTTGAAATTAATTCGACAAGACAAGCTCGTCTCTAAAATATGGATGAAGACGCAGTCAGTTTTATCATAGAAAATAGTGTATTTGTTGAAACGTTGAAGCATTCAAAGTAACATAAACTTTACATTAAGTTCATGGGATGTTTCATTCAGCATTGGAAAATCGACTCTAAGCCCGAAAACCAACTGTGAACGTGTACCAGTAGTACTATACGAATAAATCCTTTACACAAAGAGGACTGACCACCGATCGATTCGTCAACAAAGGGGGTCCGTGATACATAAAATTGATACATAAAACAACATCAGGCATCGATGTGTTCCACTCAGCCCCCAGCAAACTCCAAGGACTTCTACATACCCACAAGGACAAACCGGACCCAAACAACAGAGCGGGAGTCTACCGGATCCCCTGTGAGTGCGGTAAGGTGTACATCGGGGAAACAAAACGCAACCTCCCCATCAGATTGAAGGAACACCGAGCACACGGCCGCAGAGGAGATTTCGAGAAGTCCGCCATCGTCAAGCACTCGCACATCAAGGACCACCAAATCGACTGGCAGGCAGCCCAACTCATCACACCCATCGACGCATGGCACCCCAGACGCATCAGAGAGGCCATCGAGATCGTCAAACACGACACTGTGCCACAGGACATCGGTTTCTTCATCAGCGACATTTGGCGACCCATACTACAGACTGAAGGATCTTCTATATCCAAAGTCCATAACCAACCCCAGACTGAGGGATCCCCTATATCCTAAGTCAACCACCCTCCTTCCCCTGTGCTTGTTAACAACTGATTCAGTTCAGTGAGCACACTCCTCTCCTTTACACCTAGGATCCTAGTCCCATAGTCTCACAGTTTCCCGCCTGCGCGCCTCAACGAACTAATCCTCCAGCAGGGGATGATCCTCCAGCAGCCTACTTAAGCAGCAGCAGTTTCAAGAGTCCGGCATTCTCCTGAGGACGATCAGAGCATACTGATCGAAACGTCGAGTTGTACCCCCAGTTCTTTTCAGAACTAATTACTACTCAATTGAGATTCTTACATGGTGTCACCGCAATTAGTCTTACTTATCATGCATAAACATAAAGCCTTTATCGCTGCTTCGCATCATTAAAACGCATTTTTATATATATATATATATGCAGGTAGATCATTAGCAATGGTGTGGTTACTTTGCCAACCACACACAGGCGCATATAGGAGCCGAAAGAGAGGGTCATCGATCGATGGGGCTAAAGTTTGTTTATACTCTTACATACTCGATGTAACCCTCTCACATGCAAATATATCTTTCTTAAAGATTTCAAAGGGTAGCATTCACACTCCACGCTAATTGAGTCACTGCTCGCACACGACGAGTTCATCAGGATGCCGACTTGTATACAAGTGATCACCTTGTCATGTTTAAAAACAAATCATCTACTTAATCGTCAAATAATATTCGTTTGACAATGCTGAAAATTATTACTATTTGAGTCTTGTTCGCATAACCTGCGACAGTCGAACGGACTAGGATCCAGTCGCTGAACAACGGCAGAAAGTACGGGACGGACGTGTCACAACACGAAGGTTTGGTTTACACTGTTGTTTACGCCAGTATACTCTGGTGCCGTTTATGGTTTGGGATGTATAAACGTTGAGGGTGGGATATACGGGTTGCGAAAGAAGAACAAAGACTAAGGGTCACTCAAATAAGCGCGGGAAAGTACCGCTCACCGAACAAAGAACTGCGCTCGCGAATGTTCCAATAGGCACCGTACGTTGTTCCTTTGTTTCTTCGATACATACATTATTACATCCATAAATTAAACGCATCCAAGCGCCATCTTGACGTAGTAAACCCTCATTGTACACGTCATACGTTACAGGAGCCCTCTCTCGAGAGTGATCCCCCTCTGTGACCTTAAGGTCATCCGTCGGTATAAATTTGTCCTATCTCCACCACGCTTTGTCGCCTCATTATCTCTTCTCGTTATTATCCTATCTACTTATGCAAATGAGGTCATCCGTCGGTATCAATTTTTCCTATCTCCCCACGCTTTATTCGCCTCATTATCTTTTGCTCATTATTTTCTCATTTACATATTTAAAAAAAGGTCATCCGTCGGTATAAAATTTCCGTATCTCCACACGCTTAAGCGCCTCATTATCTTTCTCATTAGTATTCAATCGTTCAATCGTTCCCGCCCCCTAAGGTCATCCGGCGGTATAAATGTTTGCTATCTCCACCACACTTAAGCGCCTTATTATCTTTTAACCCCTTTATAATTTATTAATTTATTCATAATTTATGCAAATGAGGTCATCCGTTGTATAAATTTTTCCTATCCCCCACACACGATTTTTCACCTGACTCTAGAGCACATGCACATGACTCTAGAGCGGACTCTAATGCACATGACTCTAGAGCGGGCAAAAGTTAGTCAGGTGTGAAAGGAGCACAAAGGAGCATTAGCTGCATACTCTCCCTGTACCTTCATTTTTGCTGTTTAATAATACCTCCTTTGTCCGGTCCTAGGCACAGTTTGCCCTTCTACATTCTTCTTTTGTGTTACTTTCACACCTGACTAAACTTCGGCTATATTTTACCCAAGCTAAGTTACCCATTCATGATCAGGTTTTTGATAGCGCGTAAACATAGGAAGTAGGTTATGATTATGTGAAATAAAATAATATGTAGGGTTGATACGAGGGTTGTGGGAATGATGTCAGCACTTAATCTTTTGGGCATTGTCTTTGTAGAAACATTTATAGGGAGTTTGAGATGTAACTCTTGAGCACTCGTAAAATAAAAGAGTCCATGGGAGAAGTTGGGTTAGAAAAGATGATCGATGTCCTGCAAGTTCACTAAGGGTAACGGTTTATCATTGCTGGGCCTTGTTGACGGACATTGCGAAGAATTGCATTGGAAATGTCTGAACAGAAATGTCATGGTAAATTCACGAATTTGTTGGTGACATGGTGTTCAATAGTAGTCTCCCCTCATCTGAATTGAAGGGCCTCCTTTGAGTGATTATTAAAATGTTCATGGAACATTTCTCATGTCTAACCCACCCCTCGTTGAGTGTTTTGATTGAGGTGTTCAACTTTTCGTAATTGGGAAGTTGTAGGCCCACTCCAATTTAATTTGTGTATGCTAGACATCCGAGTGAAAGATGATGGTGCAATCCCATTCAGTGACGCTCTATCTTTGTTGACTTTGTTTTTCAAAATATACTTGACGTACATGTTGAAGTGGGTTAAGGTTTATATCTGCCATGATTGCATAATGATCAGATAAGCCGGGATGGATAGTTATATTTGAGATGAGAGGTGAAGTATTTTCACGCGTTATCATGAGGTCAAGACAGTGACCATATCGATGAGTGGGTGCTGTGATGTGCTTTGATAAGTCCATGAGCAGAGAGCAGATCTTTAAACTAAATTGCATAATTGTTTGAAGTGATGTCCATATGAATGTTAAAATCGCCGGTTAAAATAATGTCACATGGGTGCAAGAGATAATCCACAATTAATTTCTCAAATTCCAGCAGAAAAATGGAGAAATTTACATGTTTACCATCAACATCCCTTTCTGTTCGATATATATTAACAAGGCGAACAGATCTAGAGTTGCATGTTACCTCAGCATGCAGAGATTCAAATGTTAGGTAGTCAATGTTAACATTTTTCATACTGACAGATAAACTGGACCTAAAGAGAAGTGCAACCCCTCCACCGGTCTTTTTTGGTCTGGGTATATGATGGAGAGAATAGCCAGCAGGAGTGCACTCACGGGGTAGCAAGTCATCATCAGGTTTAAACCATGTCTCGGATATGGCAACAAGATCCAAATTGTTTTGAAGTACAAAGTCAACGAATTCATCCGATTTGTTACATATGGATTGAGTGTTCAAGACACAGAGCTGAAGTTTAGACTCATCATGAACATTTGGAGTTGAAGTTATGCCAATGTCGCTTGTTGATGTGGTTAAGTTCACTGTTGGGGGTTGGTCAGGCCGGAGTGCTAGTTGTGTAAGTTTGTCCATTCTACGGCGACCAGCTTTTTTACCTCTATGTGTGCGGCGGTATGTTTGGGGTTGATTGGCAAGTATTCCAAGACAGTTCAATTGACCCAATGCTGAATAAGATAAAGCTGCATCAGTACATGGAGCATTGCGAAGATTGAGTAGTTCATTGCGGCTGTGTTGATCAGTGTTTCAGGTCCAGGGTTTGGGTTTATGTCACCAGAAATTAAAAGAGTTCCAGGTGAAAGGTGGCAGATGAATTATCATAATATGATACAGGACAACTCAAACATTTAAGATGGCGGATTTGTTGTTTTTTATGTAGCATACAAGCTGTAGGTTGCATGCTGTAGCCATATTCTAAAGATGAGTCATTGAGACACAATGGTTCAGATAGCAAGAGTAGAATAAACATTGGGCCAACGTTGGCTGTCAACGTTGGTTGTCAACGTTGGCCCAACGTAATTTTGCTCATCGGCATTACATTGGGCTAACGTAAAAGTTGGCCCAACGTTGGCCCAATGTTGGGCCTTTGTATCGTTACCTTTAAGCCAATATTGAGCCAATTAACGTTGATCCAACTCATTCCAACATTGGATTAACGTTGGGCCTTTGTATCATTAACTTTGAACCAGCATCGAGCCAATATTGAGCCAACATAGTCCAACATTGGACCAATGTTGGGCCTTTGTATCATTAACTTTGATCCAACATTGAGCCAACATTGTCCAACATTGGACCAATGTTGGGCCTTTGTATCATTGACTTTGAGCCAGCATCGAGCCAACATTGAGCCAACACACTCTAAAAACTCCCGGGTCAGGTTTGACCCATACTCCAGGTTGGATATGCCCTGACACTTTCCGGGTCAGAAAGACCCAAAAAGTTGGGTCAGATTATTTGATTAACTCAGTGACTGAAAATAATACTCACGTGGTAAGGTCATATATATATATGGGCGTTGCTGCTGCATAAATGAGCCAGTACTTTTCAGTTACTGTGTTCATCTTAAACTAAGACACCAATTCCATGCCCTGTAGAAAGTCTGCTCTGATCATGACGATACTGTCCCTTTAATATCTTTCTGGGGGAGAGGAGTGTGTGCTCACTGAACTGAATCAGTTGTTAACAAGCACAGGGGGATGGAGGGTGGTTGACTTAGGATATAGGAGATCCCTCAGTCTGGGGTGGGTTATGGACTTTGGATATAGAAGATCCTTCAGTCCGTAGTAGTGGTCGCCAAATGTCGCTGATGTAGAAGCCGATGTCCTGTGGCACAGTGTCGTGTTTGACGATCTCGATGGCCTCTCTGATGCATCTGGGGTGCCATGTGTCGATGGGTGTGATGAGTTGGGCTGCCTGCCAGTCGATTTGGTGGTCCTTGATGTGCGAGTGCTTGACGATGGCGGACTTCTCGAAATCTCCTCTGCGGCCGTGTGCTCGGTGTTCCTTCAATCTGATGGGGAGGTTGCGTCCTGTTTCGCCGATGTACACCTTACCGCACTCACAGGGGATCCGGTAGACTCTGTTGTTTGGGTCCGGTTTGTCCTTGTGGGTGTGTAGAAGTCCTTGGAGTTTGCTGGGGGCTGAGTGGAACACATCGATGCCTGCTCGTCGGAGGATGCGCTGTAGTTTGTGAGACGTCGAACCTAGATAGGGGAGACAAGCAGAGAGGGTTAGATTACTTACCTTGCTTTCAGGGTTTGGAACCGGCTTCGCTGTGCTGATCTTGCTGGGGTTGTAACCGTTGCGTTTGAGGGTGGTTCGGATGTGCTGTAGTTCCTTGGGAAGGCTGTCCTTGTCACAAATGTTGTAGGCGCGTTGTACGAGGGTACGGTTGACCGATGACTTGATGCTTGGGTGATAGAAGGAGCGCTGGTTCAGGTACCGATCTGTGTGCGTGGGCTTTCTGTAGACGTTGTGGTGTAGGGAGCCGTCTGGGTTTCTGGAAATGCCAATATCAAGGAACACGATCTTGCCGTCTTCTTCTGTTTCCATGGTGAACTTGATGCTCGGGTGTTGCTGGTTGAGATGTTGTATATCCCCACGACCATCTGACTCTGAGTCTTGGAGATCTTCTATATCTCGCTCCAACCGCGCTTCACGTAAACCTACGGGATCAGCTATATCCCTCAGGCAACCCTCACACCTCCGCTCACAGGACGCGTTCCAGAAACACACCGTCGTCAACCTCAGCCAACGCACCCTCACGCCTATCGAAACATCAGTACTGTCATTGGGGATGAATTTCGCCCTCACACCCAAATCCATCCCAACGGAAGAAATCATCCAGTCAGTTGAGCCAGCCCTGCGACGACTCAACAAAACAGAAGCTGATGACGTCAGACTACAGATGAGCGATGTTCTGCGTAAAGCCAAGCCAGCCAAGCCCAACCTCTCCAAGGTAGAGCTTTACGCTTCACGGGACATCAAACGGGACAGCTCCATCCACATCCTCACCGCAGACAAAGGCAACGCTACAGTCATCATGGACCGAGCGCAATACACCGATAAGATTATCCGATTCATACCGCCCCCTCAAGAAGAACCCCATCCCATCCATAGCAAGAAGGAAGCAACACCCACCAATTAATTTGAATTTATTTATTTATAATTGTTTTTACAGAGTTTTATGGTGCTCAGACACTTGGAAAAAGACGGGGGAAAATAAAATATAAAAATAAGGTTACCCGAGACCAGTTTGGAAAAAGGGGGAAATAAAAATTTAAAATACAAATAAATTGAATACAAAGGGCACCTTTCTAACTCTATATAGACAACTAGACAGTTAGGGGATAGCATTGCATTAAAATATCGATATTATTTCAGAGATGGCTAAGACGAAGAGCACTTCGAAACTTGCGTAAAATGCCGACATCCAAGTTCGGTGACTGATGTTATTCATGAACATTTGTTCTTATCAACCTTGTCGTGGTTGTACGGTACGGTACCCAAGAGTTTAACGAAATCCACAAATAAATAAATGTTGTCTCTGAATGTAAAAACTTCCAACAAAGCCAGACTGTGTAGACTTTCCGAAGAACCATGGGTGTGCTAGACATTCTAGCCCCCTAGTATGGAATTCCATATCTCTGCCATTCTAAACGTCGCGCGTCACCCTTCTAAACGTCGCGCGTTGCCCGTCGCGTGTCATGCACTTGTCGCTGTATTTTTTGTAATAAAATAGAAAACGCTAGAAACGGATTATTTTCTCTCAATTGTCCTTTCGTGAAAACGGAAAGGCAGCGAGCGTCACTACAGACCTATAAATAATAGCTTTCTGGAAAACCTCTTTGTCATCACAGCGCCTGTACAAAACCATGCGGAATTATCGATATGTCGTGAGCCAGTGTGAAGCTGGTACCCGTATATTTCTGGATTTGCACGCACGCTATGAGGGAATATAATTGAGGACAAAGTAGTTTGCGTTTTTCACAAACTTCGTCAAAGAATCATTCCATGCCAACTCATCTAGTGGTTGTCAGTGACAGACTCAGATTTTGCCGACTTTTTTTTCAACATACCAATATGGAAATAATGAACACACAGAAAATGTTTGCTCCCAACTCCAAGTCGTTTCCGAGATATGAGCCCCTGGAAAATATAGGCACATTGCGTCAGTGATTTTTTGGCATTTTCAGAGGCCGCCTATAGGCCTCTGAAAATGCCCAAAAATCACTGACGTATTATCACCATTACACTTTTTATTGGATTGCCACGCAGTGTGGCCACGCACTGTGTTCATGCAGTTATTCATAATTATGGTTCTGCTAATACAAACTCAGCTTAGATGGTGATAATTCAAAAATTTAGGTGATTTGGCATGGAATGACCCCAAAGCGTTTTCACGAAGAGACAATTGGTAAGGTTGGGTTGATTTGAGCGTTTTCTTGAAGGGATTATTGTCTTCAAATATTAATTACCGTACGTTGTCATTAATCATCCTGTTGTTGACAAGTTGAAACATTGGAAAATTTGAAATATGTTCTTTCACATACGGCAAAAGGTTTATAAGTATTTTTCCTCTTGAATGTGTCGCGAACATATGTAGATTGGGCGGTTACTATTGGGAGTAGAAAATGATCTACAAATTCTGAGATTTTGGTCTTCCAACAAAAGGTGTGCCTGTTGGCGGAGTTTTGTGGATCTTCGGTAGAAAATACATCGTTGGAATGTGACATGCCCGTGGGCTTGGATCGAGATATGTGTGCTTGTCATTGCGGTTGTTTCGCATTTCGGTTAGGACATTAATTATGAACTAATAGTATGGTTTCTTGTGTGATATCTTGGTCGAGCTCGGTGTAGTGCTCTGATTCAAGATGTTTGTATCCAACCTGTAAGTAGTCGGAGCGGTTCATAATACAAATGCCTCTTGCTTTATCGTATGGTTTGATCACGAGATCAGGGTTGTTCCTCAGATTTTCGAGGGCTGATAGTTCAGAGCTTGTCATTTTCTTTTTCTGAGTTCTCAGACGAATATGAGCAAGTTGATATTTTGTAGCTTCCAAGTATTGTTCGAGCGTTGCGCTCTGTGTGGTTTGAATGGGTGGGTTTTGGAAGTTTTGTTATGCATTAGGTATGCAATTCTAATTCTTCTTTGGAAGATGTTAATGTCACTCAAAACAGTAAAACGAGTTGGTTTAGCAGGGATTGGAACGAAATTTAAACCTTTACCCAGAGCAATTTTATTCAATTTGAGATAGTTTTGCTTTGGATAGGTTTGTGATGAATTGTTCACTTTGTTCTGCTAGTGTAGTCAATAGACTATTTTTGTATTGGTTGGTTTTATTTGAGCGTTCAAGTGAAAATTGTTTTAATTTTCGTTTTGATTGTGAACGTTTTGCTACTTTTTGCCATAGTTTTCCGTTTTGCCATAGTTGGGAGATAATTTGGGTTTCAAATAATATATACTTTTATATTTGTATTATATTATTAATTAGATAATTAATTAAATTGACAAGTGGCATGAATTTTTTTTCTTTTGAGAAGTTGTGGTGGTCCTGAAGAGGACCGGTGGAAATTGTGGTCTTTAAAAAGACCGGTGTGTTTTGAAAGAGCAGTTTAGACTCCCTCTCTTGGCCGCTTCTTTCCTCGTGTTGGAGGTGGTTTGGGTCTGGTGAAAAACTCGTACAGGTTCTGTGCCGTTTGCAGGTCTCTCTCGTTCTTTAAGTGATCTTGTAGTTCCTTCCGTGCCAACTTGGTTGCCTTCAACAGCCGTTGTTCGACCTCTTCTGCTTGGTGGCTGTATTCCTCCAGCTTCTTGGAGAAGTGTCCCGTTGGATGGCCCTCGATAGCGTAGTGATTTGTCTGGTGATGTGGGCTTTGGCAGTTGTCAGGGTCTCTTCCAAGTGATCAATCAGACGGCGTTATCCGCAGGTTATCTGGCCTTGACTCCGACAGAATTCCAGTCGATCCAGCAATTTTGGCTGCAATTGGACGTTGTTTCTTCAAAAAAGAAACAAGAAAAGAAAAAGAAAATTAACTAGACATGTTATGTGTTTGTCACGTGGAGAAATACAGGGCTGTTTCGGGTTTTTTGTGGTAGTTTGGATGCGAACTGTGAATACAATAATGAAACCTGTTTGTTAGGTAGCAAAGACGGAAGGGATTGGGATGTTGTTATTGGTTTTGTTATGAAACTGGAGATGCGGGGATTGGTGACATTTCTGTTGAATCTTTGAGTTCACATGTGCAGTGAAATGTGAAGATTTTGTACCTATAACATATTGTTATGAATTAACAAAGATATTTTGATCGCGGTTGAATGTGTAGTTTATTTAAGTACGTGTAGAAATAAACCTGTGTGGAAATGTTATGTGGTTTGTGAGGATGTTATCATATGTATAATACATCGGTAGGTAGGTATAATACGTTGCTGTGCATATGAACATGGAGATAATAATATTTGAAGATAATAGTATTGAAATTGTAGGTGACGTCATAATTATGAGTGGTACGTGATGATGTGAGGATGATGGTACTTGATACAGTTGATATTAGGGAAGTTATTCGTGAAGTGATTCATTCTTAAGACTGTGAGATCTTTTGTAATAGTTGGAAAAAGACAGAAATTACATTTTGATGTTGTGAATATGTGGTGTCGATGTTTTGATAGAATTGTAAAGAAGTACGCCCTACCTAACGGAGTACAAAAAGAATTATTGAACAAAAAATTACTATAAAATCGTATGATGACGTCATCATGACGCCACATCAATTTTCATCTATAACACATTCCGGCCTACCTACATACCACGTCTCAACTTTAATCAGACTTGTACTTCCGTAGATATATGGCTTCGAAAAATACACCTTTAAGATGACGTCACGTGACACGTGATGACGTCATGATGACGTAAAAGTTCGGCACATAATTTGGAGCAGTTGGTCTAAGTGTCTGCCAGGTTTAAAGGCAATCGGTTGGATAAAAGTAGCCAAAGTGCCGGTATGAAAGAAAACGGTGTGGAATAAATTCACAACGCGCCACATCACCTCCACGGTTATACTGCCTTCCCAGAATTCTTATGTTTTTATATTGTTTTTCTGTAAATATTGATATGGTTGTCATTTTACACCCGAGTGAGCTACGATCATGAAAATTTGGAATTAGGTAGACGAAAATTCAATGAGTACATGTTCCTAAGCTTTTTGCCAAAGGAGATTGCTAAGAAAGCTTGAATTTAATCACCTCCAGATGACGTCATGATGACGTCACGAAAATTTCACTCAAGCAGAAGCATTTTTGCCATGTGACAAATACTTTGCAATTGAAATCATCTACGCAACTGCATTGATTTTTCAGATATGGGCTTCACAAAGTGACTAATTAAATATTAATTAGGGTCATAGCTTGAAAACTAATGACGTCATCATGACGTAAAAGTTCGGCACACATCTTCAGTGGACGGTCAATGCATGTGCCAATTTTGAAATTTATCGAAGTTGAAAAAGTGCCCAAAGTGCCGGTAAGAAAGAAAACGTGTACAAATGCTGTGGGCAACATGCTGAAAAAGAAGAGGCAAAATCTTAACGAAAACAACGGCTGTTTTGGAAAACTTCCGAAACAGCCAAAAATGCCGACGCTCGGGTCTGAGGCGACGCGCGCGGAGACCAGAAACTAGAGACTTTTTTGTTTGGCCTTAAGCTTTTATTCTTCAATGTCCACAATCAGTATTGCGTTATACCAGACATCGAGCACTAAACACGATACATGTACACTTATCTCTATTATACTGGCAGTATAATAGAGATCAGAGCGTGGATACGTCACAGGCTTGCACACTATAGTATTGGTGTTCGTTTGCCAATGAAAAAGGTATAAAAGAGGCGAGTTCACATTTTAATCTCACTTGCGAATCAGGGCCGATATTCATAAAAGCCTGCTAACTTAGCCTTAGCAGCCTGCTAAATCCGTAGTTTCGTGCTCCGCGGTTACCAACTAATTTTGTATTCATAAAGACCTCGCTAAGAATGTTGCCAGCTAGTTGCCAGCTAGATATTTCTAGCAGGCAGCTAGGACGTTAGGCAGTTCGCGAAACCACAAAATCGGAGAATGGCAATTTGCATTTCAATAGGGTGTGGTGTTGTTTTGGACTGGCAAGACCAAGATGGGTCAAATGACTTTTAAGAACAGCAGTAAATCCTGTACATGAGGCCTATATGTAACCCACAAATGAGGCCGATGTGTAACCCACAAATGATTTAGTTGCCAACTAGTGACTTAGAGACACCCCAGATCAACTCTAGCGTTAGCAGCCAACTTAGCAACCACCTAAACTTAGCAAAGTTTTATGAATATCACTTAGCTTCCAACTAGGCTTAGCTGTCAACTAGGGGCCACTTTAGTTGCCAACTAGGCTTAGCAAGCTTTTATGAATATCGGCCCAGGAAACTACGGATTTAGCAGGCTGCTAAGTTAGCAGGCTTTTATGAATATCGGCCCTGGTGTAACTTAAACTGTATGGCTTTAAACCCAAATAAATGTAAGCTAATGACTGTGACCCGTTCTAGAAATCCTGCTAAACCACTGTATAATATTGATGATTACACTCTGGAAAATGTTGATAACTACAAATACCTTGGTGTTATTAATTCTAGGGACTTAAGCTGGAAAACCCATATTAACACTGTTCCTTCCAAAGCCACTAGGCTAAATGGATTTATTGGTAGAGTAGTTAAAACTAGGGACCCTAAAATTATTATTTCACTTTATCGCTCGCGGACAAAAAATGAGAAAAGATACAATGGGTGATTTACTATATGTGAAGTTTTATCTTTCACATATTCCTTAGTTTTCACATATTTGGGAACAGTACACAGGCTTGTTGACTCAAACAAATGCTTCTAGTGAATATTATGATATGAAATTATAGCAAAAACATATTTCATCAGTGGTGTATTTAGGATTAGTTTGTAATGGTAGGGAGGAAGGGAAGAGTGATTTTGGAGGCAGTTTGCAGGCAATTAAATGTTATTTTCCTTGGAGAGCACGTTTCTGTGTTCACCAAGCCGTATTTATCAATCATACATACACGGTCTATTTTTGTTACAATAATCGAACAGGAAGGTGTAAAAAGCCAAGTCACAAAACCTCTGTAGAATGCGAATTAAAAACATGTACATGTATACCTGTCAGAGTTGTGGTACTCGTACTCATGGAAAGTACACGTACTCAACTGCAACTCTGATATCGCTATACATGTACGTATTGAAGTTCACACAACATATCAGACTTTATGGTTCATTATGCAGGTTGTTTGTTAAAACCAGACATATTCAAAGTTACAACCAAACACCAGTTGCAGTTTGAAAGTCAATTATATATGTTTTTGCAAATCATCCCGAGCGTAACCCTCATTTAAATGTGTATGGCAGATCGTGTCGCTATCCATAATAACCATCTGTTGGGGACATCTATTAAAGGTACACACGCGGTCCTAAAAGTGGAAAACGTGGGATTGATAGAATGATAGATATTCGGCTCCCACAATGTGTTTTGGTTAGGGATGAGGAAGGGCTACATTAACTGGGCCAGTTCCAAGTCTCTGTGCAAGCCAGAACTGGGCCAGTTCCATTTGCCGACACCGCTCCAGTGCCAATTTGCCGGACTGGGCGATTAATGGCATCATGATTGGCCCTGTACTGGGCCAGTAATGGCCAAGTAATGGAATGTGTATTGGCCCCCGTACTGGGCCAATACCGGTAGTGTGTTGGTTAGTGATGAGTAAGGGCTAAAACCAGACATATTCAAAGTTACAACTAAACATCAGTTGCAGTTTGAAAGTCAATTATATATGTTTTTGCAAATCATCCGAGCGTAACCCTCATTTAATTGTGTTTGGCAGATCATGTCGCTATCCATAATACCTCTGAGTGTTTATAGACATCTACTGCGGATATCTATAATGTGTTATGTAAAACTGAGAAAATTTATGCTTTTTGTGAATATACACTGTCTTTATTACGTTACTATAACATCCTAAATTATTTAGTTTGAACTAAGGCCAATACAAGTTTCCTGTTTTGGTCCCGGCACGCGTCGCCTCAGACCCGCACGTCAACATTTTTAGTTTTCTTGTTTTTATTGTTGTTGTTTTTGCTTTTGTTTTGCTTTTTTGCTGTAAAAAAGATGTCCAAATGCAGCCAAAATTGATGGATCGATTGGAATTCTGCTGCGCTGTGTTTTAAACGACTTTTTATAACATAGGGGCATGAATGTGTGCCTGATTTTGAAGCCGACCTATGACCAGAAACTGGAGATTTTTTTGTTGGCCGAATGCAGTGTAACACGAACGTACATAATATAATATTTATTATAACTGCAATAATCATTAAGCTCACAGCGTTTCATCACAGCTCTACAGTTAGATAATTGAGTAATTTCTTTTTAAATACATACTTAAATACATACATCTGAAATATAATATTTTACCATAATTGTTTAATAATGTACGAAAATCTGTTGCAAAATAAACAATTCATTTAATATTTAATAATACAAGAAGTCTATATATATTGTCTGATATTAATATACCTAAACTTAGCAACCAACGATCCGTATTTAATTTAAACGTTAAAACCATCCGATATTTTGGTTTATTTTTGTTTAACTTCTTTATTTCCATTAATTGATGACATTCTTCCGTATCGTCATCAGGCAAAAGAAAGGTTAAGACGTCTGCACTACTCTCTAAATGTTTTAGACTACAAGTCACTCCATATAAACTAGGGACAAATATTTAACAATTTGTCACTAGTTTCAATCTAAAACCATTTGAGATTAGTTAACAGGAAGTCGTGGGTTCGAATCCCTTTCTGAGTCGCCTGTGGAAAGCCAGTGCTTCATACATACACCGGTATAGGGCACAAATCAAATAAATACTTTATTTCCCTTCGCATTAAAAGCTACGAAGAAAACTGTTGTACACAGGTCTCTGATGCTAAACAGATTTACTATTAAGCCCCTTTCCCACTTACACGATTTTTGCTACGGTAGAGCACGATTTTTCAATTATTTACAATCGCAACGGCGTCGTGGCCATGTTCGTGGTCAATCGTGGTCCACCGTACGCGTAGCGCACCGTAGTAGATCTTGATGGCACCGTGGAGTAGCACGATTTTTTTGGAATGTTCAAAAAAATCTTGCTCTACCGTAGCGGTGGAAAAAATCGTGGTCCACCGCAGCAGCATCGTATTAGAGTCGCAACGTTGTCTTGACGTTGTCGTGGTATGTCGTGACGGCGTCTTGTTCATTCGTACTCATTCGTGGTGGCCGCAACACCTACGGTAGGCCAAGACTTCGCTACGATGCTGATACGATGCCGCTATGATGGTGCTGCGACCTAGCAAGACTTAAACAAGACGCCAACAAGACGCCAGCAAGAACATGATTTTTTTATCACGTGTCTCTTGCTGATAGTGTGTGTTTTTTATCACATGTCTCTTGTCTCTTGTTTAAAAGTGCACACAAGCTGCCACGTCGCACTGGCGTCTTGTGAAATCGTACTGACGCCGTAGTGACGTCGTAGTACAATCTTGGCATTTCTTGGTACGCCGTGACAAATCTTGACGATGTCGTAACTCTACCGTAACACTGTCGTGGCACTATCGCACTACTGCCGTACCACATCTTGACGGCGTCTTGATAGCGTCTTGACAAGACGTAGAATTCGATAGACCTTGAACTTTTTGAGTGTGAATTTCTACGGTACAGCACGACTGAGCACGATTTTTCAACTTTGAAAAATCGTGCTCTACCGTAGCAAAAATCGTGTAAGTGGGAAAGCTGGCTTTAGACAACCCGCTTAGCGCATCGGATTTGTGTTCTGAAAACTTCCATTGTATAACACCCTAATCCATTGACAAAACAGAGTTCCTGCGGTTATGACAGCCGTCTGGCTGCGTCAGCTAGTCCTTTGTTAACAAAGTAATTCACTTAAATTGCCAAGTTTGAAAATTTACATGTACACGAAACAGAAATACCCTCACTTAAATACTATACTATATGTTTTCCAAATACATTTTTCAGTTGTTTAAATAAAATAAATATTACCGTGACGTTTAATGTGATAAATGAAATTTGTCAAATGCAGTTTTATACTATTTAATAGGAGAAATTAACGTTATCAAACTCTTCACATAGGGGAAATCTGAACGGTGTTCAATGTAGCTATATATCAAGAGGCAACCCGCGCGAATATTAATTTTACTGCAGTTTATTTTGGGTTGTTCTTAAACTCCCTCGACCCCCTCGACCCCCATGACCCACGACCCCTCGACCCCACGACGTACGCTCATCATATAAACAAAGCACACATACGCGAATTTCACTACCACCAGTACGAATGTATGTATTTCACAATGCCCATGCACAAGCATGTCGCATGGCTGGCCCGAGCAAGAATCAGATTGTATCCCAAATGGGAACCTGTGTTTACGGCCCGAGTTCGAAAATGGCTAGCTCGGTAGCCTGTTGCGTCGTTTGCTGCATGACGAACTGTCGTCGCGAAATCAACGAATTTATAATGCTGTCACAAGCCAAATTATACCATTCCCGAGTAGATAATTTCATATTCTATCGAAAAATGGGCATACTTATGTCTGATTTTTGCTAGATGGGTCAGGGCGCAGTTTTTGTACTGTCAGAATATGTGACTCTTGCTGTCCATTCCTCCGTATGTTCACGTTTACATGTGAGTGCAGCGGGTATTCTAATTGGAGTGCGGCTATAAGCCAGGCACTTCGTGCCTGACGTCACTGTGTTTGATCTGGTATTGCGCGGCGCCCAGTTGATAACCCATTTCTACAGCAGAATCTTACGGAGAGGTTAATAAAATTCAAACAATAAACAGGCATTTTTTGTTGCAAACTGATGTTTTATACCTACCTGTTTACAATTATGAGTGAAATACTGCAAACACTGTGACTCGATGTAAGCACGCACACGTGTGCATATTGTTTATATGTTTGCAAATGGGTTCTCAACTGGGCGCCGCGCAATACCAGATCACAGTGACGTCAGACACGAAGTGCCTGGCTTCAAGCCGCACTCTTCTAATTGGGGCTGTATTCAAACTCGGGTCGTAAACACAGATTCCGATTTGGGATACGATCTGATTCTGAGCGTGCGTACGTCGAGGGGGTTTAAGATCAACCCGTTTATTTTATACCAGATAATTAAACATGGATGTTTCCCGTGGCATTTATGGTAAAACGTTAGAATGACGATTTGAACAGACAGAATTGTATTAATACCACAGAACCAATGCTGGAGAGGATCAACTAAAATTATGGCTCCCAACCTTTTCCATCTCCTTGAGCAACAGTATCAGACTATTAAGTATAAGGCGAGTACAAAGCTCTAAGTCTAATACCCCAACCCCACAGACGAAACGCGAATGCACTCGTCAAAATATTTTTACAATAATAAAGAAGAGCTTCCAATCAATTTCAACAGTCACTTTCAGCTCACAAATTGAAAGCATTTTTCATTAAATGAGTGATTAGAATCAAAATGGTTTGTCTTCTGTTTGAAAACTTGACAAGACCTCGGACTTGCGTTTCTTTTGCTGTCCTCGGACTTGCGTTTCTTTTGCTGTTCAGTATATTTGTTAATGGGTGATATTGGCTCCAATTTCCTTTGACGATACTCGTGTGCGTTACAGGGATAGAAAACAAACCCAATTCCAATTTTGTGCATTCGCACGATTGCTTATGAATGAAGGCCAAGATGATGTTTTTTGTAAGAGTCAACAAATTGGGTGACCGTCTCATTCGCTTGTTCAGTGTAGATCTGCGGATTTGCGTAGATTTTCGTCTTTTTATTGACTTTTTCTTTGATGGGTGAACTCCGACGTTACGTAACGCTTTTGATGTCAGTGAACGGCCAGCCTGTTTCAGCCGCCTCTTTGATGAAGACTTTAAATCCTGACCGCTGGGGGCCGTCACCAGCTTTATCAATCCCAGTCCTCACAGCCTGTTTGCCTATTGTTTTGACGCACTCAGCGATCATTCGTAAGAAGGATCTGAACAATTCTTTTAATATACCTCCCAGACCGTAACCCTTTTGATAACGGGTTCCCTGGGAAAAACTGCCCCACCACCACTTTGATTTTTGTAGTCAAACATTATGAAAACAATGACGGACGAACTCTCCTGAAATGAAGACTTAGTGTAGTGCTATGGTCGAGCGGTTTAGTGCGTCGCGACCATGGTGCTTGTGTCCTTGAGCAAGACACTTAACCATATTGCTTCTCTCCACCCAGGGGTAAATGGGTATCTGTGAGGGCAGAGTTGGTTGTTGTGTTTGATTAGCCCCATATGCGCCGAAATGGCAGCAATTGAGCTGGGAATTGAGAATGGTTTCAGGAATGATTTATGCGCCTGATGAGCAACGGTAATGATGTAATGCGCCTTGAGCATCAGTTTGGTGGATACGTGCGCTATATAGGCCTAAGTCTACATTATTATTATTATTAAGTTTCACCATCAACTTCCCTCTTTGAAATGGCACCTTTTCACCAGTATCTTTCCTTATATCAATCTAAATTGTCTCTAGATATTTAGCTCTCACGGGTACGTAATGGGGAGTGTTGAAAACGCGGAAAACGACATTTCCTTGCGCGAGTCCGCCAGTTTTGACGGTTATATTTCTTAAAAGTGGAACGCATACATCCCCCACCATCTGGGGTTCCACAATATCGCTGTATATGAACATACTATAAAAACCGTTGGATATATCTGCCCTCGATCGGTCTTCACATTTACGGTTTTGTTTTTAATCCTAACATGGGCCTGGTATAATTCATCGTTGAAATAAATGTATGCATTAGGTCTCAACCTTATTTTTAGAGTGGGGGTTTACCGAGAATCTTATAGCATTTCGCCCCGTCGCCGCTATGATATCGTTGATGGCGTCTATAATATCTTAGGCCGTTTCATAAAAACCGGGCGAAATCTTCCCATATAGCATCTACCACTTTCGCTACATGTGAAGGAATTGTTCCGTTCTGTCACGTTAAACCACGTCTGCGGATATTGTATTTCAACGACCGAAACTTCCCAATTACCGATTAAATGAAGGGGGTTTGATAACCTAGTCTTATAACTTGTCAATTATCCGGATATACGGACATGAACGCATTATACTCGGTAAAACCACGAAAAACTGAGTGGGAGAAGCCATTTCACTAACGTCCTGTTTGATGTAAATCCGTAACCAAACTGTTAAATTTGGTAGGGTATCCCATCCATTTAACTAAATGCTGTTTTTATTCCCTACCTTTTTCTTTTCTTCAGCACTTTTTCAATTTTGAATACATCGTCTATTTTATTTATTTTTTGTACTTCTTGTTTATAAAACGTTCCATCTATTTCTTCGTCTTTAAAATCCTTAATCCTATAATACAGATTGGGGTTTTCCTACGTGCTTTGAAATGGTGAATATCTCTTCGCTCCAATTAGGGTAATATCCTTTGTCAAAAGGCATTTTGAACTTAATTATTCTAACTTGATCCCCAATTTTTGAATTACTTTTAACCAACGAGGGCGTAATCCATACCCTACTCTCATTATCCTTATTAACGTCAATAGGTTGCATCTTAACTGACGAGTGATACGTATTGTTGTAAGTCTTTACTATTTTGAGCAATACGTCTATGTATTTCCAAGTATTACTATAGGGCCTACTGCTCAAAATAAAATAGGACTCAAAAGTAATTCTTGGTCCATTTTGTCCATGTGAGGACACAAAAATCAGTTTTTGGTGGAAGTAAAGTACTAAGGTTTCTCTGCAACATGTTAAACACTTTTCACGGGATGTGCATGTCTAATGACGGTTTAAACTGGCAGATCATGTGATAAGGCATGAAAATGCAGACAACAGGTTGATGGGAGATGTTTTCATTCTAATGGATGACAACACCCGTCCTCATAGAGCAAGAATCATAACAGCGTTCCTTACAGGTAACCATATTCAGCGTCTGGAATGGCCTGCCATTTCACCAGACCTTAACCCTATTGAGAACATTTGGGCAATTCTCAGTTACAGAGTCAGAAGTCACAACCCTCCTGTAAGGAACGTTGCCAATCTGACAGCAGCTCTACAGGATGAGTGGAACAACCTCGACCAAGCTGTAATCCGGAGCACCGTACTTAATTCATGAGGCGTTGTGCAGAATGTGTGCGAGTCCGGGGTGCTGAAGTCAATTGTGGAGTCACCCATGAAGAAATAAAGCTGATTAGCCAAGTTTGATATTGAGTACTGTACATCAACCTGTTATCTGCATTTTCATGCCTTACCACATGATCTGCCAGTTTAAACAGTCATTAGACATGCACAACACGTGAAAAGTGTTTATAATGTTGCAGAGTAACCTTTAGTACTTTACTTCCACCAAAAACTGCTTTTGTGTCCTCATCACATGGACAAAGAAATACTTTCGAGTCCTATTTTATTTTGAGCAGTGTATGAATAAAATATTTCCAAATTTTCGTTTTGACCGTTCTATTAAATCTCTCTACGATTGAAGCTTTCGTGAAGTTTCCGGTCGTAAAAACAAATTAATATTTTTCCCATTTGATAAATTGTTGAAATTCTTTATTCAGAAATTCAGTCCCTTTGTCAGATTGAATTTGGATAGGTATTCTATCACTCTCCTTCAGTATTTTCTGAAAAGCCTTCAAATGGATTGACCCGTTTGATTCTTGAGGTTGAACCCATGTATATTTTGAAAATGCATCGATACACGTTAGTAAGAATTTATACCCTTTATTATATCGAGCCAAAGACAGATCGCAGAGATCCATTACCCATTGTTCACCTATGGAAATAACTAACACTCGATTTTTGGTGAAATTTCTCCCAATGGACTTGTGTAACGTGTACGTTTCCTGCTTAATCAGAAAGTCAGCTATGTATCTGTTGCCGATTTAAGTCATATTTTCCATAAAGTTTAACGGCCTTATGATCTTCCATAGTGAACCGTGTCATTGGTATTACAACCATTAAATGAACCAAAACAATTCGAACACCTAGGCCCGTATTCATAAAGAGTCACTAATTTAAACTGTTACCAAGTTAATCTCCAATTAGTTACTGAGGAATTGCCCACTAAGTTAATTTGGTATTTATAAAACTGCCACTAATTAGTAGATACTAAAATGTCTCACTAACTTGGTATAGCATTTTAAAACTGATTTACTTCTTCAAGTACAATGAACCCTGAATCGTTTCCTGGAATTTATTGTTATGCTAATAGGAGAATGCCCTTAGGAAAGGTTGACTGAGTGTGCATGCACAGGCCTTACATAGACATGGCTGCAAAAAGGGAAAAAGGTGAGAATTGGGATTACATGGAAAAGATCTTTTTGCTAGAACTATGCCAGGAAAAAGTGAAAATCATAGAAGACAAGCGTATTGATGCAGATTCAACTAAGAGGAAAGAGAAGGCATGGGAAGAAATCGTAAACAAATTCAGTGCAAGGTACGGGCAGAGACGCGATAAAAAGCGGCTAAAGGAACAGTGGGGCAGGATAAAACTGAAGGCTAAACAGGACTACAGTAAATATGAAAAAGAGAGAAAGAAGACAGGTGGGGGGCCCGAGCCAAAAAAAACCACAGGTATCTCTGAACAAATTCATGACATTTTGCCGGGAGAATTTGGATTCAGTCTGTCCCTGAAAATCCTCTCGCGGCGGAGTGCACCACCCTGCTGCCTTTGGATATCGGGTAGAGCAATAATAGCATCCATGAATGCAAGAGAACAGCTCAGAAATGGCACATGTATTCCACTTAGTGAGAAGTTAAAGTACCCCCAGGGCTCCTCTAGTTAGTGAGACTAGTTTAGTGTAAGTTAGTGGAAGTTTAAGACTAGTGAACCTTTATGAATTCAATTTTAATTTAAAATTGCCACTAGGGTGGATTTAAACTATCACTAGGCTAAAATTGGTTTAGTAGTCCTTTATGAATACGGGCCCTAGTATTTAAGCCAAAATAAAATTAACACAATACAAGATTGATTTTTGTTGTACCCGTACTTTTCAAATTTAATCATCAACAACCACCCCCCCCCCCCCCCCCCCACACACACACACACACGTATGTATACACATATATATACACATATACATATATATATACATACATGTACAACCACACGTCGTCCCTCAACCACACTTCGTCCACGGCTTGTCCAACATGCTCGTACAATAAGTCTCGGTTCACATTTCTATCGCCTCTTCATAATAGTTTTCAAACTTCTCATCATACACATTGGTGCAACAGTCGTGCCCATCTGGTTTGCCTCGAAAAATTCCGGCGAACAACCCTCGCACTAAGGCCCTGATGATCACGTCTATACACGCTGATATACAGCCGGCTACAACGTTCACCATATAGTCTTCTACATCCTCTCTCGCAGACTTCTGTATGGGCTTCGACGAAAACGTCATCTTCGAGAGTTTCTGAACGAAGACAAGATAAAACGTTCGTTTAGAAAAATAGTCCACTTGCTCAGTAAAGGATCTTTTGAAATACAATGTAGCAAACGAAGGTGTCAAAACAACCATACATTGACGATTCAGGTAGAAAATTATCGTCAATATGGATATAAAGTTGTGCATAATATTTTCAAGTTAATAAATAAATAAATATATAAATAAATAAATAAATGTACATACCGTATTCGGGAAGTGACTTTAACATCTAATTCGCGAGCAACGTTTCTGCCCTTGATCGTAGGCATCTTCTCTTCGCTGAACGGTCCTGCTCCACCGGACATGACTTAATAATAACAATAATAATAAAACTTATAAAGCGCCATCTATCTAGAAACCTAATCCGAGGCGCTGGTGATAATGAAAAAGACACAAAGATATGGAGCATTAGATAAACAAAGATAAATACATGTAACAAAATGCACAAAATTAACATTCATTATAAGCTTGCACAAAAAGGTGAGTTTTCAAAAGCTTTTTGAAAGAATTAAAATTGTCACACAGTCTTAAACTTTGTGGAAGCATTATTCCAAAGGGAAGGGGCTGCAACAGAAAAAGCCCTATCCCCAAAAGTTTTACAAGTTCCATGTGGTACAGTAAGGAAGTTTTGGTTTGCTGAGCGTAGTCCACTGCGATTAGAGTTGTGAATGATAAGAAGATCTTGAATATATGAAGGTGAGTTGCCATGTAGAGCTTTCCATGTAAGAAGACATATCTTGAAAACTATCCGTTGTTGAACTGGGAGCCAGTGTAATTGCTTCAGTGAGGATGTTATGTGATCTGACTTATGAATCATAAATATAGTCCTTGCCGCAGCATTTTGGATTAATTGAAGTCTGTGAATGAGGTTTTTAGGTATTCCTACTGGGGTAGACTGGAATGCATTCATTACGATACGGAAAAATCCTGATGTAGCGAGTGTTGACAAGAAGAGAATTCGACAGTGTGATGGAATTCAATATGAATCGCTATCGTTTTTATAGGAATGTTTTTATTTGTTTACAAAAAGTACGGGTCAGTGATATTGCTATTCGACTTTTTGAATAGCGGCTTGAATAGCCAGTTTCAAACTGACTACGGGTATTACCTTTCTCAGATGACTGAACACATCCTCGGTGCTCATATAGTGTCGGCCATCATTCGTCTTCTCCGTTGATAAATGGAAGAAACGTGAAGAATGATTCTTCACCAAGTCATCGTATCTTACTACACTGTAAAAAGAATTTTAAAAAAACATGTAAATTTACAGCAAAATGTAGGCAACTCTATTTCCAACAATTTGCTGTATTACAATTTTACATAACAAGTGTGTTAAACTGATTTACACAATTTCTGTAAACGCTTAATAGTGAAACTGCAGTACGTTTCCATATTTCTTTGTTTTACCCAAACAAATATGGAAACGTTCTGTCAAAGTGACAGTAAAGAAACTAAACAAAATAAGAATGGTCTGTTCACTACCAGCAGGGTTAAGCTTAATGCTGTTCACCGGAACCAATTTGACAAGTAGTTCCAATTTCCACAAATCGAGCCTCTTTTGGAGAATGCCCGACTACAACTACAAGCTGAGAATAACTAGATTGTTTGGCAATATTATTAATAAAATGCTCGCAGAACGAAGTGTTGGCTGCAACGATGCACTTGGAAATGCTTACTACATGCTTGCCACCTTAACACAAAAACTACTCCGTGCGTGTAATCTATTGCCGCTTACATAACCTCTATTGTGTAAAAAAAAAAAAAAAGCTTTTTAAAATAAACTCAAATCATGCAAATTAATGTGCATTCCGCATGTCATCTGGCGCATGGCTAATTTTAAACTGAGGAGGGCGCTATATGCACATTTTGTCAACATCCAAAGTGTGGGCGCTATTTACAAAAGAGTTGCGTAATTTATATCTAAAAGTGCCTGGTAGCGCAGCATCCCCGAAGTCTCGCTGGTCACACATTGTTATGGATGAAATTGTCACAATTGAAGTGTACAGTTTGTAATTATGATCTTTTAAGCAAGCTTTGAAACTCCTTCCTCCATGGTGAGAGCAAACACATAAGAGGCATCCACTGGTTTGACAAGGCAACCAGAGTATTGAGTTTTACAACCTAGTTGTGCGAGTACCAATAAACTGTGGTTACGTAACACTACCAGCACGGTTATTATAATGAAGTATTGCACTGACCTTGCAGCGCATGGAAACTGTGTGAACTGCTCAGCCAACGGTTAATGTACACGAGCTATAGGCGCTTATCACTCATTGGCCCCATCACACGGGTTTGTGCACGAACCACCCGTACCGATGGTTTGTGCACAAGCTTAATCTATTGTTTTAACAACAAAAATAAAGCATGATGCTTCGCCGCGTGATAGGTCTGCCATTTTTATGAGATATGCCTACAGTTACAAGCTTGGTGTCAACACATGGAATTAGGTTTGTCCCTCTTAAAAAAACTCATAATTTTAAGTTTGAGACGAATTTTTCGTCTCGAAAACGGCCGCCGAACAGAGATAACCCTCGTCATTTTGCAGCACTATGGAACAAGTATAGGCCAACAATACAATACAATACAATACAATGAAGGCATTTATATAGCGCTCTTACACAAACGGTATCACAGCGCTTTACAGTGAGATACAAGTACAATTTAAAAAATACACAGTGCCTAAAATAAATAATGTCTTGAGAGATATGTTTTAAATTGACTCAATGAGAGTGTCGTGGCCGAGCGGTCTAGCGCACCGAACTCAAGTTCTGGTGTTGCCAGCAGCAGGGTGTGGGTTCGAGCCCCGGTCGTGACACTTGTGTCCTTGAGCAAGGTACTTAACCATAATTGCTTCGTCCTTCGGATGGGACGTAAAGCCGTAGGTCCCGTGTGTTGTGTAATGCACGTAAAAGAATGCGCCTTGACTTTTCCGAAGAAAACTTTATTAATAAAAACAAATATATACAGAGGTACAATAAAAGGGTGGTAATCAGTTTACAATAATTTTGTAAAGATATAGACAATATTACTTATAGACAACAAAGTAATGAATAATCAAGATATACAATAATTTGTCAATAAAAGGGTGGTAATCAGTAAACAGTTAAACAAAAGTTTGTCAATAATATTGTAACATTAATGACATAAATAAAATTACAAAAGATAACAAAGTTATCTATGTTCAGTGAATCTTTAAATAAAGTATCTTTAAACAAAGTATCAAAAATAACAATCAGGAATGATTTATGAGCCTTATGAGCAGGGATAATAATATAATGCGCCTTGAGCACCACTTAGTTGGTGGATACGTGCGCTATATAAGTCCACACATTATTATTATTATTATTAATGAAGAAGCATGACGGATACCAGATGGTAGTTCATTCCAAATGCTGGGTGCAGCAGTATAGAAACCCTTGTTAGCCGCAGTTAAATGTGTAGTTGGCTTTTTGAAGATCCGAGAATCAGAATTTGAACGGAGTCCACTGTGGTTAGGTTGGTATGGTGTAATAAGCTCACAGAGATAATGGCGCAGAGTCAGTAACACATTTATAGGCAATAGTCAATGTTTTGAAATCAATCCGGTCTTGAACGGGAAGCCAGTGAAGCTGTCGTAGAGAGGGATCGACACATGGTCATACTTTTTAGCCTTGAAAATTAATTTTGCAGCACGATTTTGAAGCCGTTGAAGACGTTTGATCTCTTTGCTAGAGGATCCTTGGAGAAGTGAATTTGCATAGTCCAAACGTGCTGTGACCAGAGCACGGACTGCATGATGACAAGTGATTTAATCAATAAAGATACGAACAATAAAAAAGGATTATAATAAAGTTACTATTTTGGGAGCAGGAATGCAAACGCATTTCTTCTGTCAATTACAATAATATCATGGCATCTTCATAAAGCTTTCTGAATACTCATTGATGCAAATTTTGACCATTAAGCAATATAGGCAAAACTAATTTATTTTGTCATTTGAGTGCGCTATGTAGATTTAACGGTAACATTGTAGGTATAGGAAAGTGGTTTTCCACTTGAGAGGTACTCGCCACTAAATAAACTCCCATAGCAACCAATGCTAAATATTAAAAAATTATTAGAAATACTTAGAAGTCCTAAGATTTTAAAACCAAAAGACAAAATATTGTTGATGTCTAACCTTTTATTTTATACTCAATTTAATGTGGATTGTCCAGAGGCCCGTCCAGTTTTTGCATCCCAGTGAAAACCATCCACTACACTAGTGAAATTAAAACGCACACGGTGAAAATCATCCATTTTGGAGAAAGGCCTTACGCTTGAAATCGAATTAGGACCACTTTTTCAGGGCCTAGTATTATATCCAAAATTATACACAAAGTTGGAAGTCAAGGACCCCTAAGGTCACTGCATGACATTTAAGGGCATAAGACAAATTTAAGGGCATATACATAAACAGCTCAGCGCAGGAATTAACCCCTCAAAGCCTTCCAGAGAAAACCAGACCTGTTTAACAATAACATGGAAAATAAAATGATTATGCACATTAATTCCCTTCCCTATGTTTCATTGCACGAACAACCCAACAGAGTGTGCATGTATGTGGCTATAGTGCAGGCCCGTGCAATGTTGTGATGGATTAGTTTTTGAAGAGTCTGAGGACGGTGAGGTGCAACCGCGTCAGTCGAGTTGGCACCCCGTGCGACACGACCGAGGAGAGCGCGAAGAGACTCAGCCGCAAGCAAGTATGGACACTGAAAAATGGAAACGGATTGAAGATAAGCTATTTATCAACACTTGTACTTGAGCACACAAGCTGAAACGTCACGTTTCCCCTTTCCATGTTTAACCACATTTTTAATACGAACGTAAACAGGAAGTAGCAACCGCGGGTCACATGGGGGTCACACAAATTAACCAATGATGAGAGCTCGGAGATATGCAAAGTATACGGTACCACCAGCGCCTTTTGGATAAATGCGGTGGGGACGAGTGAAGTGATTGTAAAAAGGACATACATATGTATGACTTGTAAATAAGTGTTAATAAACTAACTAATCCCTTGCAAAATAAGTATCTGTCTGGTGCTATACATAATTATTTGATGGAATGGCAACAATATACACATTTCCGCCAGTGTCAATAGGACATAACTGATCGATATGTTGTTTCCAAGATAAACTCGGAGTCTGATCAATTTGGGCAATGCTCATCATATTGTCGCTTTAAGTTTTGATAACAATTCATGAGCTGAGAAATGCTACAGCCTATATTATTGTCGCATTAAAAGGGACAATATCGTCATGATCAACAGGGCATGGAATCGATCGGAGTGCTACTTTTAGTAACTCAGTGTGCATGTGACTGAAAACAATATATCCTCAATTTACCCTAAATGACGCACCTAAGGTTATATAATCAACTGGACAGTAACTTACAAATGAAATTAGCAGTTTGGTGTTTCAGTTTGTTTCAGTGAAGGATTATCTTGTAAAATGCTCAATTTCAATGCATGATCATATGCGTGGACGTCTTGAGCGCCGTTTTTTGAGACGCACAGAAACGGGTCGTCAAAAAATTGATGTTGGTATAATGACTCACCCCCAAACTGTTAAAGTTGATGGGGGCACAGAAAATGTACCCAAGAAGAAAAACAGTTGAATCATGTTTCATCTTATTCTAGATGGTTGTAAAATTGTTTTTAATCTTGAAAATAAAAACATTGTTCTAGATTTTAAAAATAAAATGGTATTGAATTTGGAGAAGCTCTCAAAACTTTTAATCAATATTCTTGAAAGACCAATAAAATAGAAGGTGGTTAAAAATTTTGCAAAAAGTACTTTAAAACTTTGAAATGTGTAAAAATTATGTTAAGATATTGTCAAATAAAAGATTTCTTTTCATAACCATGATATTAATGTTTCATTTTCTCAATAATTTTCCACTGCCGATGAAATAAACACCAACGAATTAAGTAGTCTTCGTTCACTTCTTCTATAAGGAATGTGTCCATTTTGAGGATCAGTATTTCTTTAAAAAATTATTGCAAATGCAAAGCATTCGTATCTTTTGGTTTCCACAGACAATAGCTCGTTGACGGCATAGAACAATAAAATCACAGATGTTCGTGAAAAAAAATTGAGGTCATGTAAATCCCTTACTATTTGTATCTAGTAAAATCAGTGGTTAAACAACTTTTTCCACTTTCACAAGCACTAACTTTCCAGTAAATCATACAATTTCACTGTGATTTTTATTTGTGTAACAAGTATGACTTAGATAAGTTTATGCAACCATTAATACGCCATAGTTTTGTAAGTTTTCCGAGAAATGCTAAGCCAAAGGTAAGTGCGTCATTTCACGAGTGCGGCGAATTACGTACATGGACGATACCCCACGTGATAAGGTCATATTACCATTGCTGCTGCATAAATGAGCCAGTAATTTTCAGTCACTGTGTTAATTTTAAACTCGGACAATGATTCCATGCCGTGTTGAAAGTCTGTTCATGATCGTGATGCTATTTCCCTTTTAATTAGTTTTGATACAAATTAACGAGCTGACAGTGCACAGCGCGAGTGCACCTTTAATTCCGGCAACTTCGTTCCCATTGTTCAACTAACTAACTGACTACATATCAAACATTGTATCTTGCCTACCCCTGGGAAAAACAACATCATAACATTTCGTCGATTGTTAGGTTAATCGTGCAGCACATAATTGTTACAGAAGTGGCTTAATTTGGGAGCTCGAGCATAAAGAAGTGAAGTGCAAATTTCACTGCAGATGCTAAATGGTAACGACATTTTATTTCTTCCTTATTTGTCCATATGTATTGTTAATTTGGTACGATTGGGCTCTCTGCGTCGCTAGCACCGCCTTCTAACTTCCAAGTTCCTCACGACGACCTCAGTCACTTATCATGATCATCATCATGGCATTATTTTGATTCATCATAACGTTAACGTTCATAATAATCACAGACTAGACCTCGTTGGTCTAGCCTATGAACATCTTGACTGCATTTACCGTAATGTTAGCTCTTTTATAAGTTAGTTTATGGTCTTTAATTTGATTAAAACCTGATGATACAGAGGAAAGAATGGAGAATACAACTGCAAATTTACTATGACAAATATCACAGATTTTCCTTTATAACAAACAGATGACACACTTATCTATAATAAGTTAAGGAGAGGGAAGTTTGTAGTCAAGTGAGGATTGGAAACAATATTTTAGGAGGTTTTGAGCATTGAATGCATGCACATCCAGTGAGATGCTGGCCATTTTGTTGTCTGCTAGAAAAATATGCTTAGACATTGTGGGTAGAAATTAGAATGTCGTATCCGACCGCCACTTTTTCTTATTCAATATATAGGCCTATAACCAATAATGCAATCTTACCTACCCAGTAAGGTGGAGAACATATGGATGATGATGGACATATACTTCAAATTATTCCAGAATATTTATTTCATGAAAAATCAGGCATTTTTTTGTATACGATGACTTCCTCAGTCATGTTAGTAGGGTTTTCAGTTTGTACATGCTTGACCGAAGCCCGCCACACGTACAGCGCATCGCCCGCAACAAAAAACATCAAAATTTTAAATCAACAAATTTTACTACTTTTACCTGTCAAAATCTTACATGTAATAGCTCATTGGAAAGCTTATAGTTTCAGCTATCCAACAATGTACATAAAATATCAATCGGAAGTACGTGCGAAAGCCTAGGTTTTTATGAATGAACCACTCTCGTCCCACCCAGCCTTTCGCGAAGTGTTCCGAGATCGGGCGCATTCGGCCCGTAAAATTTGCCACGCTCTGCTGAGGGCATCCACTTCGGAGCTGTCTCCGCGCCCGAGTACATTGTGATTGACATGAAAACGGATTTCCCTATTGAGTCAAAGGGCTCCTTTACATACCCATGCTTGCTCGATCTCCATAACTACTCTACAACCGAAGTTACGAAGAAATAAAAAGAAAACACCGTTTTTTTCGAGGTGAAATCTTCAAGTTGAAAGGTAAGAGCGGTGTCTGAATGAATTTTACACCTCTTTTCTATCATATATGAAAGTTTTGAGCCGTAATTTTGTTTAGTTTTGAGCGGAGAGTGTATTTTTTACACCCTTTCAAAAGCTCTTAATGAGGGAAACGAGTACGAATGCTGTGCGTGTGTGTCACGGTTTTGGTGTCATTAGGGATGTGCACAGTGTATGGACAGTCGCACTTCATCGAATGCTGTATATTTGATTAAATAAAACAGGATTCCTCAAAAACTACTCGTCCGATTGTCTTGATTTAAAAACCATTGTATTTCTTTCATCAATACCTTTAATTTGATATAAATATTGAGCATATTGGTTTAGGAATAATTTTTCACCTGAAAACCCTAATGTTAGTCTGATCTTGTAAACTCCCCAATTAGTGACCAACACAGTCATTGTACATGCTCAGTGGCAACTATCATACATGTAGGATCCTTCTATTTTCTGAAGGGGAGGATGTTTTCAGAAGGGAAATAAAGTCCGAAAACCATCATAAAAGTGGATTTTAAAGATAGTTTGCGCTTTCTGTACCCCGAAAAATCGATAGAATAATTTTTTAACTAGTTAGTGGCTGCAAAAAATTCTCCCAATAACCTTTAAAACTCGGATACGACATTCTTTCCGACATTGTGCACAAGTGGCGGTTGGGTTCGACTTTCTTTCTGATAAAGACTTAAAAAAGGAGCTATAATTAACCAGTTCGCGTCGGAGGCCGTGTATACACGCAATTTTTTTTTGGACAGCGGATCGGAGAGCGTCTAAACACGCCACAGGATTCTCGGGAATATTTGTATAGATTCCCGGTCGACGTGGCAACGAGCCATAAGCATACGGTGGAAGACGCGGTCTCCCCGGTCACGCTCTGCTGAGCACCATTGGTCGTGTTTGTGCGGTAAAAATAAACCCGCCACGGGGTTCGGAAAAACTTTTTTATTCCCGGTAACTGTGCTATCCTGTATTTTCCTAATGTTAACAGTATTAATAATATCCATTCTGTTTTGATTAAACCCAGGGCCTGATTTGACAAAACACTAAAACGCGTTGCAGCTATTTTGATGTGTAACACATTGTAACTAACTACAGGTCTTGTGAATGATTTCACCAAACTCAAGCCGACCTTTACGAAATTACGACGTGTAACTCGTTGTAAGTTATAATGACCCAGTGGAGTCATCGTAAGTTACGAAGAAAAGCAATGTTTTTAATAATAATAATAATACACGATTGTTATAAAGCACACATATCCTAGCAACTAGATCAAGGCGCTGTACATTATTATCCCTGCTCATCAGGCTCATAAATCATTCCTGAAACCATCTCAGCTCCCTGGGGAGTATACAGCTCAATTGCTGCCATAACAGCGCATATGGGCTAATCAAACACAACCAACTCTGCCCTCACAGGTACCCATTTACCCCTGGGTGGAGAGAAGCAATTATGGTAAAGTGTCTTGCTCAAGGACACAAGCATCATGGTCGCAGCCAGGATTTGAACCCAAATTCTGACGACTCTGAACACAATTTCAGAACAGAAATTCGATGCAGTAAACCGCTCGACCTTGACAGACAAATTTATAACCTATATGAATTGTGAAGAATTTGTCGTGAAGTAAACCATGATTCTTTAGCTCTTTTTTCATTGCACAAAGTGAGTCATAAGAACAGGCAAAAACATGTCGTCAAAGTCAAATTCGAAGTTGAAAATAATGGTTTTAACCCTAACCACCCCAAATCCTGCAAAATCCTCCAAGGGGTACTTTTGGGGGAAAATTCAGCACTGTTGCAAACTGGTACTTTCACCTCTTAAAATGGGGCAAAATTACTACCTGGCAAGAAGTACAGGCCATAAGTGGAGAATATGAAAGATCAATGAAAATGCATGGTGCATTTTGAAGATAAGGGCATGTTTCCAAAAGTGCACTGATGGATTTTGGAGGATTCAGGAAGGTTACTAGCCAGAATACCTAAGGGGTTAGGGTTAAAGTAGTCCCTTTTAAATACATACTAAGCTTGGGCGATAACACGATAATATTGAATATCGCAATACCTTTTTTATTCGATTACGATATCAAGAACCTTTTTAAGTTATCGAGATATCGGCAAATCGCAATTAAAAAAATATATTGCGATTAAAAAATAAATCGCCATTGTGAGTTAAGTCAGAAATTCCATGGAAACAAAATTAGGACAGTCTTTTCAGCTTTTGGAAATGAGAAACAAAAGCGAAATAATGTACTTCAGAAGTACATACACGCTAAGCACACGAATTTGCGATTTATTGTGACGCTTGTAGAGGGGTACATACCTGTGGTTATTGGCTCTAAAACAATCATGCATGAATGAAAAAAATAATCGCGATACTATCGAAAATCGCGATATATGTTTGCCGATATATCGTGGATGAAAAAAATCAATATCGCCCAAGCTTACTACATACTAGTATAATCCTGTACCCTTACTGAACATCATCAGTCTACTAAAAATACAAAAACTACATAAAAATTCACAAAATTTAAAATTTAATGATAGGAGCTTGACGAAACTCATTTTGAACTTCTCAAGGATAAAGACAGGCTCCTGGCATACCATTCAAGGGATTTCATTGGATACGTTGCGCTGAAGATCTGACGCCATGATTCAAGGCTTGCGCACTAGCTACCACCCAAGGTCAAAGTTGAATCTCGGGGAAATATGGCGGCCGCATGGCCAATATCTTGCGTAATTCACAAGCTTCAAAGCATGCATATTTGAGTGACTTTCTTTTGCCTGTAAATGAAATTCCCATCCTGCACAAAACACTTGGATCTATAATGTCAGTTAATCGGTTATTAGTTTTAGCGTAATTGTCACCACTGGTCTCTTGACTAATTTAGTGCGAATAACCAATATTATTGATTAACCCTAACTCCCTAGGCCCATTTGCGTACACATAACCTGAATCCTCCAAAATCCTTCAGTAGTAAAGCAAGCACATGACATGTATGCACACATGTGTTTCTAATCTGTGATACATGTACATGGCCAGGGACCCTCCCTGCATGCATGGAGCAATAAACAGTGTCCACAGACCCAAGCACTGACTTTGCAATCACTACAACAAACATGAATGTACATGTACATGTACCATGGAAAGGCATGTATGCCTAGTAACCTCAAATCCTCCAAAATCCTTCACTTTAGCAAAGAGCATGTAGCATATAACCTCAATCCTTCAAAATCCTTCACTTTAGCAAAGAGGATTTTGGAGGATTTGGGAAGGTTAGGGTTAAGGCTGTGCATTTTTGGTTATTTCGGGAACTGGATACCCAGAATGGAAATATTCGGGTACCCATAAATAATTTTGTAAACCACATATTGCATACTCCCAAAATGTTGTATACACTGTAGCAGTTTTTTAAAGCAGACATGTTTGTGTGTGTGTAATGCTTAATCTGAATTGCAAATCTTGAATTTTGACTAGCAAACTGTGAATTTCATGTAGCATTTTGCTATGCCATTCAAGTAATGGAGGAGGGCCAAAGTCATGGTACAGCCAGGCTTTTGAGAAGCCTGGCCAGGCCTAGGCTACCTGGCCTCCTAATCTGTCTTTTGTGAGTCCTAATCCTGTAACAATACAGTACCTGCCAATCAACACAACCTGGGCTTCTGGAGGGCCTAGCCCAGGCAAGCAGAGCTCCTTATATAGGCCAGTAGGCAGGGTAAAAGCCTGGGCCTGGCCGGGCTTATCAAAGGCTTGGCTGTACCATGACTTTGGCACTTGACCCTAAAATTATTCACTGTGACTTAGACAAGTAACATACATGTCATAGTATTAACCAGCAATACCTTTGGGTGTCTTTTGGACACCCTGTTTGATAAATGGACACCCTGTTTTAATTGCAATATATATGCAAAAGTATTGTACAGACCTCCAAACATGTACGATTTTGGTGTACTTTTTATGATTTTTCACCCATTTTACGCTTTTACGATTTTATTCTTCATTTGTACGATTTTTGACAATGCCGTTTTTAAAGTTTTTTTTTTAAAATCTTTTTTAATTTGTTATTTTTTTATTTCGTGCGCCATAGGCCGTGCAAGTCTCATGGGCGAGAATTAACACAGTCTATTCCTGTGTGGTCTGTTGTTCCCGGTCGTGCGGTCTACATAATCGCATTTACTGTAGTACGTTCGATCTCTGAAGGGCAAAGGAGGGACTGTCAACTAGTTTATGAATAGACGACGTGCGTGCAAACTGATACTCTGTGGAAGCGTGGCTTCTGTATGTCCACACGATATGTATGCAGACTGTACACATACATGTTGTATACGTTACATGCGATGCGACACGCGACACAATGACTACCGGCTTGAAGAAAGTACTATTTTTGAAAACTGAATGTTGGGAGGTCTGATTGTAAGTTAAAGTTTTGGACACCCTGTTTTGCAAAGAATAACAAATTTGGACGCCCTGTCTCCAAATCCTGGCTAATACTCTGGTACATGGATTACAACTAGTAATACACACCATAGATTTGTAGGATCTTCTGGAAATACAAACCATGTATAAATAAATAATTTTTACAACTGTGTCAAGGACGCGGTCACAGATGGTACCATAGGGGCAATTCCATGGTTACTCACGTTACATTTTTGAAGTAAAACTTGTACATTTGCTTGGTGAAAAGGATAAGTACATGTAAGACTAATTGCGGTGATACCATGTGAAATTCTCTATTGAGTAGTAATTAGTTCTGAAAAGAGCTGGAGGTTACAACTCTGGTATTGGGCCCATTCTTAAAGCCATCATTTCCTTATTAAATATATTTCACTAATCCGTTTTTTTCACATAAGTTGCATTATACCCAGACCGTACTCACGATACATTTTTTGAACGTGCATAAAATGTCGCGTTATCTCTTACTGTATATAGTATAATAATAATAATAATAATAATAATAATAATAATAATAATAATAATAATAATAATAATAATAATAATAATAATAATAATAATAATAATAATAATAATAATAATAATAATAATAATAATAATAATAATAATAATAATAATCATAATAATAATAATAATAATAATAATAATAATAATAATAATAATAATAATAATAATAATAATAATAATAATAATAATAATAATAATAATAATAATAATAATAATAATAATAATAATAATAATAATAATAATAATAATAATAATAATAATAATAATAATAATAATAATAATAATGTGTGGACTTATATAGCGCGTATCCACCAACTAAGTGGTGCTCAAGGCGCATTCTTTTACGTGCATTACACAACACACGGGACCTACGGCTTTACGTCCCATCCGAAGGACGAAGCAATTATGGTTAAGTACCTTGCTCAAGGACACAAATGTCATGACTGGGGCTCGAACTCACACCCTGCTGCTGGCAACACCAGAACTTGAGTTCGGTGCGCTAGACCGCTCGGCCATGACACTCCATATAGAGTACATACATGTATAATACATTTGAAATTATTATTTTTTGCTGAGTAAGGTCTGGGTATAATGCAACTACTGTGAAAAAAACTGATGAGTGAAATATATCTTATGGCATTAAGAGTAAGCCCAAAACCTCAGAAATGTAACGTAAGTAACCATGGAATTGCCCATCTAGGTCCTTTTTCGTTGGTAAACAGTTTGCAACAGCTTATTCTTTTTTTCATTGTCAGAATCTTTGAAGATGATCCTTTGAGATGGAGCCGAGAGAAGCCAACATCGTCAACCATATATTCAACCGCCAGATTAAAGTGAGTATACTAAAAGATGAAATACTATGTCCATGTGCCAAGTGGTTTAATGCATCTGATAATGTGTTCTGGGGCCAAATTTCACAGAGCTGCTACATGTAAGCCAGTGGAAATAATGGTTACCTGAAAGTTTAAAAAAATGGTAGAGCTACTCTCGGCACAGGCCTAATTGAAATGCTGGCCAAGACTGTGATGGTTGAGCAAGACAATTGATCATAATTGCTTCTCTCCACCTAGGAGTTACATTTGTAATGGCAAGCAAATAATAATTAAAATGATCATAATTAAATGTATATCACAAAGTCACAACACTGATGTACACGTAACCATTGCTCTTAAAACTCTCCTGTTTATTACTTGTTCATAAAACTCATCTGTTTATTAATAAATTAATTATTTAATGTATTTTTTCTGTCTCTGTAAAGCCAGAGTTTGAATTTGCTGGTGGTCTGCTGGCCAAATGCCAGTTAAAATGGCACCGGCTAGTCAAAAGCCCTCTCCTAGTAGATCGGCAGGCTAAAAAAAATTAGCATAGATTGCACTTAATCCAACATGTAGTTCTTTTTATTTTATACTTACACATTTTATTCCACTGGGCCATAATTTCATCATTTTTGTGAAATTCAAAGAAATATTCTTTCATAAACAAGTCTTGACCACCCTGCGGAACCTTATAAACAATAATAAATTAATATTATTATTATTATTATTATTTCACGTTAGCACAGCATGAAAAGAAAGATTTTGTTTTCCTTTCTGCCGGTTGCACCTCAAGTCAAGCTACGTCCCGTAGCCTTAGATCTCGAGTGTCTTTCGCAGAAACCTTGCTGTCCCTAAGAGTGCCGCCTTCTGTAATAATTCTACTCATAACAGATGTTCCTATCTCCTTGAGATGTTTCTCCAACGCCTTCGGGATTGTACCCAGTGCTCCCACTACCACGGGAATAACCTTCACCTTGACTTGCCACAGCTTGCAGAGTTCTCTTGCTAAATCCTGATATTTCTGTACCTTCTCCTTATGATTATTATTATGATTATTATTATTATTATTATTATTATTATTATAATTATTTCGCATTAGCACAGCATGAAAAGAAAGATCTTGTTTTCCTTTCTGCCGGTTACACCTCGAGTCATGCTACGTCCCGTAGCCTTAGATCTCGAGTATCTTTCACAGAATCCTTGCTGTCCCTAAGAGTGCCGCCTTCTGTAGTAATTCTACTCTAACAGATGTTCCTATCTCCTTGAGATGTTTCTCCAACGTCTTCGGGATTGTATTATATTATTATTATTATTATTATTATTATTATTATTATTATTATTATTATTATTAAACCCAGTTAAATTGTTCTTATTCTTGGCTCTGCAGGACAAATTCAGCATTTGTTTCCAGCGCAGGCACCATGTAGACGAGAGCTTGATAAACCGGTTAGGCCTACTTTATGAATTGGAGGTAGGGGAACATGAAGGGGCCAAAAAGGGAATGCATGGGGCCCAACAAGGGGATTGGCACACTTAGTGTAATGGATATGTACTACGTGTATATCCCTCCTACTACTACAAGGGTCAAAATCAGTCAAAATGTTTATATACTTGCCAAGGTATATCTGGTGCACTTACATGTAAAAGTCAAAGACAAGCGTGGCTAACTGTTGTGGTTGTAACATTGATAGACAATATCTGAGGAGGAGACATTAGTTTTTTTGATTTTGGTCGTTCCATGTACATGTGTAGCTAGACCATCATGATTAGGTGTACCTCAAATTGGCTTGCGCATGCTCACTGTTGTATTTATGAAGGGGGCATAATTAACTTCTATATAATCTAAGAGAACCAATTTGATGTCGTTGAATGTGTTACGTGTAGAAACATGGTTATTCAATAGCAAGGTTTGACAACGATGTCACAAACACTGCTTCTGCAGTTACAACATGAACAAATTTTTGGAGGTCAATCTGGTTTTTTTTTTAGATATATAAGAGGCACAGTGAACAAATTCAATTCATGTATAAAATGGAAGGTACAACATTGGTATTTTCGAAGAAAAAAAAAACATATTTTACCTTTTACTTTCTTGCCGTTAAGAGGATGGTGGTTAATTTTTCTCCACAACAGAACTATTTTAAAATTCCATGTTAGGCCAGAAAAAGTCTCCACGTTCTGGTCTCTGCACACATCGCCTTGACCTGCACGTCTGCATTTAAAATTTTTCTTTTTTTTGCTATGAAACGATGTCCAATTACAGGCAAAATTGCTGGATCGATTGGAATTCTGCCATGATATGTTTCAAACGTCTTTTTCACATAGGGAGGGATATGAAACGTTTGTGGCCTCTCTTTGCCACCATACTTTGTGTACTGGAAATTTGGTCTGGTTCCAATAACCGCATATCACGTATTGCCCTGGTTGACAAAAAAACAAAAAAAATTGCCAAAAGTGCGTCGCCGCACCGATTTTGTAGCCGACCTATGACCAGAAACCAGACTTCTTATTTTTGTGAATGCATTTTTGTTTTTTTCTTGTCAATGAAACAACACAATAAGCTGAAATTTTTACAAGTTGGTTTTTAATGTACAAGATAAGATACATGTATATCTTGATTCAAAGGCAGGAAGCATACTCATAGAAGCAGATTTGCCGAAATTACCAATGTTGTGCCTTCCCTTCAATGTGTATCTTGATTCAGAGAGAGTAAGCATACTCATAGAAGCAGTTTGGCCAACATTGCCAATGTTGTACCTTCCCTTCAATGTGTATCTTGATTCAAAGAGAGTAAGCATACTCATAGAAGCAGTGTTGCCAAAATTACCAATGTTGTACCTTCCCTTCAATGTGTATCTTGATTCAAAGAGAGTAAGCATACTCATAGAAGCAGTTTTGCCAACATTACCAATGTTGTACCTTCCCTTCAATGTGTATCTTGATTCAAAGAGAGTAAGCATACTCATAGAAGCAGTTTTGCCAACATTACCAATGTTGTGCCTTCCCTTCAATGTATATCTTGATTCAAAGAGAGTAAGCATACTCATAGAAGCAGATTTGCCGAAATTACCAATGTTGTGCCTTCCCTTCAATGTGTATCTTGATTCAAAGAGAGTAAGCATACTCATAGAAGCAGTTTTGCCAACATTACCAATGTTGTACCTTCCCTTCAATGTGTATCTTGATTCAAAGAGAGTAAGCATACTCATAGAAGCAGTTTGGCCAACATTACCAATGTTGTACCATCCCTTCAATGTATATCTTGATTCAAAGAGAGTAAGCATACTCATAGAAGCAGTTTTGCCAACATTACCAATGTTGCACCTTCCCTTCAATGTATATCTTGATTCAAAGAGAGAAAGCATACTCATAGAAGCAGTTTTGCCAAAATTACCAATGTTGTGCCTTCCCTTCAATGTGTATCTTGATTCAAAGAGAGTAAGCATACTCATAGAAGCAGTTTTGCCAAAATTACCAATGTTGTGCCTTCCCTTCAATGTGTATCTTGATTCAAAGAGAGTAAGCATACTCATAGAAGCAGATTTGCCAACATAACCAAAATTGATGAAATTGTAAATGTAAATGTATGTATGTACTATACTTTCTGAGGGCCTGCAGAAAAACACTCCTAAGGTGACTCGGGCGGGATTACGAATATTGTACCTTCCCTTAACCCTAACTCCCTAGACAACAAAGCCAGTTGGAGGATTTTGAAGGATTTTTATTGTTTTAGTACAATGCCTAGGGAGTTAGGGTTTAAAGGAACATATCACGATCAGAGCAGACTTTCAACAGGACATGGAACTGGTATCCTAGTTTAAGATGAACACAGTGACTGAAAAATTACTGGCTCATTTATGCAGCAGCAATGGTAATATGACCACGTGGGGTATTCTTTTCAGTCACTAAGTTATTCTAAAACTAGCAATCCGATTCCATGCCCTGTTGATCGTGACAATATTGCCCCTTAACAACATAGAAATGTAACTTTCTGTCATTTTCTCTTTGTGGATGTCTTTATTCAGGGTCACAATGGGTGTGTGAATTGCCTTGAATGGAACCATACTGGCCAGTAAGTCATAGGGGAAAAAATCCTAGGAAATTCCCTTTGATATACAGTGTAAGATCTGAGGCTTTGCATGGTGGAGTATTGATATTGTTTTGGTTTGTGGTAACACCATGTGTTTATCTCAACTATCGCAATTAAAACCCTTCTACACATGGAGGCCACTCTGATATAAAAGACCTCAGACATTTCTTTGTTGTTTTCTCAAAAACGTGAGCACCTAATCTAATGAAACTTTCACAGTTAAGGCCCCCCCAAAAAAAGTCTCCACTTTCTGATCTCCGCGCGTGTCGCCTCAGACCCACGCATCAGCATTTTTTATTTATTTATTTATTTATTTTGTTTGCTATGAAACGATGTCCAATTGCAGCCAAAATTGCTGGATCGATTGGAATAAGCCTTGTGCAAGTGACCCAGACTTTGACCCCTGTGCGTAGCGACTGTTACTATGCCACGTGATTAGGGGCAAGCTTTACGGCCGCGCCGGACGTAAACGATGCAACCATGCGTGTTTGAATAGGCCTTTATGTAGTTTCTAAAGAGTTTCGGTGACATGATTTTGCAGGAGTTTCTTTGCAACAAAAGACGAAGTACATGTATTTCCGTGTTTTTTCTAACGTGTAGTGGACAATGAAATACGTCAAAACAGCTGCATTAACTTTAGTTCTAAGGAAGTTAAACGTTATTAATGCGTTGATCATTGAGTTATATGTTGCAGGTACCAGACCATGCACTGCTGCAGTATTGTTGGTTTCTAAGAAAAAGCAGAAAAAGCTTGCCCCGAATCACGTGACTGGCAACAGAGACTCGGCTGCTGACATCCGGTCACGAATAGTCTGGTGCGGGCGCACTATAAACTGATCTGCGGTATCAGTGTTACAGGGTTCCGAGCCGATATGTTAATCAACACGCAAAAGGCTTATTCTGCCATGCTGTGCTTTAAATGACTTTTTCACATAGGGGTTTGAACGTTTGCCTGATTTGTGAGGCCTCGCTTAGCCACCATACTTTGTGTATGAGAAATTTGGTCTCCACGTAAACAATCTGTCCTGTTGGCAAAAAAAAAGATGGCCAAAAAAAAAAAATTTTTTTTGAGGCCTAAGTTATAATATATTTTATAATATATTTCTTGTAAACTATTGGGTTGAAATGAACGTCCGTTGCCAAATACCAATGCTGTACCTTCCTTTTAAATGCGCAACAAATTCATCTGATCATGTCACATCGCTGTGTCTGAGTCCATTCTAAATCAGATTTTTATCCTCTTTTTTTTTTTCAGATTACTTGCGAGTGGTTCCGATGACTTGAATGCAGTAGTATGGGAACCACACAGAAAGAGACTTGTCTGCAGCCTCAGAACTGGTCACCATGGCAATATATTTTCAGTTAAGGTAATACAACTTGTTTTTATGTTATTTTTGCAAAAGCAACCAGACTTCAGAATATCAAGATATATAAAGAGCAACCTGTTAAAAGTTTACCTCATTTCAATGTTTCGTTTACAAGGAAAAGAGTGAAAATCATTCAGATTTTTTGTATTCATTACACCAAAATTCATTTGCAATATAATTAGATTAATTGTATTAAAATTGTAGCACCTGAGGGATTTTTGATACCATCATCATGTGGAGTGTCGTGGCCGAGTAGTCTAGTGCATCGGACTCAAGTTCTGGTGTTGTCAGAATGTGGGTTCGAATTCCGACCTAGTCCGTCTCGGCGCTTGTGTCCTTACACTTAACCATAATTGCTTTGTCCCTCGGATGGGACGTTAAGCTGTGGGTCCTATGTACTAGATTATTAAAGTAATGCACGTAAAAGAACCCAGAACACTTATCGCGGAAGAGTAGGGGTTTACCCCGGTGTTTCTGGTTCACATAACAAGCGCCCTTGTTTATAGGTTTCCTCGGGCTTCTGAGCAACAGTGCTTAAGCATGCTTTTGAGGGTTCCTTGGTTTCATTACCAGAAGTTTCATGTTAATCTGTGATCATTCATGTACATGTATTTCAAGAACACCAGTAGTGTAAAGGCATTTAAGCTATTTCATTATTCTGACAAATGAACCATTGATTTAAAATGTTCTAAAAGAATATGTATTTGTGTCCCCCCGTCCCTAACCTTAGTTTTTACCCAATGCAAATGACGAGACCTTAGTCACCGGAGCAGCCGACTGCAAGGTGAGGGTCCACAGTCTGGTCACCCAGGAAACCACTCATGCCTTTAGCTGCCACGCTGGACGGGTCAAACGGCTGGCAATCGCACCCAATGTGCCCTACATGTTCTGGAGTGCCGGTGAGGACGGGACAGTCAGGTAAAAGCTATGTTGTCTGTTGACCCATCCCTGGGTTGATGGTAACATTTTCAGTGCCAAGTGTGGAATTTAGGTGGTCATCACACCCAGTATGCCTTGCATGTTCTGGAGTGCTGGGGAGGACAGGACGATTAGATACAATTTTTGATGTTGTGGGCCTACCCGTGGGGATTTGGTCCAATTTGTCAAAGTCCCAAGGGTGGGGATTTGGTGTAAATATTTTTGTTAAACGGCTGGCCATAGCATGCATGTTCTGGAGTGCTGGGGAGGACAGGACAATTAGGTACAATTTTTGATGTTGTGGACCTACTCCTGGGGAAGTGGTCACATTGTTCAATGCCCAATGGTGGGGATTTGGGTCATGCCAAAACGGCTTGCCAAATGGCTGGCCATATGCCCACCCAGTGTGTGCTACATGTTCTGGAGTGCCGGATAAGATGGAATAGTGTAATTTATGATGTCTGTTAACCCATCCTAGGGCTGTGCCGGGTATCCGGATACCCGACCGAAACTGTCATTACCCGGTTCCGTTTTTCGGTTCCGAGTACCTGTAAACGACTTTTTAAAATTGGGACTTACCATTTCAGCGGTGTGAACAGAAATTTTTGACTATTGAACAACAACAATGTACTGTTTACACTTTTAGGAGCAATTTTATTCAAGATAACGCCTTTGTAGTATTTTACGGACATTTTCCATACACTTTTGTCCAACGATACATTGTATCCAATCATTAAGCCTCAAATAGCCTGGCTGTGGCATGCTACAATCAAGTATCAAACTAGCTGCTCAGGATGGAATGTTTGCCTATTGTTCACAGTAATTGGATTAGTGGGACAATAACTGCTGGTTTATGTCTGCACTGGAGAGAGTGCACCATGATGTATTAATAGAGGGGATTTTATTATCGGGGACGTCCACATTAATTGTTGTCGTAATAAAAAAGTAGTGTTGAAATTGGTTTTGTTGTGTAATTATTTTGATGTGCCACTGACCATCCCTCAGCATATCACCAACATTTACATTTATTTACCCGCCGATACCGAGCTCTCTTGTGTATTAGCCTACATTTGCCGACAAGGTGACAGTTTGTTTCAAAAGAAAGACATAAAAAAGGAGGTGTTAAGTCGGTCATTGTCTTTGAAACCAACAGTAGGATCCATAATCAGTCGGATTTGAAAGGTATTATTGGTTGCGGGTTTGATCCTTTCAATTGGGCAGCATATTTTTACAATCACCTAATCTCCTATCAGTTAAAAAGACGTTTATGAGGGACGAAATGCGGTTGCTTATGATGAGCTGTGAATTATGGATCGTCAAACATTGATGGAGGGGACAAATTGGCTGAATACTAATTAAAAAGTAGACAAAACTTACACCGATAAGTTATTTTTTGATGAGTGCGCATCCTAAATTTTAGACTCATTTCTTGACTGACCGATCAACACGATGCCACGTTCAACAGGGAATAGTCAAGTTTGGTCCCATTTTGAGAAAAAGGGGCCCAAATTGGTAAAAATTCATTCTTTCAAGAAACAATGTTTATTGACAGGTTTATTGACATTTAACTAAAGTTCATTGTGATAGAAACATTAATATTCAAGTTCTGATTTTAGATTCGTTAATTTTTTGCAGTTTGTTAGTTTAATAATATCAAATATTATTTTAGTACGCAAAATCATGTCCTTATCCAAAGCCAACATGGCGTACGGGATATCCTTATTTAGAAGGCAGGGGCGCGGCAAAGGCGCAAGCACATGAATGTTTTCTCACAACGGGTTAGTTCCGCCCACATCGCCTTTGATCGACCAATGACATTATTCAACACGTGTTTTGTGACATGAACATTAAAGTCAACTTGCTATACGCATGCGCTCTGATCCAAAGCCAACATGGCATACGGGATATCCTTATTTAGAAGGCAGGGGTGCGGCAAAGGCGCAAGCACATGAATGTTTTCTCACAACGGGTTAGTTCCGCCCACATCGCCTTTGACCAATGACATTATTCAACACGTGTTTTGTGACATGAACATTAAATTCAATTTGCTATACGCATGCGCTCTGATCACGCACGCACCAGTGATTATTGTCTAGTCTTCTGATATGATGATGGTAGTCACTCCATGCTCCCTGACACAGTCACGTGCGAGGCCGCTGTAGTTGCGTGATGCACCATGCGTGCGCGCGTGTGATCAATTTTTACGGTTTTATTTCAGAAATAACTTTCCGTAAATTAATACAATATTTTGTCACCAAGATGTTATAATTTAATAAAGATCGAATTAAATATGGTATCCTCTGTATTATAAAGGTCAATTTTGTTAACGTTTACATGTATTTGTACACCAAAGGAGGCATGTTTTCAACAAGAATGAAAACGGGTATCCGGGTATCCGAACTTTCCTGATTTCGGGTATCCGGTTCCAAAAAAATCCGAAAACGCACAGCCCTAACTGGGGATTTGGTCAAATTTTTCGAAACCCAGGGGTGGGGATTTTGTGAAAAATCTTGCTAAACAGCTGTTGTGGAGTGCCAGGGAGGATAGGACAGTTAGGTAAAATCTATGATGTATGTTGACCGACCCGTGGAGATTTGGTCAAATTTGTAGTCTAAGGGTGGGGATTTTGGGAATGTGAAATCATTTTACCAGATGGCTGGCCATTGCACCTAATGTGCCTTACATGTCCTGGAGTGCCGGCAGGACTAGGCATTCGGGTATAATTATGATAAGGCCCACCAGTGGGGATTTTGCTGAAGTGAAAACATTTTTAGTTTTATGTTTTTGTTTTACACCTTGGAGAGTGACATTTGTATTCCTTTATTTCAGACAATTTGACCTTAGAGAGCCCCACACATGCAACGAGAGCTGTAGTAATGTCTTGATCAACTTAAACTACTACATCGGGAAAAACGCTGAATGCAAGTGCCTTGCCATTAACCCACACAGGCCGGAACTTCTGGCTGGTAAGTCAATTATTATTATTATTTATTTTATATAAAAAAAACACAAATCGTGGCCCAGGGGACAAGTTGCATGTGAAATACAACCATTTAAAATGGATAAAAGTAACAAGTCCAGTTGACAGCAATTTTAAAAACCGTTAATTAACCCTCCCACTATTTCTGCACTTTAGTGGGAATTTGCTATAGAGGTCAAAACCAAGTTTTGAGACGCCCCCCCCCCCAAGAAACGATTACACCGTGAGAATTTTCATTTCATATTTTCATTAGTTGGTGCTAGTGATCCATACGTGCGTATATACGATGCGCGGATGTTGTCCCCACACGCCGTGCATTTCTCCAGGGAAGAGAGAATGGGTGCTTCATGGAGAACACCGGCCCCTGAGCCTGATGAGAGGGGCCAGCTACCCCGTAAATGTGTGCAATATTTTGTGGCAGGTACGCTTTATTTTCAGCACATTTGGTAAAGGATAATACCCGAGGTACGCGACATTCGTGGGTAAGAATGGCCCGAGGGCGAAGTCCGAGGGCCATTCTCACCCACGAATGTCGCGTTACCGAGGGTATTAGCCGACTTAACCTCTTCCTGCAACGTCGTCCCATTGTTTACTTCGCTCCATTATTTTGCACGAATGGAGCGATATTGTTCATTCAAAGTTGTTACGTAATTAACAGGATTAGTACAACTCATATTCATTGTTAAAGAAGGTGTTCCTCTGCTCTACAGGGGACTTACGTAATTAACGGATTAGTACAACTCATATTCATTGTTAAAGAATATAGCGTTCCTCAGCTCTATAGGGGATTTACGTAATTAAGAGATTAGTACAACTCATTTCATTGTTAAGAATAACAAGGCGTTCCTCTGCTCTTTAGGTGGGTATATAAACGGCATCTAATTCAGATGTTTCACTTGTTAGTGGAGGAAGTGGTCGCAGCAACATGTATAACGATTTTGTTTTAACCCAGAATAAGCTTATGGATCGCTCCATTCGTGCAAAATAATGGAGCGAAGGAACAATGGGACGACGTTGCAGGTGGAGGTTAATACAAGATAAAGTACAAATGCAGGGGTCTGAAGATGACACTTGTAGGGGGTGTACACTTCTGACCTTATCTTATTATTAAAGGGAAGGTTCAACATTGGCAACAATGGCAAAAAGTCCTGAGGAAAGTGTGAAAAAGCATTTTTACAGGAAAGCAAAAAGTTACACTCTGGCTTGTTGAAAATGTGCATATTTTATCACATTTTTTTCTTTGTAACGGAGAGCTCTTCAGACAGAATAAATTTTCAGAGTGATTCGTACCTTATATAAACTTCATATCAAGTTAGCTTTCAGATAATGATTCAGTAATTTTGTAGCCAGGTAATTGCCAGTGTTCTACCTATCCTTTTAAATGTATTTGACATGGGACACATGCATATGTGGTGAAAATAGACCCACATTTTGCAGATTGGTCATTTCCTTGTTGAATGCACACTTAACTCTTCTGTGACTGCAAGGGTCAAAATCAGTCAAAATGTTGATATACTTGCCAAGGTATATCTAGTGCACTTAAAGGTCAAACACAGTCAAACCTTACGTGTAATAAGTACATTTACAGGTCAAAATGAGTCAACCGTTTTTGACAGGTAAAAAGCATTGTCTGGTATTGTTCAGGGTGGTCAAAATGACAGTAAAAACCAGTCAAAAATGCCCCTGTGTGCTTATTTTGGTCAACAGGCAAAACAGGCAGTTGAGTGATTTTGACCACTGTAGCTATTTGCCACTAAAGTTCAGCGTCTCATTGATCTCCATTGGCTTGTGACATCACAGCGTGACCTGTGACATCACAGCGTGACCTGTGACATCACAGCGTGACCTGTGACATCACAGCGTGACCTGTGACATCACAGCGTGACATTACAGTGTGACCTGTGACGTCACGCCTAAACAAAAACGGGATGCACGCACATACCGACAGTTAAGAAATGCGCTGTTTTGGTTGAGGCGTGACGTCACAGGTAACATTGTCTATAGGTCTATTTCTTATTTTGATAATTATCAATGTTACACCCCTTTAAATCCTCTTGTATTCACCCATCACCTCCCACAGGTCATCTGCCCCTCAAAGAGAATGATCGGAAGCGGAAATACCGTTCCTTGGTATCGACCTACCTGACATTCAGTCCGACCGGGCAAGAGCTTCTAGTCAACCTCGGTGGGGAGCAGGTGTACCTATTTGACCTCAACAACCTTAGAAAACCCAAAGCGTTTACCACCGGAGATTACGTACTACCGCAACACAGTAATGGCATATGTAAAGGTAAGGCAATTTAACAAGTATTTCCTGTTTGAGCCAAAAAGTCTCCTGTTTCTGGTCAGCTTCAAAATCAGTGCGGTGACGCTTTTTAAAATTTAACATTTTTTAAATTGTTAAACTTTAAAAAAAAAATTATTTTATTTTTTTTATTTTTATTTTTAAATATATATATATTTTAAGTGATACATGTTGACATGTATACATGGTTATTGGAACCAGACCAAACTGAGAGAGGCAGCACAAATCAGTTTAACCCATATCCGCCTAACCATGTAAACACACAAAAGGCTGTATGTGCCTTAGCCCCCGCACAGGGATACATTGTTTTTGCACACAATCAGCAAGATTCCTTTTTTAGAGAATATTACAATCACTGACACAGACACATTATATACTGATGGAAAGAGGAGAACATACACTTTATTATGATGTCAGACTTGTCTAATTTCATATCTATAATCATGAAATACAGTCATCGGACAAACGTAGTAAATTGGAATTGGACAAAAACACGGTACGGAAAATCACGTAGGTCGACGTTTGTAGCGTTTTACATATCTACGGGTTATCACGTAGATCGGCGGATATGGGTTAAAACACAGCATGGCAGACTTCAAATCGATCCAGCAATTTTGGCTGCAATTGGACATCATTTCATAGAAAAAAAATTATAAAATGAAAAATGTCAATGCATTGGTCTGAGGCAATGCGCCCGTGACCAGAAACCAGAGGCTTTTTCCCCCTTAATAAGAACATTGCTAATTTCCTCATACAAAGTGATTAAAGAAGCTTGGTTTAACAGTAATTATACATGTTTACTATACCTCATACATATTCATGACCGAGATCCGAATTCTCACTGGTCCATTCACCGTCACGTGCCAGATGCTATTTTGGCTGTTTACCAAGCGCCCGCGAGTATTCACGCACAGGGTAAATATGCATGCGTAGTAGTTTAACGCATATGCGTTAAACTACTACGCATGCGCTTTACGAAGCAATATCGGGGAACAGTCGCACGGGTGTAGTACGCACGCGCGAACATCGCCCAAGCTACATACACATGAAAAGATGGCGGTAAATGTCAATTCGCGTTTTCCCAAGCTCAATGACAATGATGCTCCTTATTATTGTAATACAACTGAATATGTATGAGGTATAGTAAAACAAATATAACATGGTTTATTTCGGGTGGACAGTCGATATTAGCTCCCCTCGGTATTGGAAGTTGACAAACTAGTTCCCTCGGCTTTGCCTCGGGAAACTAGTTTGCCAACTTCCAATACCTCGGGGAGCTAATATCGACTGTCCACCCTCAAACCATGTTATATTTGTATAATATGTGCCCAAATAAATGAATAACAGGAAATTTTCACAATTTCCATTCGGTATGTGTTTATTGTAAAAACCATGCTTCTGAACAAATTTGCACGTTTTCTCTAATTGTTTGCCCCAAAATTGTTGAATGCTTTCTCACGCTTTTCTCATGACATCTTGTGATTGACACAATGTAATCAACTGAAACTTTCACAGGTTGGTTGTTCAATGTATATCTTCATTCAATGAGAGTAAAGCATACTCAGGTGACCCTTATTAAGTTTTGAGATGTTGCATGGAAGGACACTTTCTTTGGTTTCAGCACTAGTTTTATTTCTGTGTACGAAGACAAATAGATGCGTATTGATTAGTCTTCGGTAAAGAATATTATGAAGGTAGAAGCCCGCGAAATAATTTAAATGATATCGCTGAGGGCGCTAGCCTAATTAGAATAAATACAATTGAACGAACAGAAATTGCGTAATGCAGAGTGTACGGTTAAAAAATAAACCAGGGGGGTCTCTAGACTTTGTTTTCATTTTTATGACCGTCACACTCATAGAAACAGTTTTGCCAACATTACCAATGTTGTACCTTCCCTTCAATGTATATCTTGATTCAAAGAGAGTAATCATACTCATAGAAGCAGTTTGGCCAACATTACCAATGTTGTACCTTCCCCTGTATAATGTATATCTTGATTCAAAGAGAGTAATCATACTCATAGAAGCAGTTTAGCCAACATTACCGATGTTGTACCTTCCCTTCAATGTATATATTGATTCAAAGAGAGTAATCATACTCATAGAAGCAGTTTGGCCAACATTACCAATGTTGTACCTTCCCTTCAATGTATATCTTGATTCAAAGAGAGTAAGCATACTCATAGAAGCAGTTTGGCCAACATTACCAATGTTGTATCTTCCCTTCAATGTATATCTTGATTCAAAGAGAGTAAGCATACTCATAGAAGCAGTTTAGCCAACATTACCGATGCTGTACCTTCCCTTCAATGTATATCTTGATTCAAAGAGAGTAAACATACCTCATAGAAGCAGTTTAGCCAACATTACCGATGCTGTACCTTCCCTTCAATGTATATATTGATTCAAAGAGAGTAAGCATACTCATAGAAGCAGTTTTGCCAACATTACCGATGCTGTACCTTCCCTTCAATGTATATATTGATTCAAAAAGAGTAATCATACTCATAGAAGCAGTTTGGCCAACATTACCAATGTTGTAACTTCCCTTTTATATTCACACAGCAGTAAAAGTTGAAATGTAAATATGTTGTTGTAAGAATAATTTTAGTTTAGTTTTAACCAGTATAGCTGGAAGAAGAACACAAAACTGAAATCGTTTTCCTCTTTCTTGTTCACCTCGAACAGAAGTTCCTAGCCAAGTCGCTGAAGCCCTGTCTGCAAACGGCACGTCCTTGGGTTCAACCAATGGCGTAACCAAACACATCTCACATGCCAGCAGTTACAGGTTCCAAGACAGCTCATTGAGTATGGGTATAGCCAAAAGGTATGCGTATACAATTAAATCTGGCCAGTGAGCTAACGTCATTAACCCTAACCACCCCAAACCATTCAAACTCCAACAGCAGGGTTTGTTGGATTTTGATGGACTCAGTACTGTATAGCCCAGACAGGGATACTTTGCATGGTGCTGGGTGTCCCAATTCCAGCTAAGTCCAACATTTGGGTGGCAGCGTTTGTGCATGGTGTTGGATTTTGGCAGATTGAGGAAGGTTCTTAGCCAAAATAATAATAATAATAATAATAATAATAATAATGTGGACTTATATAGTGCACGTATCCACCAAACTGGTGCTCAAGGCGCATTACATTATTAACCCTGCTCATCAGGCTCATAAATCATTCCTGAAACCATCTCAGCTCCCTGGGGAGTATACAGCTGAATTGCTGCCATTTCAGCGTATATGGGCTAATCAAACACAACAACCAACTCTGCCCTCACAGATACCCATTTACCTCTGGGTGGAGAGAAGCAATTATGGTAAAGTGTCTTGCTCAAGGACACAAGCACCCCGGTCGCGGTCGGGATTCGAACCCACATTCTGACGACTCAGCCATCAGAACACAAATCCGATGCACTAAACCGCTCAACCATGGCACTCCATATAGCTAGGGGGTTAGGGTTAAAATATTTTTTTTAAAGTCATACTTTCTAATAATTTGTAAAATGTTGACATTGTAAATCCATACCAGAAAATAACATTGTGTGACCTTATGCTTATATTGTGGGAACAGGTAATCCATTTTGCCTTAACCCTAACAATCCCCATCCAGCCAAACTCCAACACCAGGGATTGTTGGAGTTTGATGGGTTGAGTACTGTGTACTTCTGATATGGCATGTGTAAAGTGTTGGAATATGGCTGGATGAGTACTGTATGTGTGCAGTAACAGTGTTGGATTTTGATTGAGTGAGGACGGTGGTTCTACTAGCATGCAACATTGTTAGACTTTGAGTGGAGAGTGTGTGTATGCAACCTGCTGTAATAAACAACTGATAAAGGCAAATATTGTACTTAGGTATGCTTGGCATTGTGTCTAACATCATACAACTAGAACCTACCATTTATTCCATAGGGTGTTTTAGTTTTTGTATAGTTAAGTTTTTTTAGCATGAAAACAATTGTTGGATTATGATGGGTTGAGTACTGTGTGACTCCAGTGTTCAAACTTTACTTTGGGCCATGTGTCCCCACTTAATCAAAATCCAACAGCTAAGGGCCTGTTGGAGTTTGATGGGTTGAGTACTGTTATGGCAAGTGGACTGTTGGAGTTTGATGGGTTGAGTACTGTAAACCAGCAACAGTCAACCATGGTGTTGGGATTTGATAGGTTGAGGAAGGTTTCTAGTAAAAATGCTTAGGGAGTTAGGGTTAATGTTTTGGGATATTTTGACAGTAGGGAGCTCCCTCCCAGAGCAGAAGCCTTAAAGCAGGAAGGCAACCGCTTCTACAGTGACCTCAAAGATTACACATCAGCAATAAGATTATTCAATCAAGCACTCAGCATAGCACCAAACAGTACAGTACTGTATAGTAACAGGGCAGCGGCATTCATGAAACGGAAATGGTAAGAATTGTTTTGAAAGACAGGCTGACAAACAGACAGACTGACAAACAGACAGACTGACAAACAGACAGACTGACCAAAGACTATACGTCAGAAATAATATCATTCAATCAAGCACTTAGCATAGAACCAAACAGTTTAGTACTGTATAGTAATAGGACAGTGGCATTCATGAAACGCAAATGGTAAGAAATGTTGTAAGAGACAGGTTGACAAACGGGTAGATCGACCAAAGACAGCAGTAAGGTTATTCAATTACAACGACCTCACCAGATGCATGTAACTGACGTTTTATATGCATAAATAGACAAATGATCGTAAGTGACGCTCTACATTATAAGTAACATGGCTGCGCCCAGTGTCGTCATTGTAAGAATCCAAAGCAAATTTATAATGAAATTATTGCTGATCCTGACTCAATTGCAGAGAATCTAGTTAGCAATGATGGATCGGAAGATGATCCTGAAACCATTGAGTCAGGGAACAGTAATTTGTGCGTATCTGAAAAAATGTATTCAGTGTCCAACTCCATCTCGGTAACATACAAGATGTACAAATACTTACAATTGTTAAGTGAAGTATTGTGTCAAAAATCATTCAATTGTACTTAACGATTAATCTTATTAGAAAAACATTTGGGTTGGTCACCTAGGGATTTGAACAAAGCCCAGGGAGGCTTTTAAGTTCATCCTTAATTAGTACAAACAAACAAATAAATGAGTTGTAAACAACTTTTTTAAATTAAATAAAACGTGGACTTGGTATTATACAGCACAATTGGTAATCCGAAATAACCTCTGATAGCTGACGTAAAACAGTCTGGACGTGAAGGGGTAAATTCATGAAAATTTATTTTGCATATCGACCAAAGACAGCAGTAAGGTTATTCAATTACAACGACCTCACCAGATGCATGTAACTGACGTTTTATATGCATAAATAGACAAATGATCGTAAGTGACGCTCTACATTATAAGTAACATGGCTGCGCCCAGTGTCGTCATTGTAAGAATCCAAAGCAAATTTATAATGAAATTATTGCTGATCCTGACTCAATTGCAGAGAATCTAGTTAGCAATGATGGATCGGAAGATGATCCTGAAACCATTGAGTCAGGGAACAGTAATTTGTGTGTATCTGAAAAAATGTATTCAGTGTCCAACTCCATCTCGGTAACATACAAGATGTACAAATACTTACAATTGTTAAGTGAAGTATTGTGTCAAAAATCATTCAATTGTACTTAACGATTAATCTTATTAGAAAAACATTTGGGTTGGTCACCTAGGGATTTGAACAAAGCCCAGGGAGGCTTTTAAGTTCATCCTTAATTAGTACAAACAAACAAATAAATGAGTTGTAAACAACTTTTTTAAATTAAATAAAACGTGGACTTGGTATTATACAGCACAATTGGTAATCCGAAATAACCTCTGATAGCTGACGTAAAACAGTCTGGACGTGAAGGGGTAAATTCATGAAAATTTATTTTGCATATTGAAAAATTACTTTGACTCAATGATTTTTATTTTAATAATGAATGTGATGAGTTGTTGTGGTGATAGTGTCAAAATCAAAATAATTTCCTGTCGTTATCGATATGTTTTTAAACAGGGATGGAGACATCTACGAAGCTATACGAGACTGTCACAGTGCCTTGGCCCTCGACTCTTCACACCAGAAGGCCCACTTCCGGCTCGCTAAGTGCCTCTTGGAGCTGACGTGGGCGCGGGAGGCACAGGACTGCCTCAGACAGTACAAACACAAGTTTCCCGATCACAGCAAGCATCGGGATTTTGAGGCGTTAGATAGGGACATCACAGCGGCTGTATTCTCAATGTGTGATAGTGGTACGTTGTTTGTGGCTTATCGAAGGTTGATGATCAACCCTAACTCCCTAGGCCCACTTGCTTACACATAACCTGAATCCTCCAAAATCCTTCAGTAGTAAAGCAAGTACATGACATGTATGCACACATGTGTTTCTAATCTGTGATGGCCCAGGGCCATGGACCCTCCCTGCATGCATGGAGCAATAAACAGTGTCCACTGACCAAAGCATCTTGCAATAACTACAACAAACCTGGATGTACATGTACCATGGAGGAAGGAAGGCAAGTATGCCTAATAACCTCAATCCTCCAGAATCATTTTTTGGACAGACCAACATGTACCATGTAACCTCAATCTTCCATTTTCATCCAGTGTCAAATATAGCCTGATAACCTCAATCCTCCATAATCCACCAAGCAAATAATCACATCTGCACTCAATCCTTCAAAATCCTTCACCACTGTAATTTCCGAATAACCTCAATCCTTCAAAATCCGTCACTTTAGCAAAGAGGATTTTGGAGGATTTGGGAAGGTCAGGGTTAAAGTATGCTTACTTTCTTGAAATCGAGATTTACAATTAACAACCAATCTGTTTAAGTTTCAGCTCAATGCAGAGTCCTTAGAAAGGCTCGAACAAGCATTCACAATTTTTGACAAAAACTTTTGAACAAAATATTGCCGTCTGGCAATTGTTTTCAAGATGTTCATGTTTTTGGTATTTTCTCTGAAATAAGAGCACTTTTGCCAACTTCATATAGTTTTTTGATAAATTTGGAGATTTTGTAATTGGGGAAATACCAAATTTTGTACCTTCCCTTTAAAACTCTGTATCCACAAATGAATCCTAAACTGCCTGGAAAAAAGTTTGTACGGGTTTAGCAAATGCTTACCAAATTTCTCAGGATATTATTGACTGTCAGGAGTGAACAGAGTACTGCTGTAAACACACGTAAAGTGTATGCTCACTTGAGGCTGAAAAGCCCTACCATCTACCAGACTTGTATTGGAGTCTTCAAATTTTGAGTCCAAGTCAGAGTCCAAGTCCTCGGTGTCGAGTCCGAGTTGTGAGTCATGAATGTTGCGTCCGAGTCACGAGTCCCGAACGTCAAGTCCGAGTCGTGAGTCCTTTAACTTGTAGCCTGTTTATATTGAACAGGCCATTTTGTCACAAATGCTCGAGTCCGAGTCCCAAGGGTCGAGTCTGAGTCTGAGTCATTGTACATGGTGACTCACGTCTGAGCCTGTCGGACTCGAATCTGCGTCTGAGTCATACAAGTCTGCCGTCTATCTGCACACTGGGTGCATTTTCTCTGCTGGAGGGCTGCATTGTGTATAGAACAGATGCATCATTTGTAGAATGGTCTGATACACAAAACTGCCCAGCTGTCGCACTCCATATATTTTCATGTGCATGCATTTTCAATCTCAATCCACCCCTAATCTCTATCTATCATTCCCCCCACCAACAGATAGTAGTACTAGCGACAAGGAGAAAGTGGAAACAACTCCGCGGCGACGATGGAATCATCATGACTACGTCTCGGATGAGGAGAGAGTACTCAGGGCTGATGCCAATGACTACACCGAGAGGTTCTGTGGGCACTGCAACACCACCACGGACATCAAGGAGGCAAACTTCTTTGGGAGGTAATATCATATTCTATCTGTCCAATTTTTTGTTTTTAAGCCTAATCCGCTCAGTGCACATTGTAGCCCTCTAGCGGTGAATTTGCTTCCAGTGTCTTGATGATAGCCACTTCTGTGTCGTGTGAGCGCTGTGCGTACACTTGATGTGCGTATGTTATGGTACTAAGCGCGCGTGTACTTCTGCTAGCCAATGATTGCTGGAGATATTCCGTGCGTACGCACATCAACTGCAACATACACCAAACGCGACGCACTATCGCTGCCCTTTCGTCCACAGCGATCTAACAACATGTGCCCTCAACAGCTCATGCATGGTGCAAAAATTACACCGATGGTATCCTTTTCCAGGGGTGGGACAAAGAGGGGCATGTGCCTCCCCTCCTTCATCGCCGTGCAGGAAAATTTACCATTGTTTTTTGTTTGTTGAGCCCCTTTTTTGGCAGTGTGCCTTATATGCTGTGTGCCACCCACCCTTTTTTTGAGACCCTGGTACGGCCCCTGGGCCAAATCAATTAGAGTGGGCAAGAACAATCACCTATTGTTTTACATGGCTTTATGCATGTTACTTATTTGGTTCATTTCTCACCATTCGCAGCAACGGGCAGTTCATAGTGGCAGGTTCAGACGACGGCTCGTTCTTCATCTGGGAGCGGAAAACAACCAACATTGTGAGGGTACTACGTGGCGACGAGTCCATCGTCAACTGTCTTCAGCCCCATCCCAGCTCCTGCTTGCTGGCCACCAGTGGCATTGATCCGGTAGTCAGGTTATGGGGACCGAAGGCACAGGTAAGCTTTTTCTTATAGACCATTCCATTTAAAAAAAAAAATTTTTTTATGAAAGGTTGCCAAAACACAAGGCTCTTAAATGCCACTCAAAGTGCAGGCTAGAACTAAAGGAGGGGGTGAGAATAAAAAATAAATAAATAAAAATAAAAATAAAAATAAAAATACTCTCAAAAGTTGAAATCTGCTGTCATCTGATGCTTTTCCGTCAATACTTGGAGCTACTTGTGATTGTAGAGCATCCGGCACATCATTGATGAACAAAAGAAAAAAAGTGGGGCCCAAAATAGATCCCTGTGGAACTCCTGAATTAATTTAAAAAACAGAGGATAATTGACCATCAAGCACAACCTTAATCTGACGATTAGTTAGAAAATTGGAGATGATAAGGGCCAGTAATACCATGGGACTTCAGCTTGTGTAGGAACCCCTTATGCCATATCCGATCAAAAGCTTTTGAGATGTCCAGGGCCACAACAAAAGCAATTTTCCCCTCTTCTCCAAAACAAAGCTTAGATGACCTGTAAGAAGTGATAACACATCTCCTGTCAACCTGGCATGCCGAAAGCCATACTGGGCATCACTTAGTAGATTGTTAGACCCAAGATACTCAAGCAGTGACTGATTGAGGAAACACTCAAATACCTTCCCAACAACAGATATCAGATCTGATTGGCCTCTAGTTAGATGACTGAGACTTATCCCCAGCACCCTTAAAGACAGGAACAACAAGCGCCAGTTTCCAGGATGAGGGAAAAATAGACTCAGCTAGGCAGAAGTTAAATAGTCTAGACAGAACAGATGAAATTTCTGGACAGCATTTCTTCAAGACAACCACCGGTATTCTGTCCAGGCCAGATGCTTTCTCAACAATGTTTCCAAAATGCAATGAGCTATACATATTTTCCATCGGTAAGGTGAAATAAAATTATTGAAAACAAGTAAATAATGGGTCGAATTGTAATTCATCCTCTGACAAAAGCTTAATGGATATCATTGGAAAACACAAGTCAGTCATGCCGTTGTAAAGCACTTGAATGCTAACACACAAATTACTCACAATTACTTAACAACTGCAAATTCATCGCCCCAGAATTTGCATGTCACACTGCTTTCATATTTGTCTAGCTTCCCAATTTAACATCAGGTTGATTTTGAGTTGTTTTCCTGTAAATTTTCTTCTTTTGTTGTCCAGGACGGCAAAACCGAGGAGCGGTGTATCCGTGAGCCCGACACTGCCGCCACCGCCAACCAGCGCCGCATGAATGCCGACCCACTAGAGGTCATGTTGATGAACATGGGGTACCACATCACTGGGATATCAGACGGCTCTGATGACGAGAGTGGGGATGGTCCTGTGCAGTGTAGGTCAAGCTGAGAGGAGGCAACCCCTTTTCATTCTGGGTGTTTCTTTTTTTTCCTCTGAATGAGATCAATGTATGATACTACATGAAGGACTGAATCGACACGGGGCATCATAACGCGTCACCCGTACATTCCTACATTGCCAGGATGACCGTTTAGCCCCGGTCTGATCAGGTGATGCAAGCAGCCTGCTTGTTCAATATTGTCAACACGGCAATGATACAAGGACTAAATGTAACAAGACACTTACAGAGACATGCTGCGCATAAAATCTGCTTGCTTGCCATCACAAAGGTACTGCCTTATGAAAGCTTTCTTGTGTACAGACCTAATGCATTGATGTCATCATGAGACCATGTCAAAGGGCAAACAATGTAGGCCTGTGATTTTTCAGGATTCTTCCTGATTTCATGGGTTTTTTTTTTTACAAATCTCTCTTTGCCTCAATTATTTTCTTGAAAGAAGAGAAATAACCACCAAAGAAAGAAGTAGCTTGTATTGTGTCCAAACCTCTAGTTTCTTGTTTGTGGAGTTGTTGTGGAGAGTCTGTAAATCCTCAAAAATGAAACATCCAGGCGGGGCTTATTCCCTCGATACAAAAGGGAGAAACAGGCCCGCTACCCATTTTTCAGGATTTGTTACTTTTGTCAGATCACACTTTTTGTCAGATTACTCCTGGTCACTGAGCGAATGAAATCTTCCCAAATTAAACATCCAAGACGTTCAGGGGGCTTTTTCCTCCAGACCAAAGCGAAACTCGGGCCCTGGCAATCACACGCCTGGCAATCACAGAGTACTAAAAGGCCTGCCACGCATATGCGCAGCGCACATACATGAACCAATGAATTTACCTTCCTCTGTCCCTCTGAGCGAGGGCGCCCTTCAGGTTTGTGACATCATATGCATTAGGTCTACATGGCTGGATATTTGTGACAATGACATTTCTCTGTACCCATTTTATTATGATATTCGTTTATGAAATGCAGAGAAGTGTACCGATTGTGTGTGATTAGGTTGGCTTTACAGCCAATCACTGGAAAGTCTTCATTCAAATGAGTGTATTTAACATTATGAAAACAAATCTCTTCTTAGATTTTACAAACCTCTTAAATCACCATGGCTTCCTAAACAGATGTAAAAATTTACGCTAAATACACATTTGTACTATTCCGAGTTGATATTGTGAGCTTGGACAAATGCATGACCCCTCATTTTGTTTGACAGTTTTGTAGTTCATTTTCATATGATTTTATGTGTAACTTACCACAATGTTCTTACCTTCCAGAGTGACCTACGTACATGTAGAGTCGATTTCCTTGAGCTGCTTAGAGCTTGGCATTCTTGTTATTTAAGTTTGTTGTTGGTATAAGGGATTTTCACTTCAGGTCAACTAGGGTATGACCTTCATGTATTTGACCTTTAAGGTCAGTGCATTCTGTACAGGATTATATTCTTGACACTGTGACCTTTTTAACATCCAGTTATTCTCAGCTGAGCCACTAACAGGGGCGCGTTTTCACAAACCTGACCAGAAACTTGTTTCTGACGTCATATTCTATATGCGAAAATGCGAACGTAACTAGAAACTTGTTTTCAGTTTGCGACGTGTTCAATCATCAATGTTTCTCAAAATATACGGTGTAATTCAAATTTTGGCAATTTTTTTTTTTTTTAATTTTTTTTTTTAATGAAAGGTTGCCATAACACAAGGCTCTTAAAATGCCACTCAAAGTGCAGGCTAGAACTCAAGGAGGGGGTGGGGAGAAAAAAAAATATATAAAATAAATAAGTAAATAAAAATAAAAATTCTCTCAAAAGTTGATATTTGCTGTCACCTGACGCTTTTCCGTCAATAATTGGAGCCTTCCCACCTCACTAAAAGATTACTCCACTCTAAGATGTGCATTCACATTGCTCTTGAATGTCTGCCAAGTGATGAACAGAAAAGGGTGGAGTCGTCGGCATACAAAGCTACTTGTGATTGTAGAGCATCAGGCAAATCATTGATGAACAAAAGAAAAAGAGTGGGGCTCAAAATAGATCCCTGTGGAACAGGATAAAACAGGATAAAACAGGATAATTGACCATCAAGCACAACCTTAATCTGACGATTAGTTAGAAAATCGGAGATGATTGCATGATAAGGGCCAGTAATACCATGGGACTTCAGCTTGTGTAGGAGCTCCTTATGCCATATCCGATTAAAAGCTTTTGAGATGTCCAGGGCCACAACAAAAGTTTCTCCCCTCTTCTCCAAAATAGAACTTACTCGACTTATGAGTGCTAGTAATAAACTTGAAAGATATACTGGTACACGAACAATCATTCCATCATGTTTTAACAAATAATTAACAAAACTTTTGTTACTTTTTACAATCCGCCATCTTGAAAACAAGCGTAACCGATAACAAACTTCGGTTCACATTTGGTCAGAACAATGACGTCATCGCAGCACAACCGAACTCGCGAAAATGCTTAACCAATGACCGAAGCCCAAACATGTTTCTGGTTACAGTCGTGAAAATGCGCCCCAGGATAGAGGACCATGTTTTTGCAATGAAGCCGCTGGATGCCATGTTAGCACTCTCATAAACCATGCTTTGTATTGTATGCGCATTCCAGTTGTATAAGAAGTAGTAAAATGACACTGTGGTGGCTTCACTAAATATTCAGATCCCAATGAGCTGACCCTCTATCCAGTCAGTATAATAGAGATCAAGTTGTTTTTTTATTGTTCTTGCCCAACCTACTTGATTTGGCCCAGGGGCCGATCTGGGGTCTCAAAAAAGGGTGGGGGGGGGGGGGTGGAACACAGCAAATAAGGCACACTGCCAAAAAAGGGCCATACAAACAAAAAAGAATTGTCAATTTTCCTGCATGGCGTAGAAAGTGGGGAGGCACATGCCCTTCTTTGCCCCACCCCCAGAAAAGGATACCATCAGTAAACAAAATTTGACAGAAAATGATGTTACATGTACCTCCCAAAGAAGTTGGCCTCCTGAGGTCCTGTGCAGATTTATTTTGTTGCCAACATTTCACCTTTGCTCATAATCATTTCAACAAAACATTTATGGTACTACGTGTTTATGTACCTTCTGAAATTTGTAAAAAAAAAAAAAAAAAAATACAAAAAACGCAGAAGGTGGTGTTGTTGCCCAATTTCCTCATCTGGATAATTAAATTTTTCAAACCCAAGGGTTCCCTAATTGGAGCCTATTGGTATCCACATTGGGAGAATTTTCAATCAGAAGTTTCAATTGGGATATTAGTATCTCCCAATCAGGATAGCATAGTTGACATTGATCCTGTGAGAGGGAAGGTACAACGTTAGTCATGTTGGCCAAACTGCTTCTACGAGTATGTTTACTCTCCTTGAATCAAGATTGGCCAAACTGCTTCTACGAGTATGCTTACTCTCCTTGAATCAAGATATACATTGAAGGGAAGGTACAACATTGGTAATGTTGGCCAAACCGCTTCTATGAGTATGCTTACTCTCTTTGAATCAAGATATACATTAGAGGGAAGGTACAACATTGGTAATGTTGGCTAAACTGCTTCTATGAGTATGCTTACTCTCTTTGAATCAAGATATACATTAGAGGGAAGGTACAACATTGGTAATGTTGGCTAAACTGCTTCTATGAGTATGCTTACTCTCTTTGAATCAAGATATACATTGAAGGGAAGGTACAACATTGGTAATGTTGGCAAAACCGCTTCTATGAGTATGCTTACTCTTTTGAATCAAGATATACATTGAAGTCAACCATTTTTGACTGGTAAAAGCATTGTCTGGTATTGTTCAGGGTGGTCAAAATGACAGTAAAAACCAGTCAAAAATGCCCCTGTGTGCACATTGATTTTGACCTCCCGAGCAACTTCCCACTAAAGTGCAGCGAAAGTAGGAGGGTTAAAGGGACAATATCGTTGACGATCAGAACAGACTTTCAACAGTGCATGGAATCGGTGTCCTACTTTAAGATGAACACAGTGACTGAAAATTATTAACTCAGGGGTGTCGTGGCCGAGCGGTCTAGCTTACCGGATTCAAGTTCTGGTGTTAGCAACATAATGTGGGTTCGAATCACGGCCGTGACACTTGTGTCCTTGAGCAAGACACTTAATCATAATTGCTTCTCTCCACCCAGGGGTTAAATGGGTACCTGTGAAGGCAGAGTTGGTTTGCTCTATATGCGCTAGAAATGGCAGCAATTGAGCTGTATACTCCCCAGGGAGCTGAGATGGTTTCAGGAATGATTTATGAGCCTTATGAGCAGGGATAATAATATAATGCGCCTTGAGCACCACTTAGTTGGTGGATACGTGCGCTATATAAATCCACACATTATTATTATTATTATTATTTAGGCAGCAACAACGGTAATATGACCTTATTATTTGGGGTATTATTATCATTTACAGAGTTAATTTAAAACTAGCACTCTGATTCCATGCCCTGTTTGCTTGTGACGATAGTGTCCCTTTAAACAACCAATCTGTGAAAGTTTCAGCTAAGTGTCCTATACAGGAAAAAGTGAATGATGCATTCAGTTTTTTTACTTTCATTCTTAATGTGAATTTAAGAATAGGTACTGTTTCCTAAATTAGAACTGGAAAAAATAATTCTTTTAAATCAAAACCACTCCTGATAAAAAAAATTAAACTATTCTAGAGAAGGTTAATTCCATCAGTTTTATACAACGTACGTTCTACGTACAAAGTCAACCATTTGGTTATTTTTAATTACCAATCCTGTACTTTCCGTTTTGAGGAAGCTTTCAAGAAAGGTAAGAGTATTTGATTAATTGATTGAAAGCTAAAGGATCATGGCTAGAATGAAATATTAAAATAAATAATGAAAAAGACAGTTCCCCACAAAAAGATCTCAGTTTTGTTGTAACATGATTTTAAAACTATAACAATATCCATGATTCTGTTTACAGAAATATGACTAATTATTTCTCAAGCAATGACAAGTCCGGTGAAAATTTCACTGGGGCATCATTTGTTGGCAACAATTGAAGTGTTAAACGAAATGTTATACAACCAATAATTTCTAATATTTTGAGACATCTTGTAGACAACTGAAATATTTGTTGCTGTAATTTTGAAGCTATAGTTGGCCTGCCATAAGTTAAATTATTCGTTTTTGGGAAATGTCTTATTTTTAACTATTAGTTTTCCTCTATAATACAACTTTTAGATTTAAAATTTAAATTGTCAGAGATTGTTGGAATAGATTTTGTTCATTTGTATTAATTTTATTAATTTACTTTATTTTCACTATTTTAATAAGGATGAACTTTCCATATGCCATGCCTTCGAAATTACACAATTGCAAAGTATTTGATGAATCTGTGTAGCTTTTAATTGAAGATATAAAAATCATAGTTCCAACAATGTATTTACCAAAATTATGTGTTTCTTCACTTGATTTTAAAATAATTTTATACTATGCTGCAACTCCTTGAGTATTCTATGAAAATGATTGACTTGAGTTGGGATAATACCCAGTAAACAGTTTGTTTATAAATTATAGGAAATATAATATGATGGAAGGTTTCCATTTTAGACGATTTTTTTAATATAGTATATGGTACTTTTATTCATTTTGATGAAAGGAAAAGGTAGAACATTGGTTTCTGGAAACATTGTTTAAAAAAATATACCATAAGGCAAAAACAATATCTCCTATGCGCACATCAGATTCGCGCGTCGGCATTTATTTTATTTTATTTTATATTTTATTTTTATTTTTTTGTTGTTGCTATGAAACGATGTCCAATTTCAGCTAAAATGTAAAATTTCGAAGAAATTATGATTCTTGAAATGAGTATACTTACTTCTGCCTCGATCATTACTATTAGGGCATTTCCTCGAACCCCCACTCAATTGCTTAAAAAACTTGTTGACACCGTGCCAAACATCCGGCTCTCCTGAGCATCCACTCCACGCATGCGTACCAGTGCTTCTTTCAGCATCTGAACAAGTACATGTAGAAGTGACTCACTATAGAGTTACCGGGAAGGAGGGAGGGTGCGAGGCAGAAGTAAGTATACTCATTTCAAGAATCATAATTTCTTCGAAATTTTACATTCTTTCTCATTCGTATACTTACTTCTGCCTCGATCATTACTATTAGGACAGATTCCAAAGCAGTGTGCAAGGAGGAGGGAGGCAGTGACTCTATATTGACTGCTCTTCCTATCCCACACACCCTCCAAAATAACATTTCAGTAACTTAACAAAAAACCAAACATCCTTACCTGGTTTTACTAATCCTGATGCTGCTGCAATACAGATCTGCCAAACCGTCCTTCAGCCTTTTTCCACAAATCCAAACCATAATGCTGAGCAAATGTCATGGAACTTCTCTAATCTGCTGCTTTCATGATGTCACCTATAGAGGCACCGTTAAACATGGCCCAAGATGTCGCCATAGCTCGTGTAGAGTGAGCCCGAATTGCACCTGGTGCTGAAAGTCCTGCCAGCTGGTAGGTTTCTTGAGCCGACTTCACTAACCAACCTGAAATGGTGCGCTTAGACACTGGACCACCTTTCGTCTTACCTCCGAAGGCAACAAATAAGTGTTGTCCATTCCCAACTAACAAAGAACTTGTCCATGCAATATAAATGGACAACGCCCTTTTTACACAAAGACTCAAATTTGGATCCTGCAACTCTGGCAGGAAAACATCCTGACCCAAATGGAGAGGAGTGTCCGTCTTGGGTAGGAAACCCGGAACAAACCGCAATCTCACCCCTCCAGCTTCAAACCGTAAATAAGGTTCATTACGACCCATAGCTTGGAGTTCTGAACACCTTTTCGCAGATGCCAATGCAACCAGGAATACTGTCTTAAAAGTGCAGTGTTGCAAGGAAACTTCTGATAGGGGTTCAAAGGGTGCTCTTTGTAACCCCTGCAAAACCACGTCCAAGTCCCAGGAGGGAACGAGAACCCGGGAGGGAGGGTTCTTATTAAACGCCCCTTTCAGAAACCTGCATATGGTTCTGTGTTGACCAATCGGTGTTCCGTGTACACCATTATGAAATCTGGAGATAGCTGATCTAAAGACTCCTAAAGTCCGATAGGCAAATCCCTTAGCCAGCAGGGACTGCAGAAAAGAACAAATTGTACCTACAGAGGCTGAGCATGGATCTGAACCCCGTTCAAGGCACCAATCTCTAAACACTGCCCATTGCCTACTAAGTACTATACACCTCTTTAGTGGATGATCGGACATCACCCTGGATTGTTCCGATAACCTGCTTGAGCAGTCTGCGCTCAGTTTCCAAGCCACCAGCTGGAACCCTTCTGGCTGGGGGTGCCATACACTGCCCTGCCATTGTTGTAATAGATTGGGTAGCGCAGGCAGTTGGATCGGAATGTCTATCAGAAGGTCCAATAGTCTCGGAAGCCAGGAGCGGCGAGGCCAATGAGGAGTGACAAGAATTATTACACACTTGTACCGTTCTATTCGATCGAGAATCAGATGAATCAGTGAAAATGGGGGAAAGGCATAGGCCATCAACCCGTCCCAATTCAACGTCAAGGCGTCCACATGGAACGCTTGGTGGTCTAGTACCCTGGAGCAGAACACAGGAAGTTGTGTGTTGGCTGCTGTTGCAAAGAGGTCGATCATCGGCTCTCCCATTTTCAGGAAGATGGCTTTCACTACTGAACGAGCTAGACTCCATTCGGTGTTGCTTAAAGTCTGTCTGGATAATTTGTCGGCTAAGTTCTGAATTCCCGGAATGTGCACTGCTGACAAGACGATCTGATTCTGCACAGACCATTGCCAAAGTCTCCAAACTGCTATACACAGGCTGGGAGACCTCGTCCCCCCCCCCCTCCCCCGGTTGTTTATGTAAGACACCACCGTGGTATTGTCCGATTTGACTAGAACATGTTTCCCCTTCAGCATGGGGCAAAAATGCTGACAGGCTCTCATCACTGACATTAACTCTTTCATGTTGATGTGCCAGGTGCGGAGTTCTACTTCCGACCACAGACCCTGGACAAATTGACTCTTTACATGGGCTCCCCAGCCATAGTCGCTGGAGTCCGTTATTAGAGTGACCTGTGGTGTAAACATTTCCAGAGGCACTCCCTTCTGTAAATTCTCGTCTATCCTCCACCACTGCAGATGATGAAGGAGGTGACTGTTGATTGGAATCAATGCTTCCAGATGCTTCGATGCTGGACGCCAAAAATGGAGCAGGTACAACTGAATTGGTCTCATGTGTAACCTGGACAGCCAAACCACCTCTATGCAAGCTGCCATCAATCCTAGAAGCCGCAGAAACTCCTTTGCTGAGGTCTGAGGCCGAATTATAAACTGACTTAAAAACTGTAACAACTCCGTCTTCCTCCCCTGGGGAAGACAAACAACATTGTGACTGGTCTTGAAGTGACCACCTATATATACAAGATCTTGGCTGGGAGTCAAACTGGACTTCCCTTCGTTGATTAGAAAACCACAACTTTTTAACAGAACAATACAATTTGTACACCTTGAGCTAGAACTTTGCTCGGAGCTCTTATCAAAAGATCGTCCAAATAAGGAAACACATGGGCTCCTTCCATCCTTGCTTTGGCAACCACTGGTGCTAGAACCTTGGTAAATACCCGTGGTGCTGATGTGAGGCCGAATGGGAGCACCCAAAATTGGAATGCATTGCCCCCTATTTCGAACCGTAAAAACTTTCTGTGGCATTGTTGTACTGGGACATGCATGTAGGCGTCCTTCAGGTCTATTGAGCAAAGCCAATCTTTGGGTTTCACTGCCTTCTTTATTGTCCGAAGCATTTCCATCTTGAACCTCTGCTTCTTTATTAATTTGTTCAGAGGTTTTAGATTTAGAATTGGTCTCAAACCTGAAGGCTTCTTTTCTACCAGAAAGAACTTTGAGTAGAAACCCCCGTTTCGACTTTCTTGAGGTACAAACTCGATGGAGTTCTTTTTTAATAAGGCGTCTACCTCGTCTCACAAAACGGAAGACTCTACTGACGAAGCCCCTCCCACTGGGGTGCTTTTGATGCCGTTGAACTGAGGCATGTCCTGAAACTCTAAGAGGTGACCGAAAACCACTATGTCTAGAACCCACTGGTCGTTTGTGATTTGATGCCAAAAGTTTACCCTTGATGAAATCCGTCCTCCCACCGGGCTGTCTGAGAGAGATGGAAGAGCCCCCCTCATCCTATTTCGGTTTGAAGGAAGAAAAAACTCTGTCCTGGGCTCGTCGAAAAGAACCCCTGTCCTTCTGAAAGGGGGGCCTTGGGGTTACGAAAATTCCCACTGTCCATACGAGGCCTCTTGAACTGGCCGGACCGGAAATTCTGGCCAGACTGATCCTTTTGATAGGATGCTTTTCTGCGGAGATCATTGGCGGGCTTATTAGAGAAGTTACGGCGAACGTTAGTGGAATGCAGGGGAACTCTACGCAGCCCATCTGTTCCGTCTAGCTGACTGTCCACCAATTTAAAATCCTCTAACACCTCCTTCACATTACTTCCACACAGATTACCATCCCCTGTAATGGGAGCCTTTCGCAGCCTTGCTTTGGTGTTATCTGCCCAGCGGGTTTGCTGTAACCACATGGAGCGTCGTGCTACCTTGGCATTAGCAGCCTCCCTTACCTGGAGATCAAGCATATCTAATGTAGCTTCCTGAGCCATACCCAATGTACGAGAAATACATCCAATATCCACCTGTTCTTTCAAACGTTCAAAACCCTGTTGACCAAGAGATTCCTGCAGGATCTCCTCCAGCTTAGAAACTTGCTTTGATGCTACTTCAAGTAGCCAAGATTGGGACACTGCACATGACATGCCGATGTGCGTCTCCTTATCAATATTCATGAAACGCCGATTAGCCACGTTGAGTGTCTTATCCGTAAACTTCGGAGCTTGGCGGCTTTAAAACCCGGAACGACACGCCCAAGCTCATGTACTAGCAAGGGGTCCAGTTTGGAGGGGATCATATACTTTCTGTAGTCCTCTTCCACAATCTTATATCGCGCCAAAGCTGATGCTCGATACAGCGGCATGCGCTGTGGATTTCCTGACCAAAGATTATCTATTAACTTTCTATGCCCCACTGCTAATGGAAGATGTACTTTGTCACGCTTGGAATCAAAACGGGCCGAGGTAATCTCGGGATCTTCTCTTTTCTCAAAATGTGCATTTTTTATAGGTAAGAAATGGGCTGCTTCTCTAACAACCTCAAAGAACGAATCGGTGTTCATACCTTTGCCCTCGAATTCCAACACCGCATCCTCAAAGTCACGGTCCACCGTACTAAACGTATCCGGAACCAGACCCTCCCCAACCTGACTGACTGAGTCTTGGGATGAGACCTCCTCCTGACCCGATTTACGAGTACGTTTGAAATTGCCCGTTGAAAACTGAGACAAGTAAGACTAATTGCGGTGATACCATGTGGAATCTCAATTGAGTAGTAATTAGTTCTGAAAAGAACTGGAGGTACAACTTGAGTTGTACCTCCAGTTCTTTTCAGAAATAATTACTACTCAATTGAGATTCCACATGGTGTCACCGCAATTAGTCTTACTTATCATCCTCACCATGCAAAGCTACACGTTTTACCTGAAAACTGAGACAATGAATCGTCAAAGAGCTCCTCTGGTTGGGGATGTAGCAATAACGCATCACCTCCGTCCACTCCCTGAACAAAAGTCTGCGGGTCACTGCCATGGCTGTCCCCACGAGGCAACCTTGCAGGCCTGCATGTATGGCCACCACCAACAGAGCTCCCCACAGGAGCAACTGTCTGATTATGGACTGTACTGCGGCCTCCTGCAGAGGTAGTACGTCCAAAAAAGGGTGTCTCATCCACCGGACGAGTTATTGTACAAGGGGCAGATCCACGGGAAGGACCCAACTCCTGAGATAATCCTTTGACCATAGTCTGCATCATCTGTTGCATACGTTTTTCAAAGTTGTCAAAACTTTGCTGAAATTCAGCTCTATCATCAACATACTGGCCAGCAGGTTGGATGGGACTATGTGATTTGCGCAAGGATTGCGCGGCAGCCTCATTGGCCAATTTTTGTCTGTTCTTTTCTTTTGCTTCAGCCACAAAAGAAGCCCACAAATCTGAGGACTGATCACCCATATTCAGGCACAAGTCACAATTGTGTCCACTGGAACCAAAGCGGCACTTGAAACATAAAGACACGCCGACAAGATCTGCCAGAACACGGTTTTGTTCCTCGATGCTGTGAATGGCTATCAGCCATGCCGGTTTGTTCACTAGCCGCCATGATGGAAACTCCCCACGAGAGCTCCGTTGACAGACTTAAGTTTTAGTCGTTTATTCTGCCACCTGCAGCAGCAGAAATTACACAACTCACTTAAACGCGTATACATGTGTCACGTTAAGTGGAGTGTCGTGGCCGAGCGGTCTAGCTTACCGGACTCAAGTTCTGGTGTTAGCAGCAGAATGTGGGTTCGAATCCCGGCCGTGACACTTGTGTCCTTGAGTAAGACACTTAACCATAATTGCTTCTCTCCACCCAGGGGTTAAATGGGTACCTGTGAGGGCAGAGTTGGTTGATTAGCACTATATGCGCTGTAATGGCAGCAATTGAGCTGTATACTCCCCAGGGAGCTGAGATGGTTTCAGAAATGATTTATGAGCCTTATGAGCAGGGGTAATAATATAATGCGCCTTGAGCACCACTCAGTTGGTGGATACGTGCGCTATATAAGTCCACACATTATTATTATTATTATTTTCAGTACAATCAATCTCGTTTTCAGTTGTGTACTTGACTATGTAAGGGAATTAACCCTCCTACTATAGCTGCACTTTAGTGGCAAGTAGCTATAGAGGTCAAAATCAGTCAACTGACTGTTTTGACTGTTGACCCAAATGTGCACACAGGTGTGTTTTTGACTGTTTTTTACTGTTTTTGACTGTCATTTTGACCACCCTGAACAATACCAGACAATGCTTTAACCAGTCAAAAACGGTAAACTCATTTTGACCTGTAAATGTACTTACTGCACATACAATAATATAATGCGCCTTGAGCACCACTCAGTTGGTGGATACGTGCGCTATATAAGTCCACACATTATTATTATTTATTATCACGTATTTCACTGGGTGGCCAAATAAAATAAAAAATGTCACCGCACCGATTTTGAAGCTGAAACAAGAGACCCTTTTTTTTTCTCCTAACACTGTCTTGTGAAAGTTTCTTGACATTAGGTGGGAACTATTTTCGAGAAAAAAACTGTGGGAAGAATGTCGTATCCAATCGGCAATTTTTCTCGTTCATTCTAACCAATAATGTAATCTTACCTGCTCAGTAAGGTGGAGAACATAATGGATGATGATGGAAATATACAGTATATTAATTTCATGAAAAATCAGGCATTTTTGGTATATGATGACTTCCTCAGTCATATCAGTCTGATCTTGTCAACTCCCCCATGAGTGACCAACACAGTCATTGTATATGCGCAGTGGCAACTATTAAAGGATGCTTCTATTTTCGGAAGGGGAGGATTTTTTTTAGAAGGGAAACAAAGTCTGAAAACCGTCATAAAAGTGGGTTTTAAAGATAGTTTTCGCTTTCTGTACCCCCAAAAATCGATGGAATCATTTTTAACTGGTTATAGTGGTTGCAATTTTTTTTTAACCTTAAAAAGTGGCGGTTGGATACGACATTCTTTCCAATGCTGTACCTTCCCTTAAAGATAACATAAATAACCAACTGGTCGGATTTAAAACCTTGAACATAAACTTACTTGGCATAACACTGATGATGGCATCGATCTCTTCTAGAAATAATTGTGTCTATAAAAGTTAAACCCAACCGCCAGTTGTGCACAATGTCTAAGCATGTGTTTTTAGCAGACGACAAAATGGTCAACATCTCACTGGATGTGCATAGGCCTACATTGACTGCTCAAAATCTCCCAAAATATAGTTTCCAATCGAATCTTCACTTGACTACACTTTCCACTCCTGAAGTGTGTCCTCTATCGTCTTTTAAAGGAAAATCTGTGATATTAATTTGTCAAAATTTGGTTAAGTGGCGGTTGTATTCTACATTCTTTCCTAGGAAAAAGTACTCTTTAAATAAGTTCCACATTAGAATGAATACAACACATCTTGTTGCATGTTCACAATTTTGGTGTCATATTTTAGATAAACTCAGTGTCTGAGAATAATACCCCCGAGTGCCCGCTGGCCAAGATAAATGGGCGCGATAAGATCATATTACAATGGCTGATGCATAAACAACAACAACGACAGCGGCAGCGGTAATATGATCTTGCAACGGTAATATGATCTTATTGCGCCATGTTATCTAGCCCAGCAGCGGGCGTTCGCGGCCGGGGTATTATTCTCAGACACCAAGTTCATCTAAAACTAAAACTACTAAAACTACCGATTCCATGCCCTGTTGAAAGTCTGCTCTGATCGTGACGATATCGTTCCTACACAATAAACTAAGCTCAAGCTGAAATATTGACAAGTTGGTTTTTAAACATAATCTCTTGATTACCAGATTATCGACAAAATTAACGAATTACATTCTTATAAAACTTGGGTATAAAGTTTGCACACATTATCAATCATCTCCGATCGAGAAATTATTTTCACACCCGCGCGTCGGCATTTTTAATTTTCTTTTTATTTGCTATGAAACGATGTCCAATTGCAGCCAAAATTGCTGGATCGATTGGTATTCTGCTGTATTGTGTTTTAAACGACTTTTTCACATAGGGGCATAAACGTTTGCCTGATTTGTGAGGCCTCTCTTAGCCACCATACATTGTATATGGGGAAATTTGGTTCCCGCATATTTATACAATGTATCACGTATTTCCCTATTGCCATCGATGCGTTTACAGACATTTTACCAGAGGTGTATACTGTCATTAAACAAAGCTTCGGTCAATGATATTAAGAAATATATAATTTGGAAAGCAATTACTTCCTTATTACAAGACGAAAAAGGGCATACTGATTTTAAAAACATGGAACCATCTTTGAAAATGACAGTTACAGCTTTTTTTTCAATGCTTGGGGTTGGGGGTGGGAGGGGAATGTTTGGGGGTTGTTTGTGGGTGGGAGGGGAATCAAAAGGGGAATCAGGAAGTACAACAGAGAAGTACTTTTTTCCAGAATATTTTGTGTCTAGGAAGACAACTTTGAAATTATTAAAACTACTTTTCATTGATTTGAAAGGTCTCTGGCTTTTTGTTTGAGTACAATTAGGTCAAGGTGGGGTCCCCTTTATGAAGAGAATCACCTGATAGATCCTCTTGAAGATTTAATTAATAAATGATATAATTATGATACATTAATCAATACAATAAATTGTGAGTAATTTAAATTTAAAAATCTGTTTCTAAAAACGTTTGATTAAAAATGTAAATTTTATAGAAATTACCCACATTTGCCTTGGGGAAAATATATTCTTCCTGTTCCTCTTTTTCAGTGCAGGGGAGGGGATTTTGGCAAAGGGGGAACCTATTAATTTTTTTAAAGCAATTTACGTGGGAAATGAATCACCGTCATCTTTTAATTGTTTTCTTTTATGGGGGGGGGGGGGGTCCAAAGAAATGTTTTCGCCAGTGCAGCTCTGCAGTGCTCCACTGCTTATGTCTTTACGTTACTATTACAATGAATATGGGCAGTGATATTTTGTTCAACTTCACTCAATCACTGGGTTAATCTTACGTGTATGTTTTAAAATATATCTGATAGAAACTCATAAATAACCAAACCAATTTGAATAAATACAGCAAGGCAAAGATCCATTCAATTAATTGATGAAATTCTTGCGTCGGCACATAAATCCATGAATTTCCCATTAAAACCTCGACTGGCCAGGCTATGGAGACCACCCCCACCCCCTCCCAAAAAAGTGTCAACTTTGCTCACGTGGAAAAGCCTACTTAACTGAAAAACGAAAACAAACTGGAGCGCCCTCAAGCGTTATCTTCGGTCCAATGAGCTGTGAAAACCTACCATCTGCTACGCCAAGTGCCACGGATCATCCATGGTTTGAGGTAATAAATACCGTTTTAATTACTCGATAGAGTAATTTCAGTATTGAATAGTTGTACGACTACGACAGTACGAGTATTGGGTTGTTTGTATGTAGAGCATGTTCTGTGAAATCGAAGCAATTGCACAAACCCTTAGCACCCCCAAAATGCAGAAGACAACGATTTTTTAACTTAAAAACATAGTGTAACGTTAGTTAACTGTATTTTCCCACGATCAGTATAATCAAGGTAAGGACATGTTATAGGCCTAAATGAAATCAACCGCAACATTTCTCGCTTATTATAACCAATAATGTAATCTTACCTGCTCAGTGAGTAAGGTGGAGAACATATGGATAATGATGGAATACAAATAAGCCTTCAGAATTGTGCGCGCAATGAATTATGGGAATTGTGTTTTGAAAAAAACTTACATGTTTGTGAACAAATTTAATCAAAGAGAAAGATGATCAGCAAGAAGTCAGAAGTTTTGGAAAGAATGTCATATCCGACCACCACTTTTTAAGGTTTTTTTGTGGATTTTTTTGCAACCACTAACCAGTTGGCAGTTAAGAAATGATTCTTTCGATTTATGGGGTAGGCCTACAGAAAGCGAAAACTTATCTTTAAAATCCACTTTTATGATGGTTTTCGGACTTCATTTCCTTTCTAAAAAAAATCCTCCCTTTCAGAATATAGAAGGATTATAGTTGCCACTGCGCATGTACAATGACCATGTTGGTCACTAACGGGGGAGTTGACAAGATCAGACTGACATGACTGAGGAAGTCATTGTATACCAAAAATGCCTGATTTTTCATGAAATAAATATCCTGGAATAATTTGAAGTATATGTCCATCATCATCCATATGTTTTCTACCTTACTAGGTAGGTAATATTACATTATTGGTCATATCGAATGAGAAAAAGTGACGGTCGGATACGACATTCCACCTGAAGTGTTTTACGTATAGCAAAATTATGGAGAAAATTATTAAGAGTCGGTTAAATTATGTACAGAACATAAATTGTATAGTTCTTGTCTAAACTAGCACTTTGTTTGACTTTCATTATTTTTTTTATGGATTGATTTTTGGGTTATCCAAAAGTTTGGACTAAAGAGAAAATTTCTGATTGCAGCGATTTTTATTTGGAAAGAATGTTGTATCCAACCGCCACTTTTTAAGTGTTTTTAAATTTTTTTTTTACAACCAATAATCAGTTAAAGAGTGATTTTATCGATTTTTGAGAGTACAGAAAGCGAAAACTATCTTTTATGATGGTTTTCGGACTTTATTTCCTTCTTAAAAAAATCATCCCCTTCAGAAAGTAGAAGAATCCTATTATACACCGTAGTTGCCACTGCGCATGTTCGATGACCGTGTTGGTCACTAATTGGGGAGTTGACAAGATCAACTCATCATATACCAAAAATGCCTGATTTTTCGTTAAACATATTCTGGAATAATTAGAAGTATATGTCCATCATCATTATTAGGCAGATTCACGCAAACCGCCGATGGTGGCGCTATTTTTCATATCCTTTTTTTCTGTCGAAGTTGTGACCCGCCGAACTTTCATGGTAAAATTCTAATATAAAGGGTAGTCTACGGATGTAGTCACTTCTAGTGTCGATAAATGGATACTACACATCGTGGTTATCTTAATTGATCAGTCCATGCCAACTGTAACATTGGCACAAAAACAGTGCAACTTGCGCAAAATAGACTTTGTTAGTACTACAAGGATACATTGCAGGCAAATTCGGTCACAACTTTTCAAATGAAACTGGATCTTAAAAATTACCAAATATTTAAATCAACAAAAATTCGTAACTTTGCATAGGGTTAACCTATCATGACCATTGACCCCTCATTTTCTTTCTAATTTTTTGTTCTATCCAGTGATATGACATTTAAAAGCATTGAAGCAACTTCAAATTTTCATGAAACTGCCTATCATTATATGTTCTCCACCTTACTGAGCAGGTAAGATTACATTATTGGTTAGAATGAACGAGAAAAAGTGGCGATTGGATATGACATTCTTCCCTTTTATGTATTTATTTTACATTTTCTTTATAAATGTTTTTATGCTTGAGCCAGGGGTGCGGGTGGTATAGGAGCAGGTAAGGACTGCACCTCATTATTATTTTTAATTTATTGTGGATTTGACTCTAAAGCTTAATTTGTTTTTTAAATACGCTGAAATAATCTGCAATTGTTTCCCCTTTTTTAGAAGGAAAAAAAAAAGCTAAAATAATGGGTTGTCGCACCTGGGGTTCAGAAATTAGCTGAGTGGAAACAAAGTTTTTAGCCTTTTTCGCAGAAGTGCCAAGGATACAGAGGAAGGCTTTCCAGTGTTTAGCCTTGTGTGGGGGTATCCAAAGATAATTGACCTATCACAGCCCTATGACAACTCGTACCCACTCAACACATCGTGTGACGTGTCGCTTTGTCTCACTAAATTAATCTTGCTATTTGCTAAGTATTCCTTAACTAATTCAGAATGTTACCTTCAAAAGCAAGCTGTTTAGGGTTCTAAATCATATTTGTTTTCTAAGTAAAATCTTGAAGTAGATACATGTAGGTACAGTCGAACGTAGATCTGCCGCGGCCACTTTGACTGCTGCTCATAAATATTCGATATTGCGTGTACTCTATGACCATATAAGGATACGTCAATTTATTGTTTCTTTTTTATCCCAGTATCACCAATAGCATATATTTACACCTGGATTTGTAAATTGTATTATTCTTAAATAATTAATTAACCAGTTCGCGTCGGAGGCCGTGTATACACGCACATTTTTTTTGGGACAGCGGATCGGAGAGCGTCTAAACACGCCACAGGATTCTCGGGAATTTTGTATAGATTCCCGGTCGACGTGGCAACGAGCCATAAGCATACGGTGGAAGACGTGGTCTCCCCGTGAGCACCATTGTTCGTGTCTGTGCGGTAAAAATAAACCCGCCACGGGGGTTCGGAAAAACTTTTTTATTCCCGGTGCGAACTGGTGAACTACATGTATAATTGTTTAAAGTAATGAACTTGTGCATATTTCACTTTTATTTGTGATCATCGTCTGCATTGCAAGAGCGCGAGTTTTGGATGCTGCGCAGACTTTTGGCCAATGAAAATAATGTTGCTGCTGTGCTGTTGTATAAAAGCCAGTGTTTCAGCTTTCACGATCAGTTGCTGGAAGTTAAGCTCACTGTAATTATCAGGTTAGTGTTGTAATGTAATGTTGTAATGTTGTAATATATACGAAACAGATTGAACCACATTGATTGCTTTTAAATAACTTGATTTATTGAAGTAACATTGCTTGATTAAATGTGTGTTTTGCATTATAATTTGTTCTCAAGAGAATAGTAAATATTAGAGGAATTTAAGTGTTATTTCTCGGTACATCGTATAAATATGTAGGCCATCTCATTTACTGTTATGACTTAATGTCGGGAACTTGACTTATTTACTGAAGTTTTGGTTCTTTAGGAACATACACACATGTATATTTGTGCATATTTATGAGGTAATTATCAGTTGCTGGAAGTTAAGCTCGCTGTAATTATCAGGTTACGGGAGGTTGAGCAGCAACTCCTCCGCATGACTCCGCATCACCACGGGGTGTTTACACTATAACCGGTGGAGTCAGTCAAGTTTACGGAGTAGATAAACAAGGGACTATACTATCAGTGGATGCGTTCACTGTGATGTCAGTTATAGGAGCTTTTGTACATGATCTACATGTATCTGGCGCAGGCAGAGTAATTCATATTCATCAGCCGGTAGCTGACGATAACCCAGTCTGGGACTGGCGGAGTAACTTATATTCATCAGCCGGTAGCTGACGATAACCCAGTCTGGGACTGGCGGAGTAATTTATATTCAGCGGAGAGCTGACTATTAAGATGTACATGTATAACCCAGTCAGGGACTGGCGGAGTAATTCATATTCATCAGCCGGTAGGTGACGATAACCCAGTCAGGGACTGGCGGAGTAATTTATATTCATCAGCCGGTAGCTGACGATAACCCAGTCAGGGACTGGCGGAGTAATTTATATTCAGCGGAGAGCTGACTATTAAGATGTATAACCCAGTCAGGGACTGGCGGAGTAATTATATTCATCAGCCGGTAGCTGGCGATAACCCAGTCAGGGACTGGCGGAGTAATTTATATTCAGCGGAGCTGACTATTAAGATGTATAACCCAGTCTAGGGACTGGCGGAGTAATTCTTATATTCATCAGCCGGTAGCTGACGGATAACCCAGTCTAGGGACTGGCGGAGTAATTTATATTCAGCGGAGAGCGACTATTGCGATAACCCAGTCAGGGACTGGCGGAGTAATTTATATTCATCAGCCGGTAGCTGACGATAACCCAGTCTGGGACTGGCGGAGTAATTTATATTCAGCGGAGAGCTGACTATTAAGATGTACATGTATAACCCAGTCAGGGACTGGCGGAGTAATTCATATTCATCAGCCGGTAGCTGACGATAACCCAGTCAGGGACTGGCGGAGTAACTTATATTCATCAGCCGGTAGCTGACGATAACCCAATCTAGGACTGGCGGAGTAACTTATATTCATCAGCCGGTAGCTGACGATAACCCAGTCTGGGACTGGCGGAGTAATTTATATTCAGCGGAGAGCTGACTATTAAGATGTATAACCCAGTCAGGGACTGGCGGAGTAATTCATATTCATCAGCCGGTAGCTGACGATAACCCAGTCAGGGACTGGCGGAGTAATTTATATTCAGCGGAGAGCTGACTATTAAGATGTATAACCCAGTCAGGGACTGGTGGAGTAATTCATATTCATCAGCTGGTAGCCGACGATAACCCAGTCAGGGACTGGCGGAGTAACTTATATTCATCAGCCGGTAGCTGACGATAACCCAATCTAGGACTGGCGGAGTAACTTATATTCATCAGCCGGTAGCTGACGATAACCCAATCTAGGACTGGCGGAGTAACTTATATTCATCAGCCGGTAGCTGACGATAACCCAGTCTAGGACTGGCGGAGTAATTTATATTCATCAGCCGGTAGCTGACGATAACCCAGTCAGGGACTGGCGGAGTAACTTATATTCATCAGCCGGTAGCTGACGATAACCCAATCTAGGACTGGCGGAGTAACTTATATTCATCAGCCGGTAGCTGACGATAACCCAGTCTGGGACTGGCGGAGTAATTTATATTCAGCGGAGAGCTGACTATTAAGATGTATAACCCAGTCAGGGACTGGTGGAGTAATTCATATTCATCAGCCGGTAGCTGACGATAACCCAGTCAGGGACTGGCGGAGTAACTTATATTCATCAGCCGGTAGCTGACGATAACCCAGTCAGGGACTGGCGGAGTAACTTATATTCATCAGCCGGTAGCTGACGATAACCCAGTCTGGGACTGGCGGAGTAATTCATATTCATCAGACGGTAGCTGACGATAACCCTGTCAGGGCCTGGCGTAGTAATTAATATTCATCAGCCGTTAGCTGACGATAACCCAGTCAGGGACTGGCGGAGTAATTCATATTCATCAGCCGGTAGCTGACGATAACCCAGTCTAGGACTGGCGGAGTAACTTATATTCATCAGCCGGTAGCTGACGATAACCCAGTCTGGGACTGGCGGAGTAATTCATATTCATCAGCCGGTAGCTGACGATAACCCAGTCTGGGACTGGCGGAGTAACTTATATTCATCAGCCGGTAGCTGACGATAACCCAGTCTGGGACTGGCGGAGTAACTTATATTCATCAGCCGGTAGCTGACGATAACCCAGTCTGGGACTGGCGGAGTAATTTATATTCAGCGGAGAGCTGACTATTAAGATGTACATGTATAACCCAGTCAGGGACTGGCGGAGTAATTCATATTCATCAGCCGGTAGCTGACGATAACCCAGTCTGGGACTGGCGGAGTAACTTATATTCATCAGCCGGTAGCTGACGATAACCCAATCTAGGACTGGCGGAGTAACTTATATTCATCAGCCGGTAGCTGACGATAACCCAGTCTGGGACTGGCGGAGTAATTTATATTCAGCGGAGAGCTGACTATTAAGATGTACATGTATAACCCAGTCAGGGACTGGCGGAGTAATTCATATTCATCAGCCGGTAGCTGACGATAACCCAGTCTGGGACTGGCGGAGTAACTTATATTCATCAGCCGGTAGCTGACGATAACCCAATCTAGGACTGGCGGAGTAACTTATATTCATCAGCCGGTAGCTGACGATAACCCAGTCTGGGACTGGCGGAGTAATTTATATTCAGCGGAGAGCTGACTATTAAGATGTACATGTATAACCCAGTCAGGGACTGGCGGAGTAATTCATATTCATCAGCCGGTAGCTGACGATAACCCAGTCAGGGACTGGCGGAGTAACTTATATTCATCAGCCGGTAGCTGACGATAACCCAATCTAGGACTGGCGGAGTAACTTATATTCATCAGCCGGTAGCTGACGATAACCCAGTCAGGGACTGGCGGAGTAATTTATATTCAGCGGAGAGCTGACTATTAAGATGTATAACCCAGTCAGGGACTGGCGGAGTAATTTATATTCATCAGCCGGTAGGTGACGATAACCCAGTCTAGGACTGGCGGAGTAACTTATATTCATCAGCCGGTAGCTGACGATAACCCAGTCTAGGACTGGCGGAGTAACTTATATTCATCAGCCGGTAGCTGACGATAACCCAATCTAGGACTGGCGAGTAACTTATATTCATCAGCCGGTAGCTGGCGATAACCCAGTCTGGGACTGGCGGATAATTATATTCATCAGCAGGTAGGTGGCGATAACCCAGTCTGGGACTGGCGGAGTAATTTATATTCAGCGGAGAGCTGACTATTAAGATAACCCAGTCAGGGACTGGCGGAGTAATTCATATTCATCAGCCGGTAGCTGACGATAACCCAGTCAGGGACTGGCGGAGTAATTTATATTCAGCGGAGAGCTGACTATTAAGATGTATAACCCAGTCAGGGACTGGCGGAGTAATTTATATTCATCAGCTGGTAGCTGACGATAACCCAGTCTGGGACTGGCGGAGTAACTTATATTCATCAGCCGGTAGCTGACGATAACCCAGTCAGGGACTGGCAGAGTAACTTATATTCATCAGACGGTAGCTGACGATAACCCAGTCTAGGACTGGCGGAGTAACTTATATTCATCAGACGGTAGCTGACGATAACCCAGTCTAGGACTGGCGGAGTAACTTATATTCATCAGACGGTAGCTGACGATAACCCAGTCTAGGACTGGCGGAGTAACTTATATTCATCAGCCGGTAGCTGGCGATAACCCAGTCTGGGACTGGCGAGTAATTCATATTCATCAGCCGGTAGCTGACGATAACCCAGTCTGGGACTGGCGGAGTAACTTATATTCATCAGCCGGTAGCTGACGATAACCCAGTCTGGGACTGGCGGAGTAATTTATATTCAGCAGAGAGCTGACGATTAAGATGCTTAACCCAGTCAGGGACTGGCGGAGTAATTCATATTCATCAGCCGGTAGCTGACGATAACCCAGTCTGGGACTGGCGGAGTAATTCATATTCATCAGCCGGTAGCTGACGATAACCCAGTCAGGGACTGGCGGAGTAACCTGTATATTCATCAGCCGGTAGCTGACGATAACCCATGCCGGTGACATGAGTAAATGGTTTTGAATGACAGGTCTGCTATACCCTAAAGACCCTAGTGCCATTTTTAAGTGGTAGATCAATTACTTGTACACTGGCCACCATGTGTTAAAACTCCATAGGGTACTGAGATGATGGATAGTCCACTTTATCTACATAATGCAGGTTTTGTTTTTTGGCTATGTGAAACACACCAAGGTGTAATGTATCCACCATTCAAAACCATTTGAATGATAAGCCACTGTGAAGTACATTCACCATTTGAAACCATTCGGCTATGGAAACACCAAGGTACATTTTGTACATGTATAGTGTATCCACCATTCAAAACCATTTGAATGGATATGAATGGTAGTAAAGCTTGCTACCAACACTGTTCAAGTGGTATCACCAGGTGTGTACAAAACCAACGGGCATTTTGGTAAGTGGAAATTTTGAATGGTTTCAAATGGTCAAACAGTAGAAGGGTTTACCCAGTCAGGGACTGGTGGAGTAACTTACATGTATAGCCGGTAGCTGACGATAACCCAGTCTGGGACGGGCAGAGTAACTTAGATTTATCAGCCGGTAGCTGGTGTTAAACCCAGTCAGGCACTGGCGGAGTAATTGTTAGCTTAGAGTGGAGTGCTGCATCTTTAGAGTATTGACGGAATTGTAATAAACAGAGCACGACATAATTGTATGACGGCTAATGCCAACATATTTTGAGTTGAGGTACATGTAAATAAATTTTTGAAACTGTTAGACAAGCGTCATTCTAAGTTTTTGCGTTGTGATCCATCTCTTCAGTAATAATATTTATTAGCTGCCTGGTTGTACATGTATATTTCAACCCAACGGACTTGGGGAAGATAAATGTATTTGTACCACGGTGATCAGATTAGTAGGAGACACTGGTACTAGAGTTGCGACAGCACCCCCCCCCCTCCACCGACCGCTGCATCACAATATTTCACACAATGCGCATTTTGTACAAACACAGTGCTCAGCGTTCTTTTGACGACTTTTCACACGTAAATGTATGCCTGTTTGTCTTCATCGGTGAATGAAAAGATTTGATTGTGACATGTACATGTAGTGCCTATCGACAAACATACAAGCACTTAAGCAAACTCACTTCCTTTTGTTTGTCTTAGATTAGCATAATCATGTGAAACAAGCGATGTGATTGGCTGTCTTTATGAATGGTGATTGGTTAATTCCTTCATGCACTGTACATGTATATGGTCACTGTACATGTACATGTACATGTAAGTAAATAGTGCTATTACCCTTAACCACCCCAAATCCTGCAAAATCCTCCGAGAGGGCACTTTTTTTGAAAAATTTAGCACTGTTGGAAACTGGTACTTTCACCTTTTCAAATGGGACAAAATTACTACCTGACAAGAAGTACAGGCCATAAGTGCTGAATATGAAAGATCAACGAAAATACACGGTGCATTTTGAAGATAAGGGCATGTTTCCAAAAGTGCACTGATGGATTTTGGAGGATTCAGGAAGGTTCCTAGCCAGAATACCTAGGGGGTTTCTCACCACCGGTTCTTCTCAGAACCAAATATTTTACAGTTCCTAAGCAATTGTTACATGGTGCTAGCACAAACCTTACTCACTGTACTTCCACCATACAAAACTTCAAATCCGACTTACAACACTTAAGTTATACAGGCCTGAAAGATTAACGTTTCCAAAAGTGCACTGATGGATTTTGGAGGATTCAGGAAGATTCCTAGCCAGAATACCTGGGTGGTTAGGGTTAATGTAGTATTCATCAAGTTGTAAATTTTTCTTCCAGAAACTGATGTAACATCCAAGGGCAGATCCAACCAAGGCGATGTGTACACCAAATTAAGGTCAACCGTACATTTTTTTTTTTTTTTAAAGTTTAAAAAAGTGAGATTTTGCTGATTGTAAGATGGAAGAAGTCCTGTGTACCCTGATCAAGGAAGCAAGTGCTGGCAAACACAAGGCTATCAGGGAAGCCTGTACTCAAGCTATAGGTAAGTGTATAAAATCAAAGTCTCTTCGCAAATGCCACTGCTTCCACGCTTAGCATTTTCCATTTAATTTGCGAAACGTATACACGATTTGACACAGACCATGTACACACGTAAAGGAATATTATCATTAACCCTCCTACTATTGCTGCACTTTAGTGGGAAGTTGCTATAGAGGTCAAAATCAGTCAACTGCCTGTTTTGACTGTTGCACACAGGGGCATTTTTCACTGGTATTTACTGTCATTTTGACCACCCTGAACAATGCCAGACAATGCTTTTACCAGTCAAAAACGGTCGACTCATTTTGACCTGTAAATGTACTTACTACACGTAAGGTTTGACAGTGTTTGACTTTTAAGTGCACTAGATATACCTTGGCAAGTATATCAACAGTTTGACTTATTTTGACCCTTGCAGTCACAGGAGGGTTGCTGGCAAATGTTTGTCTTTATGTACAATTTTTACATTTTTTTGGGTACTGAAATTAGCAATTTAGATTATATTTGGGATATTATATGTGTGAGCGCTAGTCAAAAGGATCAACATGAAAGTATTCAGACCTCTTTAATTTTGTATTGTTGCCATTAATGAGAGGAGGCTCTTTTTGTTGACAAGTTTATGTCACATCATTCATAGACAACAAAAATTTGTTTTACATTCTGAAAAGACATAATCAATGTTCCAGTGAAAATAGTCTCTCATTAGTTCACCAAAAACTTATCTCCCCCCAAAAAATACATTTCCAGAGCTGCCAACTCTTCTGGATTCTGCGGAAGACTTCGCGTATTTGACGGTAATTTACTTACTTAAAATATATGCAAGGAGGCCTCTCCTTTTGGTGCCAAAAGGAGAGGCCTCCTTGCATATTTTAAGTAAGTAAATTACCGTCAAATACGCGAAGTCTTCCACAGAATCCGGAAGAGTTGGCAGCTCTGCATTTCTAGTACATGTAGTTGATACAATTTAGAATCTAGAATTGTCCGGTGTGGAGCAGTTGAAGCATAGTGCAAATAGCAGCTGAAAAGAGGCAGAACAAATTAAAAAAGAATCCCATTAAAGCTGCAATTATAATTTGCATTCAATGTAATTATGTACATTTAGAGACAGTAGCCAGTAACCGGTAACGACGCTTTATGGAAGTACATGTACTAGGCTAGGCATTTCATATGTTTAGAAGTACATGTACCAGCAATTTTTTGTTTTGGTAATTAAAAGGATGCAATTCCAAGGCTCTTTTTGATGAAAATGATTAAGACGAACTTCTACTTTTGAAACAAGGCCTACCACTAGTTGATGCTACTCAAGCCGTACTCTCCAATGCTTGAAATTCGTCTCTGCCATCCAGCCCGATCCTGGGCAGTACGAACAGCCTGATCGTGTTTAAGGCTGATGGCATTAAGGTCGTCTATGATCTGTGAAATTTAGGTGCGGCGCAGGCATCCGACGTGTCGGAAGGGTTCTGTGGGTTCATGAAGACAGCCAGAGGCACCTCAGGTCTCCACAACGCATGACCAATTACGCGAAGGGTGACCAATTAAACAAGGCCTGAGAAATACAGGATTATGAAAAAGGTCACAGATTTTGAAGGAAACAAAAAGGGTACGGACTCTCAAAAATAATACACTTAACCCTAACTCCCTAGGCCCATTTGCTGACACATAACCTGAATCCTCCCTAACTCCCTAGGCCCATTTGCTTACACGTAACCTGAATCCTTCCTAACTCCCTAGGCCCATTTGCTTACACATAACCTGAATCCTTCCTTACTCCCTAGGCCCATTTGCTTACACATAACCTGAATCCTCCAAAATCCTTCAGTAGTAAAGCAAGCATAATGACCACTACCATTGTATACATCGATGACATGTATGCACACATGTGTTGCTTATCTGTGATACATGTACATGGCCCAGTGCCAGGGACCCTCCCTGCATGCATGGAGCAATAAACAGTGTCCACTGACCCAAGCACTGTCAAATATAGCCTGATAACCTCAATCCTCCATAATCCACCAAGCAGATAATCACATCTGCCCTCCATCCTTCAAAATCCTTCACCACTGCAATTTCCACATAACCTCTCTCCTTCAAAATCCTTCACTTTGGCAAAGAGGATTTTGAAGGATTTGGGAAGGTTAGGGTTAATTTAGGGTTGTTATCCCTTGCAAGCATACAACAATGTGTTATTAGTGATTTTTGTTTTTAAATTGGTAGCATCATCGTTATGTGAATTATTATATTGTGTAGAAAAATTAGAATGCTTGATCCAGCTCTAAGCCCTCCCCAAAAAGGATGCATTTTATTGCGACCCATCTACATGAACGTGTATAGATATTTATTTATTTTCATAAACATATATTTTCTTTTAATATTTAGTTGTTGAATTGGTTAATTAAAAATTAACCAAGTTGTTAAAATGTAATTAAAATTTAATTGGCTAAATCTCTTCAATAGGAAACGTTTTTTTTTTTTTTTTTTTTTCGTTATTGACTCAGCATTAAACCTAACTCCCTAGCTTTTTTGGCTAAGCACCTTCCTCAATCTGCCAAAATCCAACACCATGCACAAACACTACCACCCAACTGTTGGACTTACATGTAACTGGAATTGGGACACCTGACCCCATGTAAAGTATCCCTGTCTGGGCTATACAGTACTGAGTCCATCAAAAATCCAACAAACCCTGCTGTTGGCATTTGAATGGTTTGAGGGTTAAGGGTTAAGGCTGTATTGTACATTTTCGGTTATTTCGGGAACCGGATACGAAAATTAGAAATCTTCGGATACCCGGTTACCCTGGTTAAACAGTTTTGTAAAAACACAAAAAATACTCCTGAATGTATAAATTAACCAATATGAACACAAGTATTATAGAGTCATAAGGCCAAATAAAAAAACAAAACATGTTTAGCGTCCTGCCTTTTTGAAAAAAGGAAGGAGGAGGGCCTTTTTTTGTTTTCTTTTTTTTTTTTTTTAAATGGCTGCCCGACACAATTTTAAAGACAACCAGTTAATATTTCACACGGGGCGAACTGACACGCGTATGATAATCGACAACTTTATACACGGTGTGCTAAAGTAAAAAAAAATACGATCTTATTTATTTTAAAATTTATTTTTTTCGTCTGAGATCGTTAAAATGTATCCTTTTTTTTCGTTAAAAAAAAAAAAAAAAAAAAAAAAAGGAGGCGGCCTCTAAAAAGGAAGCGGCCGGGGACGCTAAACATGTTTTTTAAATTTATTTGGCCTAATAAATCATAAATGTGGACTGACTGTAATAATTTCCCGCCTCTATATTAAAAACAACTCGTGCCATTCCCCCACACATTGTGTCAAAATTTTTAAAAGTCGAAAATGGAATCAGGTAATGACGGTTTCGGTCGGGTATCTGGGTATCCGGATATTCGGCACAGCCTTACTCAGCGTAATGAGCTGAAACTTTGACAAAATACATATTAAAAATGTATCTTGATTTAAAAAGAGTAAGCATGCTCTTAACAGCAGTTTTGAAAACATTACCAATGATGTACCTTCCTTTTAAAGCCACTATTGGTCATCTCGAAAAATATGAATAATCTCAGATTTACATGAAAGGTAAATTTGATGATGGTGTCAAATATCCCTTTAAATGTTTCTGTCTTCGATGCTATCATTTTTAGTAAAACTAATAAAATTATTTTTGGAAATTAATTTCTGTCCACCGGAGGCTTAAATTCCATATTGGAATGAATATGAAGAATTTTGATTGCATTTCACTTGTTGGTTTATTTGTATGGATGCATTTACAGACATTTCACTTGTTGGTTTATTTGTATGGATGCATTTACAGACATTTCACTTGTTGGTTTATTTGTATGGACGCATTTACAGACATTTCACTTGTTGGTTTATTTGTATGGATGCGTTTACAGACATTTCATGTGTTGGTTTATTTGTATGGATGCATTTACAGACATTTCACTTGTTGGTTTATTTGTATGGATGCGTTTACAGACATTTCACTTGTTGGTTTATTTGTATGGATGCATTTACAGACATTTCACTTGTTGGTTTATTTGTATGGATGCATTTACAGACATTTCACTTGTTGTTTATTTGTATGGATGCATTTACAGACATTTCACTTGTTGGTTTATTTGTATGGATGCATTTACAGACATTTCACTTGTTGGTTTATTTGTATGGATGCATTTACAGACATTTCACTTGTTGGTTTATTTGTATGGATGCGTTTACAGACATTTCACTTGTTGGTTTATTTGTATGGATGCGTTTACAGACATTTCACTTGTTGGTTTATTTGTATGGATGCATTTACAGACATTTCACTTGTTGGTTTATTTGTATGGATGCATTTACAGACATTTCACTTGTTGGTTTATTTGTATGGATGCATTTACAGACATTTCACTTGTTGGTTTATTTGTATGGATGCATTTACAGACATTTCACTTGTTGGTTTATTTGTATGGATGCGTTTACAGACATTTCACTTGTTGGTTTATTTGTATGGATGCATTTACAGACATTTCACTTGTTGGTTTATTTGTATGGATGCATTTACAGACATTTCACTTGTTGGTTTATTTGTATGGATGCGTTTACAGACATTTCACTTGTTGGTTTATTTGTATGGATGCATTTACAGACATTTCACTTGTTGGTTAACTTGGTTTGTTGTATGGATGCATTTACAGACATTTCACTTGTTGGTTTATTTGTATGGATGCATTTACAGACATTTCACTTGTTGGTTTATTTGTATGGATGCATTTACAGACATTTCACTTGTTGGTTTATTTGTATGGATGCATTTACAGACATTTCACTTGTTGGTTTATTTGTATGGATGCATTTACAGACATTTCACTTGTTGGTTTATTTGTATGGATGCGTTTACAGACATTTCACGTGTTGGTTTATTTGTATGGATGCATTTACAGACATTTCACTTGTTGGTTTATTTGTATGGATGCATTTACAGACATTTCACTTGTTGGTTTATTTGTATGGATGCATTTACAGACATTTTACTTGTTGGTATATTTGTATGGATGCATTTACAGACATTTCACTTGTTGGTTTATTTGTATGGATGCATTTACAGACATTTTACTTGTTGGTTCATTTGTATGGATGCGTTTACAGACATTTCACTTGTTGGTTTATTTGTATGGATGCGTTTACAGACATTTCACGTGTTGGTTTATTTGTATGGATGCATTTACAGACATTTCACTTGTTGGTTTATTTGTATGGATGCATTTACAGACATTTCACTTGTTGGTTTATTTGTATGGATGCATTTACAGACATTTTACTTGTTGGTATATTTGTATGGATGCATTTACAGACATTTCACTTGTTGGTTTATTTGTATGGATGCATTTACAGACATTTCACTTGTTGGTTAACTTGGTTTATTTGTATGGATGCATTTACAGACATTTCACTTGTTGGTTTATTTGTATGGATGCGTTTACAGACATTTCACTTGTTGGTTTATTTGTATGGATGCATTTACAGACATTTTACTTGTTGGTTTATTTGTATGGATGCGTTTACAGACATTTCACTTGTTGGTTTATTTGTATGGATGCGTTTACAGACATTTCACGTGTTGGTTTATTTGTATGGATGCATTTACAGACATTTCACTTGTTGGTTTATTTGTATGGATGCATTTACAGACATTTCACTTGTTGGTTAACTTGGTTTATTTGTATGGATGCATTTACAGACATTTCACTTGTTGGTTTATTTGTATGGATGCGTTTACAGACATTTCACTTGTTGGTTTATTTGTATGGATGCATTTACAGACATTTCACTTGTTGGTTAACTTGGTTTATTTGTATGGATGCATTTACAGACATTTCACTTGTTGGTTTATTTGTATGGATGCGTTTACAGACATTTCACTTGTTGGTTTATTTGTATGGATGCATTTACAGACATTTCACTTGTTGGTTAACTTGGTTGTTTTGTATGGATGCATTTACAGACATTTCACTTGTTGGTTTATTTGTATGGATGCATTTACAGACATTTCACTTGTTGGTTTATTTGTATGGATGCATTTACAGACATTTCACTTGTTGGTTTATTTGTATGGATGCATTTACAGACATTTCACTTGTTGGTTTATTTGTATGGATGCATTTACAGACATTTCACTTGTTGGTTTATTTGTATGGATGCATTTACAGACATTTCACTTGTTAGTTAACTTGGTTTATTTGTATGGATGCATTTACAGACATTTCACTTGTTGGTTTATTTGTATGGATGCATTTACAGACATTTCACTTGTTGGTTTATTTGTATGGATGCGTTTACAGACATTTCACTTGTTGGTTTATTTGTATGGATGCGTTTACAGACATTTTACTTGTTGGTTTATTTGTATGGATGTGTTTACAGACATTTCACTTGTTGGTTTATTTGTATGGATGCATTTACAGACATTTCACTTGTTGGTTTATTTGTATGGATGCGTTTACAGACATTTCACTTGTTGGTTTATTTGTATGGATGCGTTTACAGACATTTCACTTGTTGGTTTATTTGTATGGATGCGTTTACAGACATTTTACTTGTTGGTTTATTTGTATGGATGTGTTTACAGACATTTCACTTGTTGGTTTATTTGTATGGATGCATTTACAGACATTTCACTTGTTGGTTTATTTGTATGGATGCATTTACAGACATTTCACTTGTTGGTTTATTTGTATGGATGCGTTTACAGACATTTCACTTGTTGGTTTATTTGTATGGATGCATTTACAGACATTTCACTTGTTGGTTAACTTGGTTTATTTGTATGGATGCATTTACAGACATTTCACTTGTTGGTTTATTTGTATGGATGCATTTACAGACATTTCACTTGTTGGTTTATTTGTATGGATGCATTTACAGACATTTCACTTGTTGGTTTATTTGTATGGATGCATTTACAGACATTTCACTTGTTGGTTTATTTGTATGGATGCATTTACAGACATTTCACTTGTTGGTTTATTTGTATGGATGCGTTTACAGACATTTCACGTGTTGGTTTATTTGTATGGATGCATTTACAGACATTTCACTTGTTGGTTTATTTGTATGGATGCATTTACAGACATTTCACTTGTTGGTTTATTTGTATGGATGCATTTACAGACATTTCACTTGTTGGTTTATTTGTATGGATGCATTTACAGACATTTCACTTGTTGGTTAACTTGGTTTATTTGTATGGATGCATTTACAGACATTTCACTTGTTGGTTTATTTGTATGGATGCATTTACAGACATTTTACTTGTTGGTTCATTTGTATGGATGCGTTTACAGACATTTCACTTGTTGGTTTATTTGTATGGATGCGTTTACAGACATTTCACGTGTTGGTTTATTTGTATGGATGCATTTACAGACATTTCACTTGTTGGTTTATTTGTATGGATGCATTTACAGACATTTTACTTGTTGGTTTATTTGTATGGATGCATTTACAGACATTTCACTTGTTGGTTTATTTGTATGGATGCATTTACAGACATTTCACTTGTTGGTTAACTTGGTTTATTTGTATGGATGCATTTACAGACATTTCACTTGTTGGTTTATTTGTATGGATGCATTTACAGACATTTCACTTGTTGGTTTATTTGTATGGATGCATTTACAGACATTTCACTTGTTGGTTAACTTGGTTTATTTGTATGGATGCATTTACAGACATTTCACTTGTTGGTTTATTTGTATGGATGCATTTACAGACATTTCACTTGTTGGTTTATTTGTATGGATGCATTTACAGACATTTCACTTGTTGGTTTATTTGTATGGATGCATTTACAGACATTTCACTTGTTGGTTTATTTGTATGGATGCATTTACAGACATTTCACTTGTTGGTTTATTTGTATGGATGCATTTACAGACATTTCACTTGTTAGTTAACTTGGTTTATTTGTATGGATGCATTTACAGACATTTCACTTGTTGGTTTATTTGTATGGATGCATTTACAGACATTTCACTTGTTGGTTTATTTGTATGGATGCGTTTACAGACATTTCACTTGTTGGTTTATTTGTATGGATGCATTTACAGACATTTCACTTGTTGGTTTATTTGTATGGATGCGTTTACAGACATTTCACTTGTTGGTTTATTTGTATGGATGCATTTACAGACATTTCACTTGTTGGTTTATTTGTATGGATGCGTTTACAGACATTTCACTTGTTGGTTTATTTGTATGGATGCATTTACAGACATTTCACTTGTTGGTTTATTTGTATGGATGCGTTTACAGACATTTTACTTGTTGGTTTATTTGTATGGATGTGTTTACAGACATTTCACTTGTTGGTTTATTTGTATGGATGCATTTACAGACATTTCACTTGTTGGTTTATTTGTATGGATGCATTTACAGACATTTCACTTGTTGGTTTATTTGTATGGATGCGTTTACAGACATTTCACTTGTTGGTTTATTTGTATGGATGCATTTACAGACATTTCACTTGTTGGTTTATTTGTATGGATGCGTTTACAGACATTTCACTTGTTGGTTTATTTGTATGGATGCGTTTACAGACATTTCACTTGTTGGTTTATTTGTATGGATGCGTTTACAGACATTTCACTTGTTGGTTTATTTGTATGGATGCATTTACAGACATTTCACTTGTTGGTTTATTTGTATGGATGCGTTTACAGACATTTTACTTGTTGGTTTATTTGTATGGATGCATTTACAGACATTTCACTTGTTGGTTTATTTGTATGGATGCGTTTACAGACATTTCACTTGTTGGTTTATTTGTATGGATGCATTTACAGACATTTTACCAAAAGTACTGACTTTAAACATGGAATTTTGTGTAAAATAATGTATTTTTTTTAATAATAATTTTTTTTAAAATAATGTAATTCTTTTTTTAAAAGATGCTTTAGAGTGTAAAGATTCCACCGCATCCCAGGCTCCATGTGACTTGCGAGAAACCTGCCTTCTACCGATACGATTAGCCCTGGAATCCAAGAATAATAAGCTTGGTACTCATGCTGTCAACGGTTTACAGGTAATTGATTATAAACCCTCCTATTAATTGATCAGAATTCAATATCATTCAAATGGTATACAAATAATGAATGTTTATGAGTGCAATGGTGAGAATATATTTATGAGTTGAATGGAACATTCCATCTTTCAACGAATGAAAATATTCTCTCCATTGCACGTATGCAAAACATTCATTAGTTGTTTTTATATATCATCCAAGTAGATCATTGTCATTTGATTGGAGGATAAAACTATAAGAATAAACAAAATATACAAGATTGTATTCTGGAATCTACTACTTTATTTTTCGGCTTATGACGCACGGTTTGCTCGAATGGTTGTGTCTTGTCAAAAGAGGGCATTCTTTTTTACTGAGCTGTGCATATAACACATGATGTGGTCGAGCGTGCAATACATGTAGATCAAATGGGATGGAACCAAAATGCACGGTGAATGGAACCAAAATGCACAGTGAATGGAACCAAAATGCACAGTGAATGGAACCAAAATGCACAGTTTATGACGTAGGCCATGTAATAGTTTGATTAATGAATGTTGCGTGACCTACAATCCTCCAATCAAATGACAAGGATCTACTTGGGTGTTATATAATTTTGAATAATAAAGGTACTATGCCTACGTGTTTAATGCTAAACTGCACATGGTTCTGTTATCTACATGTTGAATGCATCTAAACTGTACATGGTACCGTTATCTACACAGCATATTCACCATCCATAAACAGACAGTTGTCTAGTTTTGAATGGTCAGTCAATTTGCTGGAAGATTGTACCCAAGAGAATGGTTTAAGTGTCCAAAATATTGAGAAAATCGTTTTGACAAAACTATTGATTTACTTTTTCAAACTTCATTCATTTTCAAATTTCATTATTGATAAGTGAATTGATGATTGATTAGTCAAAGGATCTATTCATTGATGAGGTAATCAAGACCTGATCCCGTATTTATTAAATTTTTAGGTAATTAACCATTCATAACCACAGTTTTAAACTCTAATTTTATAAAATTGTTTATTTATTTATTTTTGATTATAAACCTTTGAATACTCACATTGTTATAACCAACCTTGTCCCCATTGGGGTACCATGGCCAAGCGGTTAAGTGCATTGGACTTGTGTTCTGATGGCTGTATTGTCAGAATGTGGGTTCGAATCCTGCCCACGATCGTGGCACTTGTGTCCTTGAGCAAGACACTTCACTGTAATTGCTTCTCTTCACCCAGGAGTATAAATGGGTACCTGTGAGGGTAGAGATGGTTATTGTGTTTGATTAGCCCTGTAGCACCAACAAAGGCTGCACATAATGGGCTGTATACTCCCCAGGGAGCTGAGAAAGATTATAGGAATGATATTGGCCCAGTGACCAGGGGAAATAATGTAAAGCACATTGGGACATTATGTGAAATGCGCTATATAAGAATGAAATATTATTGTCTATGATCTAGGTTGAATCAACGTTGTATTATAACAGATATTAGCAAACAAAACAGTGCCTTTATGTGGATTTCTGTTATTGTTTTATTTTCACTCATTGATTGATTGATTAATTTATCATTGATCATTATTGCCAGCTGATTGGTCAATCAATAAGTTGACCTCCATGTATGATATTTGATTGATAGAAACATGTAGGGGAAAAAGTGAAGCAAAATGCCTTTATACTTTTCCCTATTGGACAGACAAAAACATTAGACAGGACATGAGACAGTTTACAGAAGACAGGCTGACAGCTGAGACCTGACAAATTAATCGTTAAAAGATGAGATTAATATTGATTAACCCTAACTCCCTAGGCCCATTTGCTTACACATAACCTGAATCCTCCAAAATCCTTCAGTAGTATAGCAAGCACATGACATGTATGCACACATGTATGCACACAGGGACCCTCCCTGCATGCATGGAGCAATAAATAGTGTCCACTGACCCAAGCACTGACCTTGCAATCACTACAACAAACATGGATGTACAAGTACCATGGAAAGGCAAGTATGCCTAATAACCTCAATCCTCCAAAATCCTTCAGTAGTAAAGCAAGCACATGACATGTATGCACACATGTATGCACACAGGGACCCTCCCTGCATGCATGGAGCAATAAATAGTGTCCACTGACCCAAGCACTGACCTTGCAATCACTACAACAAACATGGATGTACATGTACCATGGAAAGGTAAGTACAGTGTACATGTATGCATAATAACCTCAACCCTCCAAAATCCTTCACTTTAGCAAAGAGCATGTACATGTAGCATGTACATGTAACCTCAATCCTTCAAAATCCTTCACTTTAGCAAAGAGGATTTTGGAGGATTTGGGAAGGTTAGGGTTAATTGATTGATTGATTGTGTGATTGTATTAACAGAAGCTGATTGCAGATGCCCGCTTCAAGTCTGACCCATCCAAAGATGACGAAGAGCATAGACTTCCCTTGCAGGTGCTGCAAACTGTGGCATCATCCCCGCAACTCAGTGAAGATATACAGGTGGAAATCTTAAAGGTATGTAGGTTCAAATCGCCTTGGACAGTGTCATAGACATTGGTTTTGAACTAAAACAAATGAAACACTTAGTTTGCACTGGCACCATGTAACAATCTCTTAGGAGTTGTAAAATTGTTGGTTCTAAGAAGAAACTCCTGATGCAGATGATTAGTGATTGCGCCTCATTGAGCGTATCACCTACATTAGGATACTCCACCCAGCTACTTAAAACAGTTCCTACCTCTAGGATCCGGCATTCTCCTGAAGACAATCAAAGTATACTAACCCTAACCACCCCAAATCCTGCAAAATCCTCCAAGGGGCACTTTTTTGTGGAAAATTCAGCACTGTTGGAAACTGGTACTTTCACCTCTTCAAATGGGGCAAAATTACTACCTGGCAAGAAGTAC